>JANFOE010000540.1:600000-956747 GCA_025667525.1 Glebionis coronaria
TAAGAAAACTTTTAAAGGTAAATAAGCTAAAATAAGCGAATAAGCCAATAAGCACAAGGATCTTAAAGGATAATCGAATGAAAGCTTATGTAGGAACAAAAAGATTAACTTTTTAAGCACAAAAACATCAAGATCAACACGGATTTAATGTATTTCGCACCAAAAGTTAACTAAAATCAAGAAAGGTAGAAAGAGATGAAAGATTAAAAGCTTAACTAGAACTTGATTAATGAAATCAACAATACAAAAGGTTTAATCTTGAAAGATTAAAAGAAAGAAAAGATGAAAACTTAGTGAGAGAAAGTGGAGAACTTTCTCTCTCTAAAACTAGAAAGAAAAGTGAAAAATGAAAAACTAAAAACTAAAAACTAACTACCCTCCTAATGTGTATTAGGAGGGTATTTATAGGGAAAAATGGGAAGGAGTGCATGTGTTGCCTCTTCTTTCTTTCTTTCTTCACGTCTTCTCGACTCGATTTAATTCTTTGTCTTTTCTCGACGTCGTCTCGGGATTTGAACTTGTCTTGATAATTTTCTTCTTTAATTTAGACTTGAGTTCTTCGACTTCATTAAACTTCCGTCTTTAGACTTTTTCTTCGATAAATCTTCAAAATAGGCCTTGGACTTCCGTTCTTTTTGCACTCTTGATCTTTTGACTTCGTCTTTTCACGTTTTCTTCGATAAAAGCCCGTGAAAGCCCGTGTTTTCTTCCTTTTTCATCATTTGGTCATAAAACACAATAAAAACACAAACCACGCATAATTCCGACTTTTACGACATTAATTACACGTTTTGGTCTTGTTATTATTGGAAATAAGTGGTAAAAGGATAAGTGTTTTCACACATTATTAGTGACAAGTCTCATCCTTCTGAGATCTATTCTTCTTGACAAAGTTCTGCTTAGGTTTCGAATAAGTCGCAACTTGTTTGCCCTTATCACCCTTGCCTTTGACTTTCTTCTTGTTCGCTTGCGGTTTTTGCTTACTCACTCTACCCTTTTGTATGGTTAGTACAGAAGGCGTAGTAGTAGATGCCTTTTCTTTCAACCCCTTTTCATAGTCAATGAGCATTGTATCCAAATCATTATTTGTCTTCCCCGTGCAATACATATTATAGTTTCTAACAAAATCATTGAAGTCCTTGTTAAAGGACCTATTGATCAAGTTGATAGCCATATTATGATCATAGGGTTGTCCTAGTGCAGTGAGCTGTTCCATATAACCCCTCGTCTCCATGTAATGGGCACTAACAGATTTTCCAGGAGCTTGCTTGCAACTATGAAAAGCATCTACTAAGTCGTAGATCTCCACAGCTTGCCGCTTTTCGAACATAGCCTTGAGCTCATCAAGCATTCGCTTAGGTGAATATAGTTCATACTTCTGTTGAAGTGGAGGAGCCATTTCACCTAGCATTAATCAAGCCACCTCAGAGTACTTCTTAACATTAGCAGCGTGTTCAAGCCTTTGTGCATCCGATGCTCCTTCAGCAAGATCCTCTGGATAGGGAGTAGTCAAGATATCAATAGTACCCGCTGCTCTCAAGACGATTCTTAGTGAGTGGTAGCAATCATTGAAGTTTGGGCCAGTAAGTTCAGGACGTTCAAAGAAAGCTTTGAGCGTAGAACTTATAGTGTTATTGGTGGGTTGAGCCATTTCTACAGAAATAAGTTCAAATATTAGTATTTTCAATAACAAAATACTTTCAAGAAAATAAAATTACCCTGGTATAAAAACCATATTATTTTCCTTGAATTCTAGAACTATATTGGCATAGATCCATTACATCAGTTGATCTGCTAGTAATGAACGTACTCAATGTAACGACTTGTCGAACAATTCAATTGACAAACAATTTCTAGTTTCTAGATTTTTAAGGGATTTACATTGCCAAAAATGTTTTGCATTGTAAACATGTTTCATCCCTTCTGAATGCCTTAAGTTTCCAGATGTCACTTAGTAACTTAATTAAGTTGTTAGAAGTATTTAATGTGATGGTCATATAATATACCGTTGTGAAGCTCGTGGAAAATGCTATTCAACAGTAAGAGTTCTAAGTTATTGTTATGTATGTAACGGGAATTAGTCCCGAACACACAAATGAGGAAATCCTTTGTCAAGTTTCCTTCTTTGTATAAAAGGAAACAACCTCCTCATTTGTGTGTGTGCCTTTCCATTTTTCTAGTGTGTTTTCCATTCTTCTTTTTATAGAGAGAGAAACTCTCCTTAGTTTCTATCACTAGGATTATACACTCTTTGTATCTTTCTTTCTTATTCTCTTTAATCTAATATTCCCTTCTTAGTTTTAATCTTGTTCTTCATCATCTTTATTTCTTCTTCTATAAGTGGTGTGTATAATCCTACAATTGCGAAAAAATCATTTTTGTGCATTGCGACAAAATCACTTGTGTGCATTACGACATAATATTTGTGTGTATTGTGACAGATATTGTTGTATTGTGATAGATCTTAATTCTGGTAATGCGAAGACTTGCTTTTGAACATTGTGACAGATATCTTTTTTTTCATTGTGAAATCTTCATAATATTATTCCGAAAAAAATTCGAATCGTGGGTTTTTGTTGGTATTGAAGAATTTTTGGTTTCTCGAGATCACATTCTTAGGGGAATTGCTCATTTTAGGGGATTTTAACTACAACACTCTTAATCCTGATTTCTACAAATTGAGATCATGATTTTCAAACGACTTATATTATGACAAATCAAGAAGACATTCATGCTACGGGTACTGTAACACCCCATTTTGATAATGGAAATGTCACGCGTAATTATGGCGTGTCATCAAAGCATACAAGAATAAATGTATAAAACATTACATGACCATAGGGATAACCGGAATCAAACATCGATTCCCAAACATAAGCCCAAAACATAATAAAGCAAAAGAAATGAATGAAAGACTACACAAGCATAAATATATGAAGGCAACAGGAAAAGAAGTCTCTAGCAGCTTCCATCCGATGCACGTCCTCCAAATGCTCGAGTCTTTCCTAGGGTACCTACCGTTTTGGGACATGGAAAGGAAAGTAACGGCTGAGCAAAATGCTCAGTGCATGGATATAGACATAGTATAAATGACTAAAACATAATAAAGACTTAATAGCAGGGAAATGTATAAGTCCTGGGAAACCTGAAACATGTTCATAAAACTGGTTTTATAGTTTGAAAAGCCTTATGTTTATCTTATGAAACTGTTTAACATATTTTCCCATTAGCCAATATAGGTCATGAAAATCCACCGTGCATGAATACATGGAGGGGTGACCTCATCATGCAAATTAGAGGGGCTGCCTCTAATTTAATATACTGGTTTTGGGTAAGAGGGATCAACTACTTGTGAAGGATGCAAGGCACACACCACATTCACCATGTAATCCTGAATAAAAACGTGTAACTAGGATGCACCCATACGCCCCACATGATAAATATAAATAAATAGCCAAAACTGAAGGGACGCCACAGGCAATCACTACGCCGTGGTGAAGTCATAACATCAGTGCCTCTAATATTATGGTTATGGTACCTCCATAACTAGGTGAAACTGGTCATGCATGTATATGGCTATAGGTAATCATATTTAAAACATAAGCAATCAAACTCATACTTATACTACGGGAAAACAGTTGGCTGCATACGGGGAAATCCTAATAAGGAAAGAATGTCCATACTGAAAGGACGGGAATCCGTACCTTATGTCCAGTGAACGAGAACGATGAACTGCGAGAATCCTACTTCCGAAACACTAGTGCTACATAAATACGTACATGAAATAAGTATCTGCTTACTACGTACATAGCTGGTTTTATATCATGTCTTAGCTTATTTTATATGTTCTTACTATTTTACACTGTTTAAAGCCTTAAACAGTGTTAAATCTTATATTCTGTTCATTCTGATTAAGTATTTCTGATATTTCATGTGTTATTATACTTACTGTGTAATAATAAGTAACTTTCCAAAAATAGTAGGTTTCCTTAAATAGAAAGTTTCCAAAAATAGAAAGTTTCCAAAAATAGAAAGTTTCCAAAATAGAAAGTTTCCAAAAATAGATTTACTGCATAAAATAGATAAGTTTCTAAAAATAGAAAGTTTCCATAAATAGATTAGCTGCCTTAATTAAATAAGTTTCCGTAAATAAATTAACTGCCTTAAATAAATAAGTTTCTAAAAATAGTTGGTTTCCATAAATAAAATAGCTGCCTTATTTAATTAAGTTTATAAAAATAGAAAGTTTCCATAATTAGAAATAAGCTGGTTAAATAAGCTAAGTAAATAAGCCTAAGTGTTTTCATGATTATTTCCTAAGTCATATGATATATTATATAGTTTAATAATTATTTCATGTAATTTAATTAAACTATAGGTTATAATATTTAATTAAAGTATGACATTTTTTCAATTAAATATATTAAATACTTAGGTTAAAATATGTATTATTAAATATTAATAATATAACCTAAGTCATGTTAATTAATTAATTATATCCATGGTTTTTAAAATAATTAATTAATTATAAGTCTTAATAATATAAATACTTAGGTTAAAAATAATTCATGATTATTAATAATTAGTTAACCTAAGTCATGATATTAAATTAATTACATCTTTATTAATTTAATTTTATCCTAAGTTCATAACATAAAAACTAACATAACTATGATCCGGATCTAAGCTTAAAAACATGCACCGGACATGAAACAACACCGTACACCGAACCAAATCGGGGTACCCCCTTGCTGCCGTGGGACCCACACGCACCAACCAAGACCAAAAAGGTCTTGGTGGTGGTCGGCTAAAACAAACCGAACCCCCTTGGGGTCGGTTGTACCTTGCGGCCCAAAAACAAACACCCCTTAATCGACCCTCTGATTTAATTAATGATCAAAACATGTTAGATCTATGTTTAATTAATGTGTTTTTATAAAAACATCACGTGTTCATAATTAAATAAAAGATTAATTAAAAAGAAAAGGTTTAAAAAGGTTTTACCGTATTCGTGGATCAAGAGGGTGAAGAACAAACACGAACAACCAATAAATCAACAAGATCCAAGATCAAAGAATCACCTTGATGGTGGTTTGAAGGTGGCGGCACAAAGAGAGGAGGAAAAGGAGATTTTAGGTTTTCTTGAAATCTTCTGTAAAAGTGATTTTTGAGTAGTAAAAATCTATTTAACCCCTTTTAGTAAAATTGGTAATGGGCTTGGCCCATTACCCTTCTTTTGGCCGCGGGTAGGGACTCCCCCGTGGGGTTCCCGTACCTCGTTTCGTGTCTTGTTATTTAATACTCGATTATGTTTAATTATGTTCGTGTTTTAAAGGTTCTCGTTACGTAAATACCATACTCTTATATATCTAACTACGCTCGTATTAAATATATATACGTAATTAATAATAGCTCGTGTTTTAATTACGCTCGTGATTTCGTGATCGTATGTTCGTGATTAATTATTGCTAAATAATTATTACATGATCGTTCATATAAAATACTTATCGTGTTTTAACACGTACGTAATACGTAACCTCCTAACACGTAATCTTAATCATGCTATATTAGGAAAGTTTTTAACTAGTATGTACGATCCTAAGGGTACTATACATGGTAAAAGCATGCGGGTTTTACAACTCTTCCCCCCTAAAAAGAATAATTCGTCCCTAAATTATAGATAACATAACTGGAAGCAAAACATACCCGAATCAGACTGGAAAGGTATGTAAAATAACGGAAATGAAGGTGACATGTAGAAGGGAACGTGGAACGTGACATGTCTTTAAAAGACATGGAACGTGACGTGACTGAAAGGACATATCTAATTGATAAGAGAAAAACGGATAAAAGTTCGGATGAACTTGTCCGTTTCCAAGTGGCTTCCCTCTTGGAACGGTTCCTTCATAAGATCTTGACACGAATGATAAGTCTTGGTCCTCCTGACCTTGACTTGGAATACGAAGAAGTTCCTGGTTATCAACGTAAGGTAGATCCCCTAAATTTGATCGAGGGAATACGAGTTAATCGTGTAAGAGTAACTGAAACGTTACGATGAAAGACAATCTGACTTAACTGTTAACTAGAAACGATGCGCGAGACATAAAGAAACGTAGTACGTGAAAAATTTTGAACGTGATACGTGAAAAATTTTGAACGTGCTACGTGGAGATATGGCGAGTGTAGTATGAGTAAACATATCGTGATCCATGATACGTGTAACATATCTTGATCATGATATGAGGAACGTGGAATGAACATGATATGTGAAACATATCGTGAACATAGAATATAATGGCGGTATCGCCAAACGCTAGAAGGAGAGACATAAATTATGACGAGAAACGTCTATCTGAGGATAGGCAGTTATACTAAACTTGGGTCTGGTCTCTCAAGTTCTTGCAAACTTCCTAGAATGAGAAGAAAATGAGCGTAAAATCGTAAGCCAAAATACGATCATGAACGTGAACAGTGTCATGAACGCGAGCGCGAAAGCAAGTTGTGGAATCAGTATGAAGACGTGAAGTAATTTTAGGAGTACAATTGCGAATCTTTGTCTGACCCGATAGCTGAGGGATTACCAAGTGATTCGGATGAGCCTTGGCATGGAATGTGTCCGATCAATCCGTTGATTCTGAAATCCGTACGGATGTAAGGATTTTGCAGACTTGATCAAACTGTTGGCAATAACACAGATAGTATCTTGCTTTTTCTGAGCTTGCTTTAATCTGGTAACCAAAATCCGTGGAGATCTTGTCCCATTTCAATTCACAATTTCAGATGATGAAAACATCCCAGTTTGTTGGTGTCCTATCTTAGCCTGTTTGTATGACAGGTATAAAGATATTAACGTAACTGAATCTTGCTTCATCGAACTTGATACATAGGAGTTTGCGAAACCCTGAGTCTCTAAATCTAGACTTCTCCTAGCGTAGGATTTTCTAGAACACCTAATGTAGTGTAGGGTTCTCTCCTTTACGCATAAGCTGAGTCATGGTAAGATTAACCATAGACACCCGTGTGATTCAGTGTGTTACTGAAATCAACCAGAATTGATATTGGAAAGAAAATTTCCAGGGTAGAATTTCTCTTGTCATAGAATTTGCAACATAGTGTAGATAGGGTCTTCCTGTTCTTCTCTAGGGTTCGAGGAAATCAGGTTATCCTCAATGAAAACACTGATGAATTTACTATGAGTTCATGGAAACTCATTTTTTTACAATGCCATTGGAGCATAGATGAGACTAATTCCAACATCATAAATCTAGCATGACCAAGTCGTGCACGAATAGCAGTCACGGACATGTCCTGCTTTTTCACTCGTCACTGTTGGCAGCATGATCATGAGTTCGATCTTGGGAAAGTGATTAACACTATACGGTCGATTGGACATGTTGTCAGTACGTGGAGGAGAATAACGGTCATGAATGGTGATTTGTTTATGCCGATGGTAGTCGACACATAATCTCATGGTACCATCCTTCTCCTTGAAGGTTCTTCTGGAATGTATGGTAAGATTTTGGAATAATCAACTGGCTATGCGTAAAAGGACTTAAGTAGTCGTGTCATACTGACAGCTAGAAAATTTTAGCGACCATGGCTAACAACGCACATGCTTGTAAGCATAATTAATTGTACAGATTTTCCTGATGGAAAATCAAGCTGAATGTATTCAGGAGCCTGAACATTACTGTACATAAATATGAATCGTAGCATGGTGTGCTGTTCATAGTCCATAATTAGGATAGAATTCATCTCGTGTCTGTCCGAGGAAATGTGTTAGCAGCTTGGATCTCACCATTAAGCTGAAGGAAAACCTTCTTATACGTGGGAATACGAAAGGCGTCCTTCATGGTCATGAATATATGAAATATGGTGAAAGAAATGAATGTGACATCAGCAACGTGACAGTTCTCACTGATGCGCCGATAATGGTATTGAAATTCTTGTGGCCTGATTAATACATGGCACACAAAATGGATATACCCTTGGAGGGTACCCTGAATTTCTTAGAAATGTTCCATAGTTGGACGTGAGTCATGTGTCTTGACTCGTGTCTTGGAACTAGTAGCATGACATATGTCTTGACTGGTGTCTTGACATGTGTCTTCAGAAATTATACCTGAGACATGTGTCTTGACTGATGTCTTGACATGTGTCTCGAGACGTAAAACAATAGAACTACAATATAAGGTTATTATGCCAGAATTGGCGGATCGGTTGGACTACTAATCCTTGTATTTCTGATCACGTCCGTGGCCAGAGTTTTGGTTGCGATTTCTAGGATAGTTGCTGTCATAGTAGTGGTTACTATCGTCCTATCCGTCAGTTCCATGATGGTCATTCTCATGACTGTGATTCATGTAATTATTCAGCTGAGTGGCCGGCTGGTACCGGTTTGCACTCATATGGTTGAAATGACAGTCAAATGACGTGTGACATGTAACTAAGAATTAGGGACAATGATTGATGGGAATCGTCTGATGGTAAAGCATATTCTCGTCCAATTGCTTTGCTCCGACGCCTTTGTCTTCGTCTTGTAGGATCTCCAGGTTGTGAACAGCATCAGCATCTCGTAGCGTCTCCGAACGTCAGCAGCGTCAATCTTTAGTAACATCTCCCAGTTATGAGCGGCATCAGCAATCTTGTAGAACATCCGCAATTGAAAATACGCCTGAGGTGATTCAGAATCGACTAGTGAATACTCGTGCAGTATTGCAAGTGAAATACACATGGATTTAGGTACGTGTAATACACATGGAATACGGTACAAGGAGTACACATTGAATGCACATGAAATGATCGGTATGGGGTCGATCATTTATCATCATCTAAAGAAAGTATATCATTTAAACGGTTAGGAAAACCATCATGATAATCTGGCAATGCCAGTATATACCTCATTCTGGTTGCATAGAGAAACGCTAAAGTGTGGTTACATAAAATTCAACGATGATTTGCCTGACAACATGATCAATGAAGACCAACCATGACTATCATGAAAGTAAAATTCAATGAAATCCAACAATGTCTTACGTGAAAGCATAAATGATAAAGGAGGCGTAAGACGTAATCATCATAAAGACGGAATTATCAGGAAGGAAGATAAAACGATCTATCATAAAGGAGTGTATAACATAATCAGCATGACACCGAAATTAACCATGACAGTATGAAAACATACTTGACATAAAAACATAGTAACTTATGAGGGGACATGAAAAAAATTTTATGCCAATAAATCATGAGAAAAATTTTTTGCATGAAAAATAATGCATGAATACGTAATGTAGTTTATAAAAACCTTTATATGTGCGAGGGGACGCCTATCGGTCGGTCACAAAACAAAAGACATAGCGAGGGGACGCCTATAGGTAGGTCCCAAAATTAAAAGTTTCGATAAAAGCACATGCGACTAAATAGGGCCAGTCCTGTACCAACCATTACTTAGTCATAATCCCTGCAACAATGATACATGAAACATAAATAAATGAAACTCATATGTCAAAACTTATTAGAAAAAAAAAATTTTGTGACTAATTATGAACTACTTGGGTTCAGTCCACATAGCCACAGTTCACGAGGAACATTATGCATGAAACAATGACACATAACTAAATATGAATGACGGTTGTCCATCCGTATTAGCAAAACAGTATCGATGAAAACATCCATGTTAAAACCTCAAAATGCTGAAAACATCATGGTTAAAACAACAATGCGCTGAAAACGTCAATATGTAGAATGACAAGCGTTGGCTTAGGAAGCTCCTGGTGACTACCCACTAGTCACAGGTCGAGTTTTAGAGCCTACAGGTCGAAGCCTTGGCTCTGATACCATAATTGTAACACCCCATTTTGATAATGGAAATGTCACGCGTAATTATGGCGTGTCATCAAAGCATACAAGGATAAATGTATAAAACATTACATGACCATAGGGATAACCGGAATCAAACATCGGTTCCCAAACATAAGCCCAAAACATAATAAAGCAAAAGAAATGAATGAAAGACTACACAAGCATAAATATATGAAGGCAACAGGAAAAGAAGTCTCTAGCAGCTTCCATCCGATGCACGTCCTCCAAATGCTCGAGTCTTTCCTAGGGTACCTGCCGTTTTGGGACATGGAAAGGAAAGTAACGGCTGAGCAAAACGCTCAGTGCACGGATATAGACATAGTATAAATGACTAAAACATAATAAAGACTTAATAGCAGCGGAAATGTATAAGTCCTGGGAAACCTGGAACATGTTCATAAAACTGGTTTTATAGTTTGAAAAGCCTTATGTTTATCTTATGAAAACTGTTTAACATATTTTACCATTAGCCAATATAGGTCATGAAAATCCACCATGCATGAATACTTGGAGGGGTAACCTCATCATGAAAATTAGAGGGGCTGCCTCTAATTTAATATACTGGTTTTGGGTAGGAGGGATCAGCTCCTTGTGAAGGATGCAAGGCACACACCACATTCACCATGTAATCCTGAATAAAAACATGTAACTAGGATGCACCCATACGCCCCACATGATAAATATAAATAAATGGCCAAAACTGAAGGGACGCCACGAGCAATCACTCCGCCGTGGTGAAGTCATAACATCAGTGCCTCTAATGTTATGGTTATGGTACCTCCATAACTAGGTGAAACTGGTCATGCATGTATATGGCTATAGGTAATCATATTTAAAACATAAGCAATCAAACTCATACTTATACTACAGGAAAACAGTTGGCTGCATATGGGGAAATCCTAATAAGGAAAGAATGTCCATACTGAAAGGATGGGAATCCGTACCTTATGTCCAGTGAACGAGAACGATGAACTGCGAGAATCCTACTTCCGAAACACTAGTGCTACATAAATACGTACATGAAATAAGTATATGCTTACTACGTACATAGCTGGTTTTATATCATGTCTTAGCTTATTTTATGTGTTCTTACTATTTTACACTGTTTAAAGCCTTAAACTGTGTTAAATCTTATATTCTGTTCATTCTGATTAAGTATTTCTGATATTTCATGTGTTATTATACTTACCGTGTAATAATAAGTAACTTTCCAAAAATAGCAGGTTTCCTTAAATAGAATGTTTCCAAAAATAGAAAGTTTCCAAAAATAGAAAGTTTCCAAAATAGAAAGTTTCCAAAAATAGATTTACTGCCTAAAATAGATAAGTTTCTAAAAATAGAAAGTTTCCATAAATAGATTTGCTGCCTTAATTAAATAAGTTTCCATAAATAAATTAACTGCCTTAAATAAATAAGTTTCTAAAAATAGCTGGTTTCCATAAATAAAATAGCTGCCTTATTTAATTAAGTTTCTAAAAGTAGAATGTTTCCATAATTAGAAATAAGCTGGTTAAATAAGCTAAGTAAATAAGCCTAAGTGTTTTCATGATTATTTCCTAAGTCATATGATATATTATATAGTTTAATAATTATTTCATGTAATTTAATTAAACTATAGGTTATAATATTTAATTAAAGTATGACATGTTTTTAATTAAATATATAAAATACTTAGGTTAAAATATGTATTATTAAATATTAATAATATAACTTAAGTCATGTTAATTAATTAATTATATCCATGGTTTTTAAAATAATTAATTAATTATAAGTCTTAATAATATAAATACTTAGGTTAAAAATAATTCATGATTATTAATAATTAGTTATAAGTCATGATATTAAATTAATTACATCTTTATTAATTTAATTTTATCCTAAGTTCATAACATAAAAACTAACATAACCATGATCCGGATCTAAGCTTAAAAACATGCACCGGATATGAAACAACACCGTACCCCAAACCAAATCGGGGTACCCCCTTGCTGCCGTGGAACCCACACGCACCAACCAAGACCAAAAAGGTCTTGGTGGTGGTCGGCTAAAACAAACCGAACCCCCTTGGGGTCGGTTGTACCTTGCGACCCAAAAACAAACACCCCTTAATCGACCCTCTGATTTAATTAATGATCAAAACATGTTAGATCTCTGTTTAATTAATGTGTTTTTATAAAAACATCACGTGTTCATAATTAAATAAAAGATTAATTAAAAAGAAAAGGTTTAAAAAGGTTTTACCGTATTCGTGGATCAAGAGGGTGAAGAACAAACACGAACAACCAATAAATCAACAAGATCCAAGATCAAAGAATCACCTTGATGGTGGTTTGAAGGTGGCGGCACAAAGAGAGGAGGAAAAGGAGATTTTAGGTTTTCTTGAAATCTTCTGTAAAAGTGATTTTTGAGTAGTAAAAATCTATTTAACCCCTTTTAGTAAAATTGGTAATGGGCTTGGCCCATTACCCTTCTTTTGGCCGCGGGTAGGGACTCCCCCGTGGGGTTCCCGTACCTCGTTTCGTGTCTTGTTATTTAATACTCGATTATGTTTAATTATGTTCGTGTTTTAAATGTTCTCGTTACGTAAATACCATACTCTTATATATCTAACTACGCTCGTATTAAATATATATACGTAATTAATAATAGCTCGTGTTTTAATTACGCCTGTGATTTCGTGATCGTATGTTCGTGATTAATTATTGCTAAATAATTATTACATGATCGTTCATATAAAATACTTATCGTGTTTTAACACGTACGTAATACGTAACCTCCTAACACGTAATCGTAATCATGCTATATTAGGAAAGTTTTTAACTAGTACGTACGATCCTAAGGGTACTATACATGGTAAAAGCATGCGGGTTTTATAGGTACTGAGAACCGTGATCGCACTGCAAAAAAGAAGAGGGATACTGCCTATCTCCAGACTTTGCTTCTTATAGCACAAAAGGAAGAATAAGGAATTCCACTCCTAGCTGAAGAGTTTGATCTCATGGCATCTACAACAGAATATGATGAGGAAGAAGCGGTGACTACCAACTTCATCTTGATGGCTAATTTATAGCAAGCATCAACATCTGGAATTCAGGCTGACAAAGCTCCTGTGTATGATTCAGACGGCTCATCTGAGGTACATCCACATCGCAATGATAATGAGTTATATAATATGTCTAATTAGGAGGAAGAGTACACTGAGTCACTTGAGCCATAAACTAAGATACACGGGGATCAAACGAATAATAGTAATATTATTTCTAATGCGCTCAGTGTAGACCTTAGTGGAGATCAAGTAGCCCAACCTACAACCCTTCCTGACGAGACGCATGTGTATTATAAATCGTTATTTGATAAGCTTTCCAAGGATGTTTCTCATGCGAATGTGGTTAATAATAAGTTTAGAGAAACTAATGCCAAATTGACCAATGAGCTTGCGGGATATAAGGAACGGGAGAAAAGTTTCGAGATTCATAATGCTAAAATCAAGGAACTTGAACAAGCTCATGCTACATCGGTTTATCAAGAAAAGTGCACCACTAAGAAATTAAATGGCTTACATTTAAGTATTGCTAAAAATATAAGCGAATTAAATGATGAAATTACCTCTCTTAATAAACAGCTTTTAAATGAAAAATCTATTATTTCGGATCTAAAAGAAGAACGGAAAAAGCTGAAACATGATTTCAAAATTCGAGAAGATGAGCTTCTTGAGGATTTTTGCAACGCTCAGGGTAGGATCAGGGAATTAGACAACCTTTTGATAAAACGTGTCCAATCTATACAGACGATAAACATGCTTGCACCTAAAGTGAATAAGATAAATTACACCCGATACAAATTGGTTTTAGGTTGTCCTCTTCCTCCCAATCCCGGATATCTTAAGCATGCTCAGACCAACCAAACAAGTCTATATAATGGTAACGTGTTACTTGATAACCATAATCCTCCTAGTGTGCATGATTTTGAGGAAACTACTGAACTTGCTGTATAGACTCGTTTAAGAATGAAAAATCTTAATAAAGAAGTCACACCCGTTTATTATCCAAAAGTTAATCCTCCAACAATTTTTATTCGGTCTAAAACGAGTACTAAAATGCTTTTGATACAGAGTGAAGAATTGTCGGATGACCCTCCTAAACCGACTGTTGCATGAAGGTATCTAAACGAGCTCAAGGATAATTTTGTAATTCTTAAATGTGTTGTTAGTTCCAAAATTACTGGAGGAAACTTTACTTCACCCGTTCATACTGAAGTTCAAAAAATTCTTCACAACGATATAACTCCGTGATGAGACTGCTTTTATACATAGTCTCATCGTCCAAATTGGGCTTAAAATGCATTAAATATCATTAAAACTGCCAAATATATGCTCGTGTTTGTTGCCTGTGTATTTTAGGTACGGATATTGAGGAAATGACAAAAAGATCACAAGAATCAATCAAAAACGAACACGGGAAACGAAGCCGCATAATGAACCGGACCCGAATCAATAATTTCCAAAATTACCTTGAAGAATTGAAGATTGGCAAGAATGGTCCCTCAACTTTAGAAGACTTGTCATTTTATACCCCTGTAAATCCTCAAAATTACTTGTGGGTCCCTAAAATATCAAGTATGTACAAGTTTAGTCCTTGGAGAATGAAGAAATTACAAAAGAGGTCCTTGAAACAAGTTTGCAAAATACGTGTGCCAAATTTGACAAGTTAACCAAAGTTGTTATAAAGGAATCCAAAGTTGTTGGCTATTATATACAAGTTGAAGGAAGTGTGATACTTGGGGGGGCCAAACTGGCCAGACAACCAAAACCATCTCCTCCACTCCCTAGCCTCGACGTCACCCACTTACAAACTTCCACCAATCAGAACCCTCACCTCCATCCACGTCACTTTCCCACTTAGTTTAATATTAACTAATTTTTTAAAATCAGTTTAATGAAAAATTAAGTGTGGGAAACACACTTTTAAACCCCCAAACGAATCAAACTACACTGTTAATCCACCTTCATCCCCACAAACCCTAAAATAACCCAGTTCTAATCACCTTAATTTCTAACCTTAATCCTAATTAAGATTAGGGTTTTTACTCCCTACCCCACTCCCAACACACCCCACAACCCAGAAAACGACCACTCCACCTTTTGTCTCCTCCTCTGCTACACCCATCACATGGCCTTGACTAAATCAACGTTCCAAATACCTCTACTTGTCCCCCAAGCACAAATGAAGGGTCCAAGATCACTCCAACAGCTGTCATCTAGTACAAGATCACATGAGGCCAACTCTTGACCAAGATTCCCCAAGAAGACCAAGGGCTTTTCAGGAATTTCATGCTATTAGGGTTTTAGTATCTAGAATTTTATATTAGCTTGTATAAATGGGATGGCTTGTGTCCCATTTTCATTGTTCCAAATTTTCTAAGTTCTTTTGTAATTCCTTTTTATGCAAATAAAATTTGGTGTTTTATTTTTAACTGTAATTCCTTTTTACTTTGATAAAAGTTGGTAATTTTGAGTCTAGAAAATCTGAGTTCCATAATTTATTTGTTGATTTTTAGGTCCAAGGTTTTTAAAATTATAATCCGTTTTTTTCACATTGTTGAAATGTGATATCTTTTTATAAACACTTGTACTTCTAATCTGGTTTCAAGTTGTTGAACTTGTTTGGGTTTCAAAAATCAAAAGTTTTTGATATACTAAGTTGCATAAGTTTCTGTTTTTTGTCTTTATTGACAAAAATTATCATTTTTCAGTTTTAAGATATTTCTTAGATTTAGAAAAATAATTTAAGATTTTTAGTATAAAACGTTTTTACTGTTCACTTTTTAATTAATTTTTAGAATTAATTTAGTTTAATTAGGGTTTAAATTCAAACAGTTTTGTCTTTTAGTGAAAATTTTTATATTTTTCAAACTTTTTCATTTTTCTACTGATTTTTAAGCAGAAACCAGATTTACTAAATTATTTAATATTTTACCAAATTTAATATTTTAGAAATAATACTCTTGGAACCAGAAACCAGATTAGAAGTACAAGTGTTTATAAAAAGATATCACCTTTCAACAATGTGAAAAAAACGGATTATAATTTTAAGAACCTTGGACCTAAAAATCAACAAATAAATTATGGAACTCAGATTTTCTAGACTCAAAATTACCAACTTTTATCAAAGTAAAAAGGAATTACAGTTAAAAATAAAACACCAACTTTTATTTGCATAAAAAGGAATTACAAAAGAACTTAGAAAACCTGGAACAATGAAAATGGGACACAAGCCGTCCCATTTATACAAGCTAATAGAAAATTCTAGATACTAAAACCCTAATAGCATGAAATTCCTGAAAAGCCCTTGGTCTTCTTGGGGAATCTTGGTCAAGAGTTGGCCTCATGTGATCTTGTACTAGATGACAGCTGTTGGAGTGATCTTGGACCCTTCATTTGTGCTTGGGGGACAAGTAGAGGTATTTGGAACGTTGATTTAGTCAAGGCCATGTGATGGGTGTAGCAGGGGAGGGGACAAAAGGTGGAGTGGTCGTTTTCTGGGTTGTGGGGTGTGTTGGGAGTGGGGTAGGGAGTAAAAACCCTAATCTTAATTAGGATTAAGGTTAGAAATTAAGGTGATTAGAACTGGGTTATTTTAGGGTTTGTGGGGATGAAGGTGGATTAACAGTGTAGTTTGATTCGTTTGGGGGTTTAAAAGTGTGTTTCCCACACTTAATTTTTCATTAAACTGATTTTAAAAAATCAGTTAATATTAAACTAAGTGGGAAAGTGACGTGGATGGAGGTGAGGGTTCTGATTGGTGGAAGTTTGTAAGTGGGTGACGTGGAGGCTAGGGAGTGGGGGAGATGGTTTTGGTTGTCTAGCCAGTTTGGCCCCCCAAGTATCACACTTCCTTCAACTTGTAAATAATAGCCAACAACTTTGGATTCCTTTATAACAACTTTGGTTAACTTGTCAAATTTGGCACAAGTATTTTGCAAACTTGTTTCAAGGACCTCTTTTGTAATTTATTCATTCTCCAAGGACTAAACTTGTACATACTTGATATTTTGGGGACCCACAAGTAATTTTGAGGATTTACAGGGGTATAAAATGACAAGTCTTCTAAAGTTGAGGGACCATTCTTGCCAATCTTCAATTCTTCAAGTTAATTTTGGAAATTCTTGATTCGGGTCCGGTTCATTATGCGGCTTCGTTTCCCGTGTTCGTTTTTGATTGATTCTTGTGATCTTTTTGTCATTTCCTCAATATCCGTACCTAAAATACACAGGCAACAAACACGAGCATATATTTGGCAGTTTTAATGATATTTAATGCATTTTAAGCCCAATTTGGATGATGAGACTATGTATAAAAGCAGTCTCATCACTCCCCCATACTAAACCATTACCGTGCCCTCGCGCAATGCTAGAATAAAGTATCGTAGCATCTCCAAAATTCATTTTTATTCACTTTTATTGAATGATAAACTAGCTACACTACTACTATTACTAATACTTGCGTTTTAGACATAATGTATGATTTTCATCGCAAAATGGGACGTTTAGGTTCATAGAATAAGAACACGTGAATTCTTCGTTAGAAATAATTTCATCGTCCTCGATTTTCACTCCAATTCTATGCCAAGCGTGCTACGAGATCATGGTCATTATAAGTTAGTAATGCTAACACTACTCATATGCCCTAATTATGTACTTATCCTCCCATTATTCCTAAGTTGTATCTCTTATATTTTATTTTGTCTTGAATGTTTCACGAGGATACATTGTTGACTTATGCGATAATAGAGATTTAGGTCTAAAAATAGAGTCCTAACGGTGTAACCAAGACCATTAAATCAATAACCCCTCCTAATAGACAACGATGTCAAAAAATTAAGTTGACAAGAAGAATCGATAAACACGGTTTTATAACGGTTTTGAACATGAGACTTATTACCAAGACTTTTATACGCCCCCTAACGGAAGGGCTTTATTATCTTTGGTTTACCTCCATCTTTTATTCAACTTTGCCATGAAGCTTTTATTATGACTTCGGTCTTGCCTTGCCTTTTATTATCTGCCTCATCGGTGGTTTTATTAGCCAAAGACGTATATCCACACGCTAAGGCGAATTTTGGATCTTTAAAGCTTCGAAGATTAAGGCTTGATTCACTTTCAATTTTGCATAGATTTTTCGGCCTTGTGGGGCTTCAAATTGTTTGCTTGATTTAGGTGAGCACTTGAAATCTTATTATTGGGTGAAGCTTTCGATTATTCGGGTTGCCAATACTTCAAAACCGTGACGTTGGCGATACCTTAATGTCTTCCCAATTTAATTACACGGAAGCTACTAGAAAAGACTAGAAACCCAACAATCCTAACTAAACCGCTAAGTCAATATTTATTAAACAAAAAATATTTACATGCGAAGGGAGAATAAGCAAACAACAAGAACACATGAGTTTTTGAAAGAATACGAGTACTCTACGTTTAGCATAGTGACTTATAATTAACTCTATCATTTCTCGTCCTCATTTAAGAGACTTAGCCTAATGTGTAGTTAAGGAATCAAAGCTAAGTGCTCAACACGCACGGTCAAGTCAAAAATTACTCTTATTCTCGCCATCGGAAAACCTACATTCGTGTCCTCAAACACTTATAAAACATGAGAAAAATTTAAAATTTGGCCATTTTTAGCCTTATTTTGCAACAAAAACGATAAACAAAATGATAAACTTTGGAAAGCGTGAAGGTTTGACAAGGCAAGTATCTATTCACCCCCCCATACTAAAGTTAAACATTGTCCTCAATGTTTCGAGTCTAGGGGTGCAAACACCCCCATACTAGAGACGTAGTCGAATGCCTAATCTAGCATGGAAAGGGTGTAACCAATAAATTAATAGCCGTTTATGAGGTGTGCTAAAAACTTATGGTTAGAACATCAAAGGATATATCATTTGGATATTGAGAAAGTCTTCAAAGCAAACGATCGAGTGTTCCCATAAAACGAACACGAGAGGCTCCAATCGTGAAGATCATGATCTAAAAACCACAATGCACAAACAACCACGGAAAAAAGGTTGGAAGGGCACAAATCCCCTCAAATTAAACTAATTAGAAAGCAATAATGTGTACATGGATAAGCATGGGTCTCCCCCACGAGGTACCTCGTTTTTGATTACCGAGTCATGAGCTCGACTCGATCCCCTCAATACTAATTATCATTGGGGAAGGTGACTTGGTCGAGGTAGTTTAAGGATGGAACTTCCCCGTCAAAGTAGTGCTTTAACCTATGTCCATTCACCTTGAAGTTAGGACCATCATCTTGAGCTAGCTCGATGGTCCCATACGGAAACACTTGAGTCACGGTGAATGGACCGGACCAACGGGATTTCAACTTACCGGAAAAGATTTTCAAGCGAGAATTAAAAAGCAAAACTTGATCCCCAATGTTAAAAACCCGGTTTTTAATTTTAGAATCATGCAACTTTTTAGTTTTTTTTTATAAATCAATGAATTTTCATAAGCAATGTCCCTTAATTCATCCAATTCATTCAATTGCATTTTCCGGTGTTTTCTCGCGGTCTCCATATCATCATTACAATGCTTTAGGGCCCAATAAGCCTTGTGTTCTAACTCGATAGGCAAATGACAATTCTTTCCATACACAAGCTTATAGGGAGTGCACCCAATGGGTGTTTTATGAGCGGTCCTAAAGGCCCATAAAGCATCGTCCAACTTATCCGACCAATATTGTCGGTTTTCCCCAACGGATCTCTCCAAGATCCTCTTCAAAGCTCGGTTTGAAACCTCGACTTGCCCACTCGTTTGTGGGTGATAAGCCGTAGAAAGCCGATGTGTAACCCCATATTTCCTTAGGACCCTTTCGAATGGGTCGTTACAAAAATGTGTTCCACGATCGCTTATGATCGCACGAGGGGTTCCAAACCGAGAAAACAGAACTTTACTACCACACGAGCATCATTAGTGGGCAAGGCCTTAGCTTCCACCCACTTAGATAGGTAGTCAGCCGCAACGAGGATGTACTTATTACCACGAGATGATGGGAACGGCCCCATAAAGTCTATACCCCAAACGTCAAAGATCTCACACACTTGGATGATGTTTTGTGGCATTTCATCTTTTTGTGAGGCTTTTCCTGGTCGTTGGCATGCATCGCACGACTTCACAAGATCTTGTGCATCTCGGTAAATAGTAGGCCAAAAGAAGCCGGCATCAAACACCTTTTTAGCCGTGAGATTTTCACCGTGGTGACCACCCGTGGGTCCCTCATGGCAAGCTCTAAGTATGTTAGAAGCTTGGATGCCAAATACACAACGTCGGATGATTTGATCCGCACAAGTCCGAAACAAGTAAGGGTCGTTCCAAAAGTAGAACTTGACGTCACGAAAGAATTTTCGTTTTTCTTGAGTCGTCATACCCTTAATGATGAAGTTACCCGCATGGTAATTTGCAAAATCCGCAAACCATGGGGTGGAAGAATCAAGCTTAGAATTCACTACACCAAGTGTCTCGAGCGGAAATGTTTCGGTGATTTCCTTAGGCTCGTAAACACTTTGGTGAGGATCTTCCAATCGAGAAAGATGATCGGCCACTAGATTCTCGGCTCCTTTTTTGTCAACGATTTTGTGATCAAATTCTTGAAGGAGGAGAATCCAACGAAGTAATCTAGGCTTAGCATCTTGCTTTGCCATGAGATACTTGATAGCCGAATGGTCCGTATACACTATGCATTTAGCTAAGACGAGGTAGGGTCGGAACTTCTCAAATGCATACACCACGGCAAGGAACTCCTTCTCTATTGTAGTGTATTTTTGTTGAGCCTCGGTCATCGTCTTGCTAGCATAGTGAATAGGCAAGAAGTGCTTATCATGACGTTGCCCCAAAACGACCCCAATAGCGTAATCACTAGCATCACACATGAGCTCAAAGGGGAGGTTCCAATTGGGAGAAACAAGAATGGGAGCTTCGGTAAGTTTCCCCTTATGGATTTCAAAGGCTCGTACACAATCTTCGTCAAAGACAAAACGTGCCTCTTTTCAAGAAGATGTGTAATGGGTCGAGCAATCTCCAAAAAATCCTTGATGAATCGATGATAAAAGCCCGCGTGGCCTAGGAAACTCCTAACTCCCTTAACGGTTTTGGGATGAGGTAATTTGGCGATGACGTCTACCTTAGCTTGATCTACCTCAATCCCCGCTTTCGAGACCTTGTGCCCTAAGACGATTCCACTCTTAACCATAAAATGACATTTTTCCCAATTGAGCACAAGGTTGGTTTCCTCACAACGTTTTAACATTCTCTCAAGGTTCGACAAACACGAAGTGAACGAATTACCAAACACAAAAAAGTCATCCATGAAGACTTCCATCGTCTTCTCGATCATGTCATGAAAAATAGCCATCATGTACCTTTGAAAGGTTCCCGGTGCATTGCAAAGTCCGAATGGCATTCTAAGATAGGCAAACGTTCCATATGGACACGTAAACGTAGTTTTTTCTTGATCACGAGGATCGATGGGAATTTGGTAGTAACCGGAAAAACCATCTAAAAAGCAATAGAAATCGTTTCTCGTAAGACGCTCCAACATTTGGTCCATGAAAGGAAAGGGAAAATGGTCTTTACGAGTGGCTTCATTCAACTTTCGATAGTCAATGCACACTCTCCATCCGGTTACGAGTCTAGTGGGAATTAACTCGTTGGCATCGTTTGGCACAACGGTCATCCCTCCCTTTTTAGGGACACAATGAATAGGACTCACCCAAGGGCTATCGGAAATAGGGTAAATCATTCCCGCGTCAAGGAGTTTAAGGACCTCCTTTTTGATGACGTCGTGAATTTTAGGGTTCACCCTCCTTTGACATTGGATTGTGGGCTTGTAATCCTCCTCCATTAATATTTTGTTAGTACAAAACTTGGGATCGATTCCCTTAATGTCGGATAACTTCCACGCAATTTCCCCTTTGTGATCCTTTAGGACATTGATAAGTGCGGTTTTTTCATCATTCGAAAGTTCCTTCGCAATAATAACCGACAACTTGTCATCCTCCTCCAAATAGACATATTCGAGGTGAGGAGGTAAATCTTTCAACTCGAGGATAGGTGGTTCCTCAAGTGAAGATTTAGGCTCGATACTCATAACCTCCTCGGGTGGAGGAAATGGGAAATCGTTATGAAAATCCTTGATAATCGAGAAGTCCTCATCGTTGTCGAGGTCTTTGTAACAAGTACGTGGACCATTGAATTCTTCCAACGTTAAACCACCGCCTTCAAATGGAGTGAAGGTTGGTGTCGAATTATCAAGAATTGGATCTAACATAGTGGGATTGCCACTAGTTTCTTCATCACCAAAACCTAGAACTTCTTGTGAAAATTCCTCGCAAACCACGTCGATCATATCAACGAGGTTTATGGTAGCAACAGAATAAACATGAGAAAGTTGAGAACTTTGAGTTGCGTTTATAACAAGTTCCTCGTCGTTGAAACGTAAGGTGATCTTTCTAGCATGAACATCGATCAAAGCCATAGACGTATCTAAAAACGAACGAACTAAAATGAGAGGAACTTGAGGATCCGTGGGGATATCGACAACGGTAAAGTCTACGGGATAGTAGAACTTCCCCACTTTCACAAAAACGTCTTCCGCCAATCCACATGCGCGAATCATGGAATGGTCGGCCAACTCGATAGACATTAGTGAAGGAGTAAGATTAGGAAGATTGAGCGACTCGAAGATTGCAAGTGGCATCAAGTTAATGCTAGCACCAAGATCGGCCAAGGCATAACATTCTTCCATATCTTGGATTGCACAAGGGATCAAAAATTTACCGGGATCACCGACTTTTTGAGGTATGCGATTAAGATAAACCGAAGAACAACTAGACAATTGGTGCAATTTCTCCTTGTTGTTCAACATACTCTTAAAGTTAGCGGCAAATCGAGGCATCATGACCAAAGCGTCGGCGAAACTCACATTAAGTTGCAAATCACGAAACATTTTCATAAAAAGCTCAAATTGATAATTGTCGCGCTCTTGTCGTTTCTCCATTCTTAGTCTCGGTGGGTAAGGTAAGGGTGGTGTGGGTTGGGGCATAGGCATAGCCTTTGGAATCTCGGGTTCCAATGTTGGTAATGGGTCAACCGTAGGTGTGGCATGAGCGGTACTTTGTGGGCTTGAGATATGCTCCTTTTCGACCACCACCTCGGGTTCTTCCTCAATTTCCTCCACCGTTGGAGTAATTGGTTGAGGAGTTGGTTCTTTAAGTGTATTACCACTTCGTGTGGTAATCACTTTCATCTCTCCTTTCAGGTTTACGATGGTATCACTAGGAAGACTACCCGAAGAAGAAGGTTTACACACGATAGCTTCAAACATTTTTCCCATTCGGTCTTCAAACTTAGATTGCCTAGCATCCGCTTTTAACAACTCTTGCTTAATCTCATGTTGACCTTGCTCCATTTTTTGTTGATTTTGTTGGAGTCGTTGAACATTTCCTTCCATTTTATGAGCATGAGTTTTAAGTTCATTAGCAAGTTCGTTTTTAAGCTCGTTTTTCAACTCGGATCTTAAGCTAACCATTTCACGTTGCATATTGTCAAACTTAGCATCGTTTGCCTTAGCATAATTCAAAAATTCTCCTTGAAGATTTTTGGTGTGATCATTTTGAAAACCTTGTGTGGTAGTTTCAAAATCACGGTTTTGGTTTTGGTTTGAAATTTGCCCATTTCCACTTTGATAATTACCCTTGTTGTAGTTACGTTGATTGCCTTGATAATTACCACCTTGATTGTTGTTTCGATAGTTATTAGCATTTTGATTTGGTGGAGCTTGATTTTGGCGGGAACCTTGACCGTTTTGGTTGTAAGTTCCCGTTGCTACATAAGCACTCGAAGTGTTACCATCCGCGGTAATGCACTCGGAAAGATCATGAGCTCCACCACAAGATAAACAACTCTTAGCAACCGCTTTAACCGAAGCAGAATTCGAAGCTTCTTGAGCTTTCCAATGAAACATAAGAGTTGAAAACCTATCGAAAAACCGATTCTCCTCATTTGCTTCATCTTGTAAGGCATTAATGCTACGAGACGATGATGACGATGATGAACCCAATTTGGCAACACTCGGTGTGTTACGAGGGCTATAAACCTTAGACCTATTTTCAATTATCACCAAAGCTTCCTCAACCGTTTTACACAAAAAATTACCACCCGCGGCGGCATTTAAATAATCCCTTTGATGATCATTAAGTCCATTGTAAAACGTGTCAATTTGATGCAAGTCGGAAAAACCATGATGAGGACATTCATGTAACATCTCCTTAAACCTATTCCAAGCCGTTGAAAAACTTTCATTTAATTCTTGTGAAAATTTTGAAATCTCGTTTTTCAAATGCGTAGTCTTAGAGGGCAGAAAAAATTGGTTCACTAAAATATTATAAAAATAATACTATTATTTAGTATAATTTAGGATTTTTAAAATTGTCAAATTATTTTTAGCATTATTTTATTATTTTTTATGATTATTTTAGTTTAAAAATAGTTTTTAGTGATTTAAAAATAGAAAAATAGTTTTTAAAATTTAGGAAAAATACTTTTTAGTCTTTAAATAATATAAGTAACTTATTAGTTCAATAAAATAATATTTTGGACATTTTGATTAATTATATTTAATTTTAGGGCTTTAATTAGCATTTAAAATTGAATATTTAATTAATAAAAGGTTTTAAAATATTTTTGTTGGATTTTTATTCTTATTTATATTATTTTAGACTTACTTTTAACTTTTAATTAATTTTTAGGTTTAAAATTTTTAATTTGTAGCTTTTAACGGTTTTACGTGATCGACCTTTTTCGTCTTAGTGTAATCCGTCGTCGTAACCGTCATTCTCTTCTTACCCCATTTCTATTTTCTTTTCTCATAACAATATAATCACAAAGTTAATCATTTCATTACACAACGCATTTGCCTCCTTGAGAACGAACTCACTTTAGGGTCATTTACACACGGTTTTCCTAAATCGTCGTGCTTACCCTATTTGTTACTCTTTTCCTAAAGGGTAGTAAAAACTCTACATCATTCCGCTTATTAATCAAGTTGATGCTAGGATGAGAAATCTTGAAAACCCTTTTCTAAAAGAACTAGCCAACTTTTTTGAAGACTTTAAATCTTTGGCGAAGGAGGTTGATGAATCTCTTGATAGAATTAAAGTTTTGGAAAGTGATCTTGAACGTCTCTCGAAAGTAAGTGACAGTGGTGATTGTGATGAGAGTAACCCCGTTGCGGTAAACATCCCTGTGTCGGATAATGAAACCCTCCAAAATGAGCTTGATCGTACGAATGAGAAAATGGAGTCTTATGTCATCAAAAAGGATAACGAATTCACCGATCTTTGGAATAAATATGTCAAAAAATGTGATGAATGTAAGGATGACAAACTTTCGTATGATAAAGCTTACAATGAGACGCAACAAACAATCGAACAGCTGCAAGCTCAGTTAGGAGGTGAACGTCGTGAAATTGAGCCTTCAACAAACGTCAATAAAAAAGAGTTCACAATTCTTCACCACCTATATGATTTCCTTCAAAAACATTGCCACTCTCTTGAACTCGCTTTGAAAAACAAGGTTGGAAAGTTTCCAGTGATGGTACTTTGCATGTAAAACTCTCTGAATCATTTTGTGAATTGAATGAAAAGAGTAAGGAAATTTCCGATCTGAAAGCTCAGTTGCAAGACAAAGACATCGCGATAGCTGAGTTGAAGAAACTTGTTGGAAAGATGGGTGGAAAAACAATGGTACCTAAGGTTGTAAAATCAGCTGCTAGCCAACCCAATCCGTACAAAGTTTGAAAGCCATCTATCTTAGGAAAACCGCCTTCTAATGTATCTAGGTTATCTCCTAATACCGATGTGCCACCAACTATTCCAAAACCGGCCATATCACTCTATGTTCCTCCATTTAGAAAACCCACTCTTGCTAAACATAACTCTGTGAATTCACCTTGCACTACTCCTAAGAGTACTCCCAAGCGTGTGACTCTTACGCCCACAAAGGAATCTAAAGGTTCAAATGATGTTGTCCAAACCAACAACCTAGGGGATGGTAAGCCAAAAGGGAACATTTAGAAAGTAAAACATGTGTTGTCAAAACCTAGTAGACCAACAACCGCTAGAGTTCAACACACTCCTAATGGTAATCAACCAAAACCTAGGACTCCTTCCTAGCAACCTAGGAATTGGAAACCACCAATGAGTAGTCGTGTTTCGAACAGAGTGCCTGAACGGTCCACAAAACCTAGGTACATAAGGACTTTCGAGAATCCCAAATTCCCGGTATGCCCCACGTGCAAAAAGGGCATTCACCATGGAAACCATGCTCATTGCATTCTGCAATACCTCTATGAGGTAAAAGTTCATGCCTTATCACAGAGAAATAATGGAGAATCCCATAAGACAACAAGAAGATTCACACCCGTCACAAAGAAAGCAATGACAAGAAATCCTCAAGGCGGATCAATGCAGGACCTAGTTTCTTTTTAAAGAAGTCTTCCGCTGTGCAAGAGAACACTACTCCTAGATCTCGTCTTCAGTGGAAACCAACGGGTAGGATCTTCTAGGAAGTTGGTCTTAAGTGGATTCCCATCGAGAAGAGTGATGACACCTGCTCCAGCACTAATGCGAGTGTTCTGAATGTAGAAAATGCATTTGTTACTAATACTTTGACTTACTAAGTATCAAAGTTCATTGTTCCGATCTTTTCGAATTGATTACTAGTAGAAAGTGCGACCAATTGTTCTTGGTGGAAAATAAAATGGTTGGTTGATTATCTATTTTTAAACTAAAATGTCGTTGAGTAAAATAAAAACTTTAAAAATTAAACTAAAAATTACTAGAAAAACACTTGGTAAAAACAGAGATTTCGGGAAGCGTGCAATTTAAAACTTAACGAATTTAAAACTTGAAAACTTAAAAGTGAATTTAAAAATAAGAAATTAACCCCGTCGGAATGCTCTATCGCAATCCCGTCGGAATGTGCAATCGCAATACCCTTCAATCGCAATATGAAACTTAAATCCAATCGCAATGTGACCAAAAGTAGTCCTGTCGCAATAATGAAACTAGTACATATCGCAATACAACCAAAAGCAATCTCGTCGGAATACCAATCGCAAAATGCATCTGAATACAAAACCCTATTGCGATTGAGTGATCGCAATGATGCGTCGCAATACCAATCTCAAAAGGGTTATACTTTGCGATGGAATTGGGATTCGAAATAAGCTAAGTATTAAGCTATTATCAATAAGCTCAATCCAAGACTTATCCAACTCAATAATAAGCCGAACTAATAAACATGAAACAAAGACTTTTTAAACTTTAAATAAGCAAAACTTTTAAATCAAACCATAAAAAGATTAAAACTTTAAGAAAACTTTTAAAAAGTAAATAAGCTAAGTACTAAATAAGCCAATAAGCATAAAAACTCAAAGTTTATGTTGCACAAAACTTAGAAAGGATTAAAAAGATAAACTTTTAATCACGAAATCATCAATCAAAATCAAACCGTATGAAATATAATTTTCAGATCAAAAATTAAAGTAAATCAAGAAAGGTAGAAAGAGATAAAAGATTAAAGACTTAACTTGAACTTTTTGATTAATGAAATTGAAGTACAAAGATTAAACAAAAGCTTAACTTGAAGAAAAGATGAAGTTTTTAGTGAGAGAAAGTTAAACACTTTCTCTCTCTAAAATGAAAACTAAAACAAGGAAAAATTAAACTAGCTAATGACTAACACACTCCTAATGTGTCATTAGGAGGGTATATATAGGGAGTGGGGAATGCATGTGTGCTTCCTTCTTTCTTTCTTTTCTTCTCGACTCGAAATAAATTCTTTGTCTTTCTTGACGTCGTCTCGGGATTTGAACTCGTCTTATAATTTTCTTCTATAATTAGACTAGAGTTCTTCGACTTCATTAAACTTCCGTCTTTAGACTTTTTCTTCGATAAATCTTCAGAATAGGCCTTGGACTTCCGTTCTTTTTTTCACTCTTGATCTTTTGACTTCGTCTTTTCTCGTTTTCTTCGATAAAAGCCCGTGAAAGCCCGTGTTTTCTTCCTTTTTCATCTTTTGGTCCTAAAACACAATAAAAACACAAACCACGCATAATTCCGACTTTTACGACATAAAATACACGTTTTGGTCTAGTTATTATTGGAAATAAGTGGTACAAGGATAAGTGTTTAGACACTTATTAAATCCCCTACACTTGACCATTGCAATGCCCTCATGCAATGCATTAATTTTAAAGCACGGTTTACATTTTCCATCATAAATAACCCACCTTGGCCATTATTAAATACTAAACATTAAGAAAAATAAAAAGATAAAAATAAGTAAAGAAATCAAATACTTACATTGGGGTTTTGGCTGCCATGAACGTTTATCATCCTCAAGTTTCACGTTCCCCATACCAAGCTTAAAAAACGAGATCATTGTTATTATAAGTTAGCAAACTAACACGAATTCATGTGGGCCAATTATTTACATAGACTCACTTATTCCTAGGTGTATCTCTTATATTTTATTTTTGTTTTGAATGATCACGAGGATGCATTGTTTGACTTATTTCGATAGTTATTTAGGCTGAAAATAAAGTGGGACGATTTAATCAATAGTTAGCTAAAGGACAAAATCTTTTAAAACTGCTTCTCGGGACCTCTTAAAGTTCATATCTTGGCATAACTTGCTTCACGATTTGAGACCTTTCTCGGACCGATATTTGGCAGCGACTTCATACTTCAAATCTTGAGAGACGTTCTTGAAATTATGGTCTTCTCTTCATAATAGGAATTTCTTCGCTTGAAGTTTTTGAGAGATTCTTCATATTTGGACCACGACTTCTTCATTTTTCTCCAGCCTTTATTTTGGACTTTGATATACAACGATCCGCCTCCTTTTAGGAATTGGATCTATTTATCCTCATACCTTGTTAGGGCCTTTTTGGATAGACTTCTCCATGATCTTTTGGGGAGTATTTGCTTTTCGTCGTGCGTCTCGATCCTTCATATTGATTTTTGATAAATGATTCTTCACATCACTTTTGGATCTTTAGCAACAAAATGTAGCCCTCATGCCTTGTTAGGGCCTTTTCAGACTCGCCAATCTTCGCATCCCGCTTCAATAAGTTATGCCTTGGCTATGAACTCTAATTAATACCGAGCAACTTTTAAACGATCTTGTGCTAGAAGCTAAGTAACTTGTCAAATCGTACAACCTTATTTATTGCAAATAAATTTATTAGCAAGTGATGGGAGAATAGGCTTATAATCAACTCACATAAATTCACAAAAGAATACCAACCTTATAATTGTCTCTATCATCTCTCGTTCTCAACAGTTTAAAATCTCAAGGAATGAGACTCGTGGATGCTTAGCCAATTAAATCAAAGTTTTGGGTTTTCGAGTCATCTATAAAATCTTGCAAACTCTTATACTTTTTCAAGTTTAGAATTCGAATTTTAAAGTTCCCTTGATAAACAACTCTCTAGGATCAAATAAAGGAACTTGCGAAAAGTTCTTGTTCTTAACCCGTAAGAGTTAAGACTTTCGCGTTTTAAAGTTCCCTATATAAAAGCCTAGCAAAAATTGACTTAAACACGTTAAGGATACTAGCTAGAGTAAACTTAGATAAGTAAACTCGGGTTGAGTAAACTTTTATTTTAGCAAGGAAATTAAATAATGATAACAAAGGAAAATACAACTATACTACTAGGCCAATAGATTAAAATTTTGAAAAATGTCGAAAAGTCAAATTTTCCGGTTAAAATAAGGGCAAATTCATGGAAAAGACCACTTACTTTGATAGAAGTCCCCCCTACACTTGATATAAACATTGTCCTCAATGTTTAAGCATGTGGGAGTAAACTCCCCTAGACTTAGGACATTGTGAACGTTGTTTAAATCTTGCTAAGGAAAGGACAACTATAGTGATTCCTATTTTAATATTGAAGAATATAAAATAGTGAATCAAAAGAGTTTAGGATAGAACCAGGAAGACGGGAGCACGAGATCACGGTTCGTCAGAAGTCATCAAAAGTACTCTTTGAAGCTTGAATCCCTGCACAAAATAAGAAACAAGACAACAAACACATACGGTGCTCCCCCTACACTTATTATGAAAACGGTAAAGGATAGATCAGGGTTGCCTCCCGAGAAGCGCTTGTTTCTGTTCACCGAGTCACGAGCCTGACTCGACCCAGAACTTAATTCAAGGGAAACGTGGTGAGGGATGGAATCATCTCATGAGAGATGTCCTCACCAAAGTACAACTTCACGCGCTGGCCATTCACTTTAAAATTGGGCCCATTTGGCTGAGAAAGCTCAATGGTGCCATATGGGAAGACTTTGGCAACGGTGAGTGGACCAGACCAGCGGCTCTTCAGCTTTCCCGAGAAGATCTTCAACCGAGAGTTAAAAGAGTAAAACTTGATCACTATTGTGGAACTATCGATTCTTAATCCTTGCATCATGGATGATCTTGGTCTTCTCCTTGTAGATCAACGAATTCTCATAAGCTTCATTCCTTAGTTCGTTGAGTTCATTGAGTTGAATCTTTTGAAGATCGCCGGCTTTGTTATTGTCGAAGTTAACCCACTTCAAGGCCCAGTATGCCTTATGTTCCATCTCGATAGGGAGGTTGCATGCTTTCTTGTACACAAGACGATAAGGTGTACAACCAATCGGGGTCTTATAAGCGGTACGGAAAGTCCACAAAGCATCATCTAACTTATCGGCCCACGAGGAACGATGCTATCCCACAGTACGCTCCAGAAGTCACTTCAATCCACGGTTAGATATCTCGGCTTGACCATTGGTTTGAGGATGATAAGCGGTGGAAAGACAGTGATTGAAACCGTACTTAGCCATGACTCGAGCAAATTGATCATTACAAAAATGAGTCCCGCAGTCACTGATTATAGCACGAGGAACACCGAATCGAGCAAAAAGCTGCTTCAAAAAGTTCACAACCACCCTCGCATCGTTCGTAGGGAGAGCCTTAGCTTCAACCCATTGAGAGACGTAGTCAACGGCTACGAGGATGTACTTGTTTCCTTTAGATGATGGAAATGGCCCCATAAAGTCGATACCCCATAAATCAAAGATTTCACATTCTTGGATGAAATTTTGAGGCATCTCATCTTTATGTGTGATCTTGCCTTGGCGTTGGCAAGCATCACAATTTTTAACCATCTCGTGAGCGTCACGATAAATGGTGGGCCAATAAAATCCAGAGTCGAATACTTTGACCAAAGTGACCACCGGTGGGTCCTTTATGGCAAGCGTCAAGGATTTGTATCGCTGCCGGCCCATCAACACATCGACGAATGACAAGATCCACACATTGTTTGAAAAGGTAAGGGTCGTCCCAAAAATAGTGTTCAATGTCTTTAAAGAACTTTTTATTTTGTTGGGACGTTAACCCTTCCTTGAGAATTCCTCCCGCTAAGTAGTTTGCAATGTCCGCAAACCACGAGGTGTCGTCAAGATTTGGATTGATAGAGATTAAGGCCTCAAGAGGAAAAGAGTCATTGATCTCTTGATTCGTATGATCCCCTTGATAAGGATCCTCAAGTCTACTTAGATGATCTGCGGCTAGGTTTTCGGCTCCCTTCTTGTCACGAATTTCAATGTTGAATTCTTGAAGGAGCAAAACCCAACGAAGAAGTCTTGGCTTAGTATCTTGTTTAGTCAACAAGTACTTCAACGCGGAATGATCGGTGTACACGATTGTGGTGGAAAGGACAAGATAGGGGCGGAATTTTTCAAAAGCATACACTACAGCTAAAAGCTCTTTTCGGTAGTGGTATAATGCAATTGAGCCCTCGTGATTGTCTTGCTAGCGTAATGGATTGGTTGGAAGTGTTTGCTCACTCTTTGGCCCAAAACCGCTCCAATAGTAGCATCACACATCAATTCAAAAGGTAGCTCCCAGTTAGGGGTAACCAAGACCGGTGCCTTAGTAAGCTTATCCTTTAGAAGATTGAAGGATTCAAGACACTCTTTGGAAAAGATGAAAGGAGTATCTTTTTCCAAGAGGTGGGTCATCGGGCGAGCAATTCTAGAGAAATCCAAAATGAATCGACGATAGAAGCCCGCATGACCAAGGAAACTTCTCACACCCTTCACGGTTGAAGGTGGAGGTAATTTGGCTATGACATCCACTTTAGCACGGTCCACTTCAAGACCGACTTTGGAGATTTTATGTCCAAGCACAATGCCTTCTTTTACCATGAAATGGCATTTTTCCCAATTCAGAACAAGGCGAGTGTCTTCACACCGCTTAAGCATGCGTTCGAAATTGGCAAGGCAAGTAGAGAAAGAATCACCATAGACCGAGAAATCATCCATGAAGACTTCCATAGTTTCTTCAACCATGTCATGGAAGATAGCCATCATACACCTTTGGAATGTCCCAAAAGCATTGCATAAGCCGAAGGGCATTCTTTTTTAAGCAAATGTTCCATAAGGACAAGTGAATGTGGTTTTCTTATGGTCTTTGGGATCGATGGGAATTTGAAAATACCTGGAGAAACCATCTAAGAAGCAGTAATAGTCACTACCTGCTAGACATTCAAGCATTTGGTCTATGAAAGGAAGGGGAAAATGATCCTTTCTCGTAGCATCATTGAGTTTGCGATAGTCTATACAAACTCTCCACCCTGTAACGAGACGAGTAGGAATCAAATCGTTGTTTTCTGTAACACCCCTAAATTTACACAATTCAATATAGCGGAAGACTCGTTGGTGTTACGGGATAACACATTACTCACATCATAGACAACGCTTAAAAATCGCGTCGTTTAATAATAAAGCATTTCCATTCATAAATATCAACTTTACATAGGTCCCAAGTCATAGTATTTCATACAGGTTTTACAAAGCATTTGAATGGAAATTATTATTTAAGTGCGGGCCATGAATTCTTGTTGTCTTCCCGAGAATTACCTTCAAGTACCTGAGATAAAACATGTTAAAAGAAAAGGTCAGCGATAACACCGAGTGAATTCATAGAGTTTAATAAAATCCATCAATATAGCATCGGTATAATATTATTACCGAAAATCATTTTCTACAAATCTTTGTAATAGGCCATAAAATAGCCAAAGTCATTTTATACAAATCCTTATCAAAAATCATAATATAGGCTTTTGCCTTCAAAATCATTATACGAGCGATTGTCGTAAAAACATCATACAATACGTTTTATAACGTTGTATAGAGTTAAATAAAAACTGTTAGATGAATATGGTTATGAAAAACCAAAACACGAACATAATATCAATAGTAAGACCCCGTATTGCTAGTCAGGTAATATATCGTAACTTAGTGCGTATAGCAGTATTTCGTTATTTATGGATTATTACAACCCCCATGACATTTTTACCTTAATACAACAAACAACGGGTAGCTAACCCGAAACTCATTTTCCCATCTAAATTAGTGTGTCGTCACAATAATCACGCTTGTTTAAATCTTCTCATACATAAATTTGCTTACCAATCAATGTGGCACGACGGGGATCAACCGTCAAGGCGAGAACTGGGGTGATCGTCCCCAAATAGTACTATTATATGCATAAGCGTCTACCAAATCCCGGTAGTTCACAATTCATGCTAATGGGACTTTTAGTGACATAATCTAACTTTAATAATCCATTTCATTTCATCTATCGGGTTATTTAATCATTCATCGGGTCATACAATCATTCGGGTCCAAATCAATAAACAGACAATCGGGACAACTAGTGTCCTATTTTATAAAAACTAACATGTTATCTCCCTCGCGGGTTTATAAAACATTTCATAAAAACATTTAAAAGAGTGCGAGGCTAGGAACTCACGTTGATGTGGGAAAGCGGGTTATCGGCGATTCGGATGTACGGTACGTGCTTCAATCACGGAAACCTAGACAAATAATACTCGTCTTAGACTCTTGTCCAATGACTTTATCAAAATAATAATTATGTACACATATGATGATTTTATATATATGATGATGATCAAGTGGGTTTATACATCTTTACTCATTCATTATAGTGTTTATGTGTTGGTAATTTTCAAGACTAGTTACACTAGTTCAACTTGTTTACATTTTGAAGCCCAATGGGCCTATTACAAGCCCAATACTATTCATTAGCCCAATTATACTTTTATTATCAGTATTATACTTTATATGTTGGGCCCAAATGGGTTAAGCCCAATAAATAAGTTTATAAGTGTTTTACCAAATTAGTCGGGTTTATTGTCCATTAAGGCTACTTTGGCCCGTTAATGTCTATATGTTTTAAAGCTCGGGTTTTATCGATTTTTACTTGTTATATATGTTTATATATCAGTATGTGAGTTTATAAAATTTTACATTAGACGGGTCCAACCGTCTAAGTTTTATTTAACAAAAACATTAATCTTTCGGTTTTAGCCGAAAAGACGTAAAAGTTAGTATATAGTTTTTATAACTTATAAAACTTACCAAACTACCATTTTTATATAATGTCCATTTATTTATCCTTATGCATTTTTATATAAATTAAATATATAAGTTAGTGGGTTTTAATTCACATTTTATACTATATTAGTTTGAGTGCTTATATAATAATATTAAACATTAATTTCACAAAATCAGTCCTAAAAATCTACTTTACTAAATTGATCATATCTAGAGTTCTACATAGAGATAGAACCCCAAATTTTTATCACAGAAACTACATGATATGTGCTTCATTTTATTCCGTATAGCTACTGATGAATCAACCTCTAAGTATTTTATAAAATTCGTCCAAAACAGTATACTCAGATTTGCACTCTAAACTTGTTTTGATCATATCTCACTCATTTTTATGATTGCATTGCATGGCCAAATCTCACATGTGTACAAGTCTCAATACTCACTGTATATCAATTCATCTATACCATTTTATCAGTTCATCATATGGTTATTTACTGTTTTTATACAGCCTACTAAATTAAGCAAGATTAACCACTTTTACATATAGTTTTTCATCTTTTTACCCATGTTTATCAACACTTGATCCCCACACAACATTTTTATCATCATATATTCATCTTTTTACCCATGTTAACCACTTATACATGATTACATAATCAAAATAACAAGAGGATGGGAAGAACAATCTTTATACCACCAAGATGATGTAGGTTCTGATTAAGACATGGATTTTAATGGAAGAACTTGTGGTAGATCAACACCAATCTTCATGGCCACCAATACTTGTAAACTTTATGTAGAAATCAGCCCTTGGACATCATCAAATCACCTCGTTGGATATTAGTATCACCTCCAATCTTCAACGCTTCAAAGGTTCTTCACCATATGTGTAGATAACACATGGTTTGTGGTTAAAATTGATCAAATGGTAGTGGTTTATGGGTGGTGGTGGTGGACGGCCAAGAGAGCCAAAGAGAGAGAGATATGTGTGGTTTTTGCATGTATCTAAATGTGAGAAATGGTTTCAAATAGCTAGCTAGTGGTTTTTATTATGTTGGTTAAAGGAAGAGGACATGTGTCCTTCCTTTACATAATAAGTTGACACCTTTGAGGTGTGTTGGCTTATGTTGGTCGCCACACATAGTGTGGTGGGAAAGTGTAAAACTTGTCCCATCCCACTAATTTAAGGGTACTCCTCGATTCTAGTTTCCTCGATTTGCTCGCCCTCGGGTCGTTTTACGAAAAATGTTTTTATAAATTATGAATCAACGGCACAAAACGAATCTAATAAAAATTCTCTCATCAAAAACGGAGTTCAAAAACGTAAACACGTAATCCTAAGGTTTCCGGTTTAGTCGTAAAGGACGTTAAATTATAATCGTAAGTCCTAATCTCTTCTCGTAAATTTGTGAGTTTATGAACCAACACAAATTTAAAATCTCAAAATAATATTCACGGATAAATTTATTTCTTGAAATATCGGACTGTCACCAAAGACGGTGTATGTAAACGTAAGCACGTAACGTAGAATCCTCCGGTTTAGACGTAGTCGATGCTACTTCAAGACATAAATCCAAATTTCTTCCCAAAAATAAGTGAGTTCATAATATAACATTAAAATAATGTTTTTAAATAATACTTGAGAATAAAATATCAACCATAAATTGACGGATTGTCACAACATTTACCCCTAAACAGGATCTTTGTCCTCAAAGATCATCTTATCTTACTACTCGCTTCTTATAGAGTTAAAGCCATGTGGGTATTTCCTCCACATTCGGTCTTTTCTCACAAGTGTAATTCATTACATACGCGAGTTTCATCAAACATAACTACGAGAATAAGATCAGGCTTAATGTTGACTTACTTTCTCTATCCATGATGTTCACTAGTTTTTGATGAATGCAACTTTTCGCCGATCTAAACTGTGACAATCTAACATTTTCAGGTAATGAAATATTTTCTTGTATAATATTTGAAACTTATTTTTGTGTTGGTTGACGAATTACGGATTTAAATTTGGGCTTACGTGCATAATTTGGCGTCTTTTACGACTAAACCGGAAACCTTAGGATTACGTATTTACGTTTTTGAACTCCGTTTTTGATGAGACAATTTTTATTGGATTCGTTTTGTGACGTTGATTCATAATTTATAAAAACGTTTTTCGTAAAACGACTCGAGGGCACGCAAATCGAGAAAACTAGAATCGAGAAATACCCGTAAACTAGTGAGATGGGACAAAATACATTGTCCCACCCCACTATCTATGTTGGACGACACACTTGACACCACACCATGGAGGTGGCATCAAGTTAGCTAGCTTACTCCAAGTGTAAGCTTAGCTTACTCCTTAAGCTTACTTACACCCCACTATCTCAAAAACTAGCAACTAGTTTCACTTCCACCATTTTCCCTTACATGCAAACTCTCTCAAAACTCTCTCAATACCCTCCCTATGCCATCCACCATCAAGCTACACACACCCCTTTTGATCTTTTCTAGCCATGAAACACATGTTTATTAGCTTTATTAAGGAGTTATCTTGAAGCCTTGCTCATTTGGTGGCCATATTAACATCATTGGAGGTGATTTTCTTGTGTCCTAGGGCTGATTTCCCAACATATGTTCTTGGTATTTTATGGTCTTGGAGTTACTTGTTGTATTCATCAAGTCCTTGTCTTCCAAAAACAAGGAATACACTTGGTTGGTAAAGAAGATCATCCTCTCCATTTTTCTCTTGTTATTTTGTATAGAACAAATGTATTTTCTTTCATTTTGTATATGTATATGATGTATATATGATGATAAAAATGTTGTGTGGGGATCAAGTGTTGATAGATATGCTTAAAAATGTTAATAACTATAAGAAATGAGGCTAAAATCTTGATTATTTAGTTGGCTGTATAAAAACAGTATATAACTAAAGCATGAACTGATAAAATTGCATGGTATGATCCATTTACAGTAATTCCAAGATGTTATACATATGTGAGAGTTGGCCATGCAATGAAATCAATATAATGAGTGAGATATGATCAAAACAAGTTAGGTGGTCTAATCTGAATAAGCAGTTTTGTAGGGACTGTTAAGGCATGATAAACTTAAAATGAGCAGTAGCTATATCTAAGTTAAATGTAGCACATAATATGAAGAACATGTCACCCAAAAATGAGCTTCTAATTCATTATAGAACTCTAGATATGGTAAAAATGGTGAACATGAAGATAAAAATAAGATTTTTAAGAATTAATGTTTATTATTATTATATAAGCACTCACATTTTAATGTATAAAATGTAAAATAAAAACCCACTAACTTATAAAACTTATTTATATAAATATATAAAAGTTTAATTAAATGGATAAATTATATAAATGGTAGTGAAATAATATTTATAAGTAATAAAAACTATAAACTTGATTTTTACGACTTTTTCGGCTATTGCCGTAAAATTAACGTTTTTCTCCAAATAAAACTTAGACGATCAAACCCGTCTAATGTAAAGTTTATAAAAGTCATATACTGATGTATAGGTAACTAATACAAGTAAAAACCGATAAAACCCGAACTATAAGAAATACGGACATTAACGAGCTAACTAAGCATAATGGACTAACAATTGGACTAAATAAGATAAATACTTGTAAAAAGAACTTTTTGGGCTTAACCCATTTGGGCCCAACATGGTAAGTATATATACTGATAATATAGGTATAAAAGGGATTAAAAAAAGTTAAAGAACTTATACTAGGCTTATTGGACTTAAAATAGGTAAATAGGTAAAACTAGCAAACTAGTAAAACGTTACCAAAACGTAAACGCTAAAATGAGTAAACAAGGATGTATAAACCCACTTGATCATCATCATATGTACAAAATCATCATATGTATATTGTTATTTTTATGAAAGTCATTGGACAAAGTCTAAGACCGATTATTATTTATATAGGTTTCCGTGACCGAAGCACGCCCGTAGCCGATAATCCGCCTTTAATTAACAACGTGAGTTCATAGCCTCGCACTCTTTTAAATGTTTTATAAAATGATTTGTAAACCCGCGAGGGAGATAACATGCTAGATTTTTATAAAAATAGAACACAAGTAGTCCCGATTGTATGCTTAATGATATGGACCCGAATGACGCTATGACCCTATAAACGAGACTAAAAGGATTATTAGTAGTTAGGTTATGTCACTTAAAGTCCCATTAGCATGAATTGTGAACTACCGGGATTTGGTAGACGCTTATGCATTTGATAGTACTATTTGGGGACGATCACCCCAGTTCGCGCCTTGACGGTTGATCCCCGTCGTACCACATTGATTGGTAAGCGAATTTATGTATGAGAAGATTCCATAGCGTGATTTTTGTGACGACACGCTAACTTAGATGGGCAAATTGTTTGTCGGGTTCGCGGCCCGCTGTTTTCATAGTAAGGTAACAATGTCATGCGGCTAATAATAATCCTAAAATGTATCCTAAAACCTAAATACAAAACGATAACGACGCTATTAACGATGAATATATTACCTATCATGGTAATATAGAGACTACGGTCTCATGGACGGTTTAAGATGTATGCTTGATTTATATATTGCCTGACTAGCAATATGAGGACTTACTTCCGATATTATACTTGTGTTATGATTTTAAATGATTGTTTTATATAACGGTTTTTATTAAACTCTATGAATTCACTCGGCATTCGCTGATATGATTTTTGCATGTTTTTATCTCAGGTGCTTGAAGGTAATCCGGATGGAGATCGACTCTTATGGCCCCAAAATATTAAAAATGTTCATTCGATCTATGTTTTGTAAACTTAATGACCTGTATAATTTGGGACCTGTTGTACACTTTGAAACTTTTTATCGAATGAATGTATGTTAAACCTTGAACAACCATTTTTATGTGTTGTCTATGATTGGAGTTATTGTGCTATCCCGTAACACTCTGAAAGACCCTTCCGCTGTACCGATACGAAAAATGAGAGTGTTACAGTTTGGTACCAGAGCTCTCGTTATAGAGAACAAAAGATTTTAAAAACCAAGGTTTTGAACAAAACTTTTCAAAATCTTTTGACAATGAACATTTGAGAAAATATTTGAAAAATCTTTTGACTATAACGGTGCCAGAGATCTCCGACGTTACCTACAAGCCCTATTGAGAAGATATATATTTTGATATATATAATTTAATTTATATATATGTATATATCGTGATTTCAGTATGTAATTGTTTAACTAGTATGTTATCCTAATGCGAGATAAATATATAAATGCAGATTGTCATGGCTGACCCTAATATTCCTGTAGAAAGGTAAATTCTATGGAGATTCAGTTGAGTGTGGCTCGTGCGATGCGTGAGAAAGCTGAGAAGGAGTTGAATATATCTGTGGGTTGGAATAGTAGATTTTATGCCGACATGGTTGAAAGAGGAGTAATCCGTAAGCGCCCAGCTGAAGATGTGTCTAGTGATCGTCCAACGAAGATTCAGAAGACGATGGATGATGAACCATCTAGCGGTTCTCAGTAGACCAGTCAGTATTTAGTAGTGACCTTTATATCTTTTGTGCTTTTGTAGCTTTGATTGAACCGACTTGTTAGTAGTAGACTTGGCACGAATTTTGAGTGTATATAGTGCTAGAACTTTGATATGGGATGTAACTAAGACAATACTTTTGTTTCAGATCGAATGAAATATGTATCTTGTCTTGATATGCGCCTTATATGTATCTTGATTCTGAATTCAATCCATATTATATGAATCCTTTGTTGGGCGAATTCTTAATACTTTGAAATTGTGAAATTATAGAACTATGCCGCCCAAGAAGGCTGTGACTGAGGATGATGTACGTAGGATTATTACGGAGCAAGTTACCGCATCTATGACTGAATTTATGGCAAATGCTAGAAGTGGAGCTGGCGGTAGTGGAGCTGGCGGTAGTGGAGCTGGCGGTAGTGGAGCTGACAGTAGTAGAGTTGGCGGTAGTGGAGCTGGCGGTAGTGGAGCTGGCGGTAGTGGAGCTGGCGGTAGTGGAGCTGGCGGTAGTGGAGCTGGCGGTAGTGGAATTGGTGGTACTAATGTGAATGTGAATGCTAATAATGTGAATGCTAATGCTGGAGGAAATGTAGGAGGACCTGGAACGAATGCACCTGAAGTTGGTGGCTGTACTTATGTGACGTTCATGAAGTGTGAACCTCTACCTTTTAATGGAACTGAAGGTGCTGTAGGATTAAGCCAGTGGATTGAGAAGATTGAATCGGTGTTTCGGATTAGTAAGTGTAAGGAGGAAGATAAGGTGACTTTTGCTATGGCTACTCTTAAAGGTCGTGCGTTGACTTGGTGGAACGGGAGAATTGTTTTCATGGGTCTTGATGCTGCTAATGCTACTCCTTGGGCTGAAATTAAGAAGTGGATGACTTTGGAGTTTTATCCTCGTAGTGTGATCATTAGGTTAGAGCAAGAGTTGATTCATTTGAGAATGAAAGGTGTGGACATTGATAGTTACACAAACCGATTCCATGAGTTGGCCTTGCTATGTCCTCGATTGGTTGAACCCGAAGAGATCCGAATTGAGCAATATGTTAAAGGGTTGACCAGGAATATCCGGGGGGACGTGACATCATCTAAACCACTGACCATTGATGATGCTGTTCGAATGGCTTACCAACTCATTGGACAGATAATTCAGGATAGGGAAGATGAAGCCCGTGTTGGTGAGAAAAGAAAGGGAGACGGTGATCGTGTAGATAAAGGTGATAATAGGAAGAATTTCAATCGCCATCAGAACAAGAGAAAGGGGAATGCAAATGCTCTTACCAACAATACACCGTGCAACGATGATAGATGTCCTAAGTGTGGCAACAAGAGGCATGCTGGCGACTGCTGGAAGTGCCGAAATTGCGGAAAGCTTGGACACAAGGTTGAAAGGTGTAAGAAGGGAACCATTTGCTTCAACTGTAATGAAGAAGGTCATAGGAAATCGGAATGCCCCAAGTTGAAAGCGATTGTACCTAGAAGAAACCCCCAGGGTGGTATCTACCAACTTGGAACAATTGAGGTGAAAAAAGAGGATCCGAATGTCGTTACCGGTACGTTTTTACTCAACAATCATTATGATGTTGCTTTATTTGATTCGGGTGCTGATAGGAGCTTTGTATCCACTAAATTTAGTGCCCTTATTGACATTGAACCTGTTGAGATAAGTACCAGTTACGAGGTGGAATTGGCTAATGGTAAATTAGTGAAAACTAATAAGCTATTAGAAGGATGCTCTCTAAATCTCTTAAACCATTCCTTTCCGATTGATTTGATGTTGATAGAATTAGGTAGTTTTGATATTATTATTGGTATGGATTGGTTGTCGTTGAATAATGCTACTATTTTATGTGGAGAGAAGAAGGTTAAGATTCCTCTTAGGAATAGGATGTTAGTAATTGATGGTAATCGAGGTGAATCTCGTTTGAAGATCGTTTCATGTATTAAAGTCTAAAAGTACATCAGGAACGGTTGTGACTTATTCTTAGCTCAAGTGACCGGGAATGAGTCTAGGGAGAAACGATTGGAAGATGTACCTATTATTTGCGAATTTCCTGAGGTATTTCCTAAAGATTTACCCGGACTTCCACCGATAAGGCAAGTAGAGTTTCGAATCGATTTAATTCCTGGTGATGCGCCGGTGGCACGTGCGCCTTACCGATTAGCCCCTTCTGAATTAAAGGAGTTATCTGAGCAACTTAAAGAGTTGTATGATAAAGGTTTTATTCGACCGAGCTCGTCGCCTTGGGGAGCTCCAGTCTTGTTCGTTAAGAAGAAGGATGGATCTTTTCGTATGTGCATTGATTATAGGGAACTGAATAAGTTGACAATTAAAAATCGATATCCTTTACCTAGGATTGATGATTTGTTTGATCAACTGCAAGGATCTAGTGTGTATTCTAAGATAGATTTGCGGTCAGGATATCACCAACTTCGCGTCCGTGAAGAAGATATTCCTATAACGGCATTTAGAACTCGTTATGGACACTATGAATTTCAAGTAATGCCATTTGGGTTAACTAACGCACCTGCGGTTTTCATGGATTTAATGAATCGAGTGTGCAAGCCCTACTTGGATAAATTTGTAATTGTGTTTATTGACGATATTCTAATCTATTCTAAGAATGAAGATGAGCATAGAGAACATTTGAGGATTGTTTTGAAATTGCTGAAGGATGAAAGGTTGTATGCTATGTTTTCGAAATGTGATTTCTGGTTAGATTCTGTGCAACTTCTTGGTCATGTGATTAACAAAGATGGAATTCATGTTGATCCTGCAAAGATTGAAGCTATTAAGAATTGGTCTGCACCGACAACGCCAACGGAAGTGTGACAGTTCTTAGGATTGGCTGGCTATTATAGGCGATTCATTAAAGAATTTTATTTGATAGCTAAACCCTTGACTAAGCTTACTCAGAAGAATAAACCTTTCGTTTGGGGAAGTGATGAAGATGGAGCATTTCATACATTGAAGCAAAAATTATGTAGTGCGCCAATCTTATCATTACCCGACGGGAGTGAAGATTTTGTAGTGTATTGTGATGCATCTCTTAGAGGTTATGGAGCTGTTTTGATGCAGCGAGAGAAAGTGATAGCTTATGCTTCTAGGCAATTAAGGAAGAGTGAGGAGAATTATACTACTCATGATCTTGAGTTAGGAGTTGTAGTCTTTGCTCTTAGGTTGTGGAGACATTATCTGTATGGCACCAAGTGTACGGTATTCACCGATCACAAAAGCCTACAGAATATTCTCGATCAGAAGGAATTGAACATGAGGCAACGAAGATGGATAGAATTGTTAAGTGATTATGATTGTGATATAAAATATCACCCAGGAAAAGCCAATGTTGTTGCCGATGCGTTAAGTAGGAAAGATAGAGAGCCTATCAGGGTGCGTTCTCTAGTCTTGACCGTGCACAATAATTTGCCTGAACAAATTAGAAATGCCCAAATAGAAGCTTGTAAGAAGGAGAATTTTGTTAATGAAGGGTTCCGAGGAGAAGGAGATCCTTTAGAGGTTAGAGCTGATGGAGTGAAATGCTTAAGAGGTCGTATGTGGATACCTAAGTTTGGAGGCTTAGGAGATTTGATATGTTAGAATCCCATAAATCTAAGTATTCCATTCATCCGGGATCTGATAAGATGTACTATGATTTGAAGAAGTTGTAATGGTGGCCAAATATGAAAGCTGACATAGCTATGTATGTTCTTCAATGCTTGACTTGTGCTAGAGTCAAAGCTGAACATCAAAAGCCATCAGGACTACTTCAACAGCCAAAGATTCCTGAATGGAAGTGGGAGCGAATTACAATGGACTTTATCACCAAGCTTCCTAGAACATCATCTGGAAACAACTCGATTTGGGTTATTGTCGACAGACTGACCAAATCAGCACACTTCATTCCGGTTAAAGAGCAGTTCTCACTGGAGAAGCTGACTCGTATATACCTTGATAATGTTGTTTGCAAACATGGAGTGCCTGTATCGATCATTTCAGATCGAGATCCTAGATTCGCATCGAATTTTTGGAAATCTCTCCAAAGATCTTTGGGAACGAATCTCGACATGAGCACTGCTTATCACCCCCAGACTGATGGGCAGAGTGAAAGGACGATACAAACACTGGAAGATATGTTGAGAGCTTGTGTGTTAGACTTTGGTAAGAATTGGGATAAACATTTGTCGTTAGCAGAGTTTTCGTATAACAATAGTTACCATTCTAGTATTAAGGCTGCACCGTTTGAAGCTTTGTATGGTAGGAAGTGTAGATCTCCTGTATGTTGGAGTGAAGTTGGGGATACCCAGCTCACGGGACCGGAATTGATCCGGGAGACTACGGAGATGATAGTTCAGATTAAGAATAGGTTGTTGACTGCCCATAGTAGACAGAAAAGTTACGCGGATGTGCGGCGGAAGCCAATGGAGTTTGAAGTGGGTGACCGAGTAATGTTGAAAGTATCTCCATGGAAAGGCGTTATAAGATTTGGAAAGGGAGGGAAATTGAATCCCCGTTATATTGGACCCTTTAAGATTTTATCTAGAGTAGGTCCGGTGGCTTACAAACTAGAGTTACCCCCAGAACTTCATGGTGTTCACAACACATTCCATGTATCTAATCTGAAGAAATGTCTAGCCGTGAGTGATGAGAAAATTTCGTTAGGTAAGGTTCGAATAGATGGGAAGTTGCATTTTATCGAAGAGCCCGTAGAAGTTATGGACCGTGAGGTAAAGCAACTGAAACAAAGTCGGATACCTATTGTCAAGATCCGATGGAATTCAAAGCATGGACCGGAGTATACTTGGGAACGAGAGGATGAAATGTGGAAGAAATATCCGCACCTCTTCGATTTCAATAAGAAACGGACATCCAAATGAAATGGATCACGAGGACGTTGATCCCTTTTAGGAGGAAAAGCTGTGACAATCTAACATTTTTAGGTAATGAAATATTTTCTCTTATAATATTTTGAAACTTATTTTTGTGTTGGTTGACGAACTTACAATTTACGGATTCAAATTTGGGCTTACGTGCATTATTTGGCGTCTTTTACGACTAAACCGGAAACCTTAGGATTACGTATTTACGTTTTTGAACTCTGTTTTTGATGAGACAATTTTTATTGGATTCGTTTTGTGACGTTGATTCATAATTTATAAAAACGTTTTTCGTAAAACGACCCGAGGGCACGCAAATCGAGAAAACTATAATCGAGAAATACCCGTAAACTAGTGAGATGGGACAAAATACATTGTCCCACCCCACTATCTATGTTGGACGGCACACTTGACACCACACCATGGAGGTGGCATCAAGTTAGCTAGCTTACTCCAAGTGTAAGCTTAGCTTACTCCTTAAGCTTACTTACACCCCACTATCTCAAAAACTAGCAACTAGTTTCACTTCCACCATTTTCCCTTACATGCAAACTCTCTCAAAACTCTCTCAATACCCTCCCTATGCCGTCCACCATCAAGCTACACACACCCCTTTTGATCTTTTCTAGCCATGAAACACATGTTTACTAGCTCTATTAAGGAGTTATCTTGAAGCCTTGCTCATTTGGTGGCCATATTAACATCATTGGAGGTGATTTTCTTGTGTCCTATGGCTGATTTCCCAACATATGTTCTTGGTATTTGATGGTCTTGGAGTTACTTGTTGTATTCATCAAGTCATTGTCTTCCAAAAACAAGGAATACACTTGGTTGGTAAAGAAGATCATCCTCTCCATTTTTCTCTTGTTATTTTGTAAAGAAAAAATGTATTTTCTTTCATTTTGTATATTTATATGATGTATATATGATGATAAAAATATTGTGTGGGGATCAAGTGTTGATAGATATGCTTAAAAATGTTAATAACTATAAGAAATGAGGCTAAAATCTTGATTATTTAGTTGGCTGTATAAAAACAGTATATAACTAAAACATGAACTGATAAAATTGCATGGTATGATCCATTTACAGTAAGTACAAGATGTTATACATATGTGAGAGTTGGCCATGCAATGGAATCAATATAATGAGTGAGATATGATCAAAACAAGTTAGGTGGTCTAATCTGAATAAGCAGTTTTGTAGGGACTGTTAAGGCATGATAAACTTAAAATGAGCAGTAGCTATATCTAAGTTAAATGTAGCACGTAATATTAAGAACATGTCACCCAAAAATGAGCTTCTAATTCATTATAGAACTCTAGATATGGTAAAAATGGTGAACATGAAGATAAAAATCAGATTTTTAAGAATTAATGTTTATTATTATTATATAAGCACTCACATTTTAATGTATAAAATGTAAAATAAAAACCCACTAACTTATAAATATTATTTATATAAATATATAAAAGGTTAATTAAATGGATAAATTATATAAATGGTAGTGAAATAATATTTATAAGTAATAAAAACTATAAACTTGATTTTTACGACTTTTTCGGCTATTGCCGTAAAATTAATGTTTTTCGCCAAATAAAACTTAGACGATCAAACCCGTCTAATGTAAAGTTTATAAATGTCATATACTGACGTATAGGTAACTAATACAAGTAAAAACCGATAAAACCCGAACTATAAGAAATACGGACATTAACGAGCTAACTAAGCATAATGGACTAACAATTGGACTAAATAAGATAAATACTTGTAAAAAGAGCTTATTGGGCTTAACCCATTTGGGCCCAACATGGAAAGTATATATACTGATAATATAGGTATAAAAGGGATTAAAACAAGTTAAAGAACTTATACTAGGCTTATTGGACTTAAAATAGGTAAATAGGTAAACCTAGCAAACTAGTAAAACGTTACCAAAACGTAAACGCTAAAATGAGTAAACAAGGATGTATAAACCCACTTGATCATCATCATATGTACAAAATCATCATATGTATATTGTTATTTTTATAAAAGTCATTGGACAAAGTCTAAGACCGATTATTATTTATATAGGTTTCCGTGACCGAAGCACGCCCGTAGCCGATAATACGCCTTTCATTAACAACGTGAGTTCATAGCCTCGCACTCTTTTAAATGTTTTATAAAATGATTTGTAAACCCGCGAGGGAGATAACATGCTAGATTTTTATAAAAATAGAACACAAGTAGTCCCGATTGTATGCTTAATGATATGGACCCGAATGACGCTATGACCCTATAAACGAGACTAAAAGGATTATTAGTAGTTAGGTTATGTCACTTAAAGTCCCATTAGCATGAATTGTGAACTACCGGGAATTGGTAGACGCTTATGCATTTGATAGTACTATTTGGGGACGATCACCCCAGTTCGCGCCTTGATGGTTGATCCCCGTCGTACCACATTGATTGGTAAGCGAATTTATGAATGAGAAGATTCCATAGCGTGATTTTTGTGACGACACGCTAACTTAGATGGGCAAATTGTTTGTCGGGTTCGCGGCCCGCTGTTTTCATAGTAAGGTAACAATGTCATGCGGCTAATAATAATCCTAAAATGTATCCTAAAACCTAAATACAAAACGATAACGACGCTATTAACGATGAATATATTACCTATCATGGTAATATAGAGACTACGGTCTCATGGACGGTTTAAGATGTATGCTTGATTTATATATTGCCTGACTTGCAATATGAGGACTTACTTCCGATATTATACTTGTGTTCTGATTTTAAATGATTGTTTTATATAACGGTTTTTATTAAACTCTATGAATTCACTCGGCTCGCTAATATGATTTTTGCATGTTTTTATCTCAGGTGCTTGAAGGTAATCCGGATGGAGATCGACTCTGATGGCCCACAAAATATTAAAAATGTTCATTCGATCTATGTTTTGTAAACTTAATGACCTGTGTAATTTGGGACCTGTTGTACACTTTGAAACTTTTTATCGAATGAATGTATGTTAAACCTTGAACAACCATTTTTATGTGTTGTCTATGATTGGAGTTATTGTGCTATCCCATAACACTCTGAAAGACCCTTCCGTTGTACCGATACGAAAAATGAGAGTGTTACATAAACTTTATCAAGAAGTGATCAGGTTCTTACTTGATAGACATTTTATCAAGTTCGATATACGAAACATAATTCACGCAGCTCTTGAAGTCCTAGGGTAGATCCAGCTTATATGCCTTTCAAACCAACTTTTACATCATCTCTATGGTCCCATACTACGGGGACTTATTTCCCATGATCTTTCAGATCATCAATTCATTTTTCCATGGTTAAAATTTTTGGCATAACTTCGCTACCCATCTGGCACTTCAAGATCGACATTTCATATTCACATAACCTCCTGCCCACTACCGACAGTCAATAATCAGATCCTAATTTCAACAATCATTTCAGGTCTCGCGGGTCGAGTATTTTGTAAGGTTAGGTTCGCCATCATAGGAAACCTTAAACCTAAAAGACATGTCCAACTCACAATGAGTGAATGTCGGGTGTCTTCATCCCAACTCCTGCTTACAGATGCTCTAATATATATCCCCACAAGATTCGATCTCGATCCTAATACGATAATTATCAATGATAATCTTTCCAAAAGAAAGCGATTATACGGTTCATTACCAAATGTCAATCATTCAAACATAAAACAAAACTTATAGTATTTTGTGTCATTACTTTACCTCGTCCCTTCGATTGGGGTGGTACACAGTACTCTCATCAAGATTCTTTCTCAACGACTTCTGAGCAAATCCCTAGAAATTCGATGCGAAGCGAGGATCTTGATAGAGATGATCGTTACAGGCACACCATGTTTACACAACTCCTTTAAATACAAAAGAGTTAATTTCTTCATCAAGAATCTACCATTAACAGGAATGATATTAGCAGATTTGGTCAGTCTGTCGACGATGACCCAAATTGAATCAAAATTCGGATGATGACCTTTGCAATAGTTAGACGTTTACTAATGTATGAGGCGGTGTCTGCCTTCATAATTTGCCATCAGTACAACTTCTTCAGATAAAGATACATTAAATCAGAAATGGCATGAATAGAATACTTAATCTTATGAGATTTCTACATGACTAAATCTCTAAATCTCCATATTTAGGCAACCACAAACGGCCTTTTATACATTTAGCTCCATCGGCTCTTATTACTAATGGTTCAAATTAGTCGCGAACCCCCTTTTATTATCTATATTATCCTTCTTACAAGCATTGTTTATTTTTATATTGTTCGGCAATTTATTTTGCACCTTCATTATTAAGGAACATGTCCTAATTGGTTCTTTATCTTTTCTACAAAATGTGTCAGTAATTACATTCATCTTTCCTGATGAAATAACTATCATATCTACAATTTACTCAGAAATTCTTTCTTTATATTTTCTAAGTTTTAGTTTCAACTCCACTATTATTTTTATCAGTTTTGCTCAGTCCGGTGTCTAAAGCGTCGATAATTATTACAAGTAATTAAATAATAAATATTCAATTTTTTTGAAACGTAACCGTAAAAATTTTAAATTTTCTTAGTTCGACCAATTATATGAAAATGTTCAAAATAAATTTGAATTTAGTTAATACGATTTTTGGTTGATTTATTGAAAATAATTAAAAAGATCTGTAAATGTTCGAAAAATCTTTGTTTATACTTTGGTCAAAATTTTCTTAATCGAAAAGCAAAAATTATCGTTTCAAATTTCAAGTCATGGTTTAAAAGGTTTCCTCAATCCCTCTTAGGTTGTCTTGAGGTATACACAAACATTTACCCCTAAACAGGAGTTTAGTTAAATGATTTGTGTATAAGGGAATAATCCCTTAAAAATTCTTTTGATAAAACATTTGTCAAAACATATTTGCACTTTATTTTAATCACACGGTCAAATAATGTAAAGGATTAAGTATTTAATCACATGTTAAATACTCAAGGTACAAGTTTTCATTGTTCGGCCACTTTAGGGTAGACTATAACTAATTATTAACTCATTCTTATTCTTATAAACAAACAGATGGTCCTCAATGATCACAAGCATGAATTTATCAAATTACAGCCTACACACGTGATTCACCAAATCTATGGATGCCACATGTGCATTAGTCAATCCAAACGACATAACATGAAACTCATAATATTCATTACAAGTTCCGGATGTAGTGATTGGAATAGATAATCTTTTTCGCAGACGCGAAATCGATGATAACCATGTCGTGGATTAAATCTTTAAAACATACGCTAGAACCTGGTAAACGATCGAACAAATCTATCACCTTGGGTAGTGGATATCGATTTCGATCGTCAATTTACTTAGTTCACGGTAATCAGTAAACATAAGGAATGATAACACCATAGCTCTTCATGATGACGAGCTCGGTAGAATAAAAGTCTTCTCCTACAACTACCTCAGTTGTAGGGTAATTCTTTTCATTCAGATGGTGCTGAAGTACAGTGCACACGCCAGAGGTGCAGCACCGAGAATATAATCAATACCAATTTCAACTTGCCTTAATGGCGAAAGTCTAGGTAATTCATCAACAAATACTTCCTAAGGTTTCAGATAACGGAAACATCTTTTAATAAATTCATATTAGGTTCTTTTAGATTACAAGGTCTATGGCTAGTTCATAACCATTCACGGTAAAATTTCAAGTCTAAATGCAGGATATGGTCATCCGTCAAGAATTATTTAGATCACTTTTGATAATCAACATCTTATCATTTAGGGGAATTCTATTCGAGTTCCCATCAATTAAGACAATGTCGTCATGTCATAATCAATCAATCCATTCTACTGGAATTATCAACTTTCCAGTTTCATTACCGTTGATAAGATGTGAACTTCTCAAAAGACTAATAATGACTCATAATCCTTCACAAATTTAAGGATATATGGAGACACAACTACCATTAAAAGAGTAAGGTCAACGCATAATCTATGCGAGAGAATTTCAAATCAGATACAGACGAAAACATTTAATGAATATGAATATATTCCATGTTTTCATGAATTGAGTACGCATTCGAAAGCTCCTCGGATCGTTACCCAGGTCATTCAAATGAAACCAAATCAAAAGAAATGATAGGAACGTCGCTACATCTAGTCGGGTATCAACACTCGGTAATCAGATACTTTTCCTAAGAATCTCACTACGGGAGAATTGGACAAGAAGGGAATATCAATTGTCAAATAAGACAAATTCCACAGATGAGTAAATTCGACTCAGAAGAATAGATGCTACAGGCACATATGTAGGTGTCCCTAACACTATGTCCCTATTTTTCACTTCTTGCAGATCTCATAAAATTTAATCTTTCACAATCTTTACAGAAAATGTAGTGTTTATTAATCAGTTTTATGGTGACTACTAATCAGCCTTGCATGGCCCATTCCAAATTGTATGTAGGCGCGCAACTATATACAATTTCAAGATTAACGATGCAATACTCAGTTCGTCAAAATTTTATCATCATGTTTATAATAAAAACATTTTCATGCTTAATTCTTAAATAAGAATAAAAAATAAATTTAGAAAGATTTTCTTTGTTATGAAACCAATTAAGTTTTACAAAGCTTTTCATAAACAACTTTATTTTGATGACGATCACTTATAAATCTCACTTTGAATAATCCATATAGTGATGAAAATTCAATTTTTCTCAAGGGATACTGTTTTATCTTATAAAAACAATCAGTGATCTGCAAAAAGAGTGATGAAGAGTTGTTCACCAAGAACTAACTACAATATAATAGGAAATGAGCTTAGCCAAATAATCATGAGGTTCATGATCTCGATGGCACTCAAAAAGAATAATCCACAACGTAACTCAATTCGAGATGAGTACTTGTTCCATGGTTGCATCACTAATGCGAGCATTAGGAAGAAGCAAGAAAAGATAGATATCATCGATACATGTAGAATTTAGCAATCAAAGGTAGTCTTTTCATTAATCACAAACAAGTCAAAACTGTACCGTAACACATTACGAGTCACTATGTCACACAATTCCAAGAACTCATCCTACCAACTGATGTCTCAGTTAAGTTAGGGATTATTTTTAAAAGATACAAAAATGAATACTAATCTACAAGAGTCATTAGGTGTTCCACCTGTCCCGGAAGATCCATCGGCCCTAATTCAGAAGAAGATTTCTTCAATGTATTTCTTGAACACTGGGCATCCTCATCATTGGACAATGGCCTAGGAACAACACTTAACATGAATCAAAAATCAATTAAAACCTTATAATTCAATCATAGAACTTAACGTCTTCCTCTTATCAATCTCATATTCCATACGGGTTAAATTTTTACTTCATTCAAGTTTCAACCAACTTATACTTAATTAGATATCCTACTTTATTCTCCAATACTTTCAATCCCTATTCTTAGACCTTGAAAGGGAAGTAAAAGCTCAATATGAACAACATTTAATTTTCAATCCTATATCTCTTACAACAATAGTTATCAAATGAGTCTCTAGTATGAAATGACTCATACATTTAATTAGACTTCTCAGAAAGGTACTAGTGGCATGAGGCTTTTGGGAAATGGTTCCAATGATAGCCTCAAGTGCAACATTCACCCTTTCGATTTCAAATTTTGAGAATTGGGTGACACCGAGTCAGATGGCATCTTTCTAGGTGGTAACATTTTGTCGAACTCCACTCTATAAGGAAAGATCATCATGACATCGATATCAGTTTTAATCTTGCCAATTCTTCTTCAATATCACAATCAACTAATATCTACATTTCTACGAATTTCAACCATTTTTTTGGGATCATAAATATCCACAACTTGGTTTAGATCTAGGATAGCTAGAATTCCTACGAGAATAGCTTCGATTAATTTACTAGGGGATTTATGGTTCCTTGTGACAAACTACGTCGTATAAATACCGCGTATAAATATCAAAATAATCATCAAACAATCATGTAATCAAATTACATCACATATATATATATATATATATATATATATATATATATATATATATATATATATATATATATATATATATATATATATATATATATATATATATATATATATATATATATATATATATATATATATATATATATATATATATATATATATATATATATATATATATATATATATATATATATATATATATATATATATATATATATATATATATAATCCAAGTTATATATATATTAAAATAACACTTCTCAGTCTGGCCTTGTCGGTAACTCGGGAATTCTTCGGCACCGTTATAGTCAAAAGATTTTTAGACATTTTAAGAAAAATGTTTATAGTTAAAAGATTTTGAAATGTTTTATTCAAAACCTTGGTTTTAAAAATCTTTCGTTCTCTATAACGAGAGCTCTGATACCAAACTGTAACACCCCCAAATTTACACAATTCAATACAGCGGAAGACTCGTTGGTGTTTCGGGATAGCACATTACTCACACCATATACAACGCTTAAATATCGCATCGTTTAATAATAAAGCATTTCCATTCATAAATATCAATTTTACATAGGTTCCAAGTCATAGTATTTCATACAGGTTTTACAAAGCATTTGAATGGAAATTATTATTTAAGTGCGGGCCATGAATTCTTGTTGTCTTCCCGAGAATTACCTTCAAGTACCTGAGATAAAACATGTTAAAAGAAAAGGTCAGCGATAACGCCGAGTGAATTCATAGAGTTTAATAAAATCCATAAATATAGCATCGGTATAAAATTATTACCGAAAATCATTTTCTACAAATCTTTGTAATAGGCCATAAAATAGCCAAAGTCATTTTATACAAATCCTTATCAAAAATCATAATATAGGCGTTTGCCTTCAAAATCATTATACGAGCCATTGTCGTAAAAACATCATACAATACGTTTTATAACGTTGTATAGAGTTAAATAAAAACTGTTATATGAATATGGTTATGAAAAACCAAAACACGAACATAATACCAATAGTAAGACCCCGTATTGCTAGTCAGGCAATATATCGTAATTTAGTGCGTATAGCAGTATTTCGTTATTTATGGATTATTACAAGCCGCATGACATTGTTACCTTACTACAACAAACAACGGGTAGCTAAGCCGAAACTCATTTTCCCATCTAAATTAGCGTGTCGTCACAATAATCACGCTTGTGTAACTTCTCATACATAAATTTGCTTACCAATCAATGTGGCACGACGGGGATCAACCGTCAAGGCGCGAACTGGGGTGATCGTCCCCAAATAGTACTATTATATGCATAAGCGTCTACCAAATCCCGGTAGTTCACAATTCATGCTAATGGGACTTTTAGTGACATAACCTAACTTTAATAATCCATTTCATTTCATCTATCGGGTCATTTAATCATTCATCGGGTCATACAATCATTCAGGTCCAAATCAATAAACAGACAATCGGGACAACTAGTGTCCTATTTTATAAAAACTAACATGTTATCTCCCTCTCCGGTTTTTAAAACATTTCATAAAAACATTTAAAAGAGTGCGAGGCTATGAACTCACGTTGATGTGGGAAAGCGGGTTATCGGCAATTCAGATGTACGGTACGTGCTTCAATCACGGAAACCTAGACAAATAATACTCGTCTTAGACTCTTGTCCAATGACTTTATCAAAATAATAATTATGTATACATATGATGATTTTATATATATTATGATGATCAAGTGGGTTTATACATCTTTACACATTCATTACAGTGTTTATGTGTTGGTAATTTTCAAGACTAGTTACACTAGTTCAACTTGTTTACATTTTGAAGCCCAATGGGCCTATTACAAGCCCAATACTATTCATTAGCCCAATTATACTTCTATTATCAGTATTATACTTTATATGTTTTTCCCAAATGGGTTAAGCCCAATAAATAACTTTATAAGTGTTTTACCAAATTAGTCGGGTTTATTGTCCATTAAGGCTACTTTGGCCCGTTAATGTCTATATGTTGTAAATCTCGGGTTTTATCGATTTTTACTTGTTATATATGTTTATATATCAGTATGTGAGTTTATAAAAGTTTACACTAGACGGGTCCAACCGTCTAAGTTTTATTTAACAAAAACGTTAATCTTTCGGTTTTAGCCGAAAAGACGTAAAACTTAGTATATAGTTTTTATAACTTATAAAACTTACCAAACTACCATTTTTATATAATGTCCATTTATTTATCCTTATGCATTTTTATATAAGCGGTTTTTTTCCTTTCATTGATTGATTTGAAAATGAAATATATAAGTTAGTGGGTTTTAATTCACATTTTATACTATATTAGTTTGAGTGCTTATATAATAATATTAAACATTAATTTCACAAAATCAGTCCTAAAAATCTAGTTTACTAAATTGATCATATCTAGAGTTCTACATGGAGATAGAACCCCAGAATTTTATCACAGAAACTACATGATATGTGCTTCATTTTATTTCTTTATAGCTACTGATGAATCAACCTCTAAGTATTTTATAAAATTCGTCCAAAACAGTGTACTCATATTTGCACTCTAAACTTGTTTTGATCATATCTCACTCATTTTTATGGTTCCATTGCATGGCAAAGTCTCACATGTGTACAAGTATCAATACTCACTGTATATCAATTCATCTATACCATTTTATCAGTTCATCATATGGTTATTTACTGTTTTTATACAGCCTACTAAATTAAGCAAGATTAACCACTTTTACATATAGTTTTTCATCTTTTTACCCATGTTTGTCAACACTTGATCCCCACACAACATTTTTATCATCATATATTCATAATATACATATACAATAAGAAATAAAATACATGATTACATAATCAAAATAACAAGAGGATGGGAAGAACAATCTTTATACCACCAAGATGATGTAGGTTGTGATTAAGACATGGATTTTGATGGAAGAACTTGTGGTAGATCAACACCAATCTTCATGGCCACCAATACTTGTAAACTTTATGTAGAAATCAGCCCTTGGACATCATCAAATCACCTCCTTGGATGTTAGAATCACCTCCAATATTCAAGGCTTCAAAGGTTCTTCACCATATGTGTAGATAACACATGGTTTGTGGTTAAAATTGATAAAATGGTGGTGGTTTATGGGTGGTGGTGATGGACGGCCAAGAGAGCCAAAGAGAGAGAGATATGTGTGGTTTTTGCATGTATCTAAATGTGAGAAATGGTTTCAAATAGCTAGCTAGTGGTTTTTGTGATGTTGGTTAAAGGAAGAGGACATGTGTCCTTCCTTTACATAATAAGTTGACACCTTTGAGGTGTGTTGGCTTATGTTGGACGCCAAACATAGTGGGGTGGGCAAGTGTAAAACTTGTCCCATCCCACTAATTTACGGGTACTCCTCGATTCTAGTTTCCTTGATTTGCGTGCCCTCGGGTCGTTTTACGAAAAAAGTTTTTATAAATTATGAATCAACGGCACAAAACGAATCTAATAAAATTTGTCTCATCAAAAACAGAGTTCAAAAACGTAAATACGTAATCCTAAGGTTTCCGGTTTAGTCGTAAAGGACGTTAAATTATAATCGTAAGTCCTAATCTCTTCTCATAAATTTGTGAGTTTATGAACCAACACAAATTTAAAATCTCAAAATAATATTCACGGGTAAATTTATTTCTTGAAATATCGGACTGTCACCAAAGACGGTGTATGTAAACGTAAGCACGTAACGTAGAAACCTCCGGTTTAGACGTAGTCGATGCTACTTCAAGACATAAATCCAAATTTCTTCCCAAAAATAAGTGAGTTAATAATATAACATTAAAATAATGTTTTTAAATAATACTTGAGGATAAAATATCAACCATAAATTGACGGATTTTCACATTTTCATTGGGCGCAATGGTGATTCTGCCTTTCTTAGGCACACAATGGTTGGGACTAACCCATTGTGAATCCGAGATAAGGTAGATCATTCCCGCATCAAGAATTTTATGTGTACAAAAGTGAGGATCAGTTCCACGAATATCATAGATTTTCCAAGCAATCTCTTTCTTAGGTTTCTTCAGCACGGCGATAAGTCGGAATTTTTCTTCTTCTTTCAAGTCCTTTGCGATGATGACGGGTGACTTCTTGTTGTCTTCAAGGAAAACGTACTCGAGATGAGACAGTAGGTTCTTAAGCTCTAAATTCGGAGGATTTTCGATGGAAGGCATAGTCAAATTCGGTTCATCGATAGAGATATCCTTAGGAGATGGTGGAGAAATATGGTCCTCATTGAGAAGTTTCTCAATGGTACGAATGTTTTCATCCCAATTGGAGGGAGAATCATCATATTTCAAGTCCACATCTCCCAAAGTTGCTTCAAATTCTTTCAAGATGAAATCACTTTCTCCAAATGGAGTTAGTGATGGAGCAATAGAGACAACGGTCTCAACAATAGGTAGAGAAGAAGAACCACTTTTACAAGCGTCTTTGAAATGTTCTTAACAAGCCTCATCAAGAATATCAATGAAATTAACACCCTCGTTTTCAGAAGGCTGCTTAGAAAGTTTACCTATGTTGAAGACGATTTTATCGTCACCAACTCTCATAATTAGTTCGCCCGCGGCTACATCAATGAGAATGCGACCTGTCCTCAAGAATGGACGTCCAACGATCAATGGAACACGGGGATCCATCTCGTAGTCAACGACAATAAAATCCGCCGGAAAGGTGAATTTGTCGACGTCGACGAAGACATCTTCGGCTATCCCCACTGGATAAGCAACCGTACGGTTAGCTAATTCCAAAGTCATTCGTGTGGGAACTAGCTCGGGTAGAGATAATTGTTTCCAAACGCTTAATAGCATTAAGTTTATACTAGCACCTAGATCGGCTAGGGCCATACAATTTTCTACCACAGGGAAGTTGCAAGGAATGAGAAAACGACCCGGATCACCAAGTTTGGTTGGTAATTTCCTTAAGAGTACTGCAGAGAAATTCTCATTAAGCTGGGTCTGAGCGATATCAAGAAGTTTCTCCTTATCACTGAGAAGATCTTTAAACATTTTAGCATATTTTGGCATGTGAGCGAGAGCCTCAGCAAAGGAGATATTGAAATTCAGTTGTTTAAACATTTTGAGAAAGTTGGAAACCGGAATATCATCCTTGTTCTTCAATTTCTCTTTCCTCAACCTTGAAGGATAAGGTATATTGGTTAAGATGAAGGCTTTGGAATGGAATTCTCACATACATCCTTGGGTGGAGGAGGGGTAGAAATAGAAGGCGGTGGAATTGGAGAAGTAGAAGTTGGAGGAATTGGAGAAGTAGACTCGTTTTCCTTTGTCACAATCACCGGTGTAGGTGTAGGAAGCTCGGGTTCCTTTAAACATTTTCCACTTCGAGTGGTAATTGCTTTCATCTCCCCTCTTGGATTAGCAACGGTGTTACTCGGAAGAGAACCCGAACCAAAGGCTTGTTTACTTGGGAAGAAACTAGCCATCATGTTCCTTAAGTTAGTCGTTTGACTTACAAAAGAGTTTCGCATATCGGCTCGAAGATCATTCCCTTGTTTCACCATATCTGCTTTCATGTTGGCCATTTCCCGCTGAAGATTCTACATTATCGCATCATTATTCCTCATGTAAGTTTCAACCTCGCGATTAAATACGGTGGGTTAGTTGGGAGGAGGAGTATAGTAGGCAGGTGGTTGATAAGCGGGTTGTTGGTAAACTTGGTTGTTTCTTTGAGGTGGATATGGGGTTCTTTGGGTTTGATATTGATTTGGAGCACGAGGTTGGTTTTGATTGTTGCGATTGAGGTGGTTTGGGTTTTGTGGGGGAAAACCGGGTGGTGAAAGAAAGTTGTTTGAGCGATAGCTGAGCAAATTGCTGTCACCTTGAGGACGTGTTTGATAGCCTCCTGTAGAAAAGTTACCGTTGGCGGAATACACATTTTCCGGATTGTCGTGAGTCGAAGGACAATCGGTGTATGAGTGAGATCCCCCGCATATTTCACATGATTGACTCAAAGCATTAGCTTGGGCATTGATTTGTTTGGCATTGTTGGCGGTTTGTATACCAAGCGATTCCACAAGCGAAGTAAGCTTATCAATTCTCTTGTCGGCGTCACTAGTACTAGCACTAGCCACATTAGTCCGAACACTCTTGGTTTGCACTCTAGATTTATTCTCAATTATGTCCCATGCAGCATTAGAAGACTTAACCAAAATGTTACCCCCCGAGGCAATATTTAGTGAATCTTGGTCATTCATGCTTAACCCATTGTAAAAAGTATTTATTTGATGTACTTTTGTGAAACCATGTTGTGGACACTTTCTTAAAAGTTCCTTATAACTGTCCCAAGATTCACTAAATGTCTCACCGTACTTTTGTTCAAAGGTAATGATTTAATTCCGCAAAGCGGTAGTACGTGAGGGTGGGAAAAAGTAGTTGATGAACTTGGTCTCTAAATCCGTCCACATAAGAATACTTTGTGGCGGTTCCTTATCAAGCTAATTCCGGGCTTGTCCCTCTAAGGAGAAAGGAAAAAGTTGAAGCGAATCACTTCTTGTGAAACCCCATTATACTTAACCGTATTAGTGAGTTGAAGAAACCTTTTTATATGGTCATGAGGATCATCAAGCGAACGCCCCAAGAAAGGTTGAGCAGAGACCATTTGAATGAAGCCGGATTTGAGCTTAAAATTTTTGGCTCCAATCTCAGGTATGACAATAGCATCGGTGTTTGATATTGAGTAAAATACGTCTTTTAGGAAAACAACGTATAAATGCGGCAAGTATTAAACTCGACGATTTAGGAAAACCGACAAGTCGAATAAATGTGGGTTCGTTCTCGAAGGAGGTGTGTGTATTAATGTGCCAATTATATATGAAATCAAGTTTGGATTAGTGACGTTTTTGGTTGAGAAGAGAAAAAGTAAAGACGAGCTACAATTACGATTAAACTACGACGTTGACGTAAAACAATGACGTAATTACGTAAAACGCGACGAAATTAAAAATTAAACCTAAAAATTAATTAAAAGATTAAACTAAGTCTAAAATAATATAAATAAGAATAAAAATCCAACAAATATATTTTAAAACCTTTATTAATTAAATATTCAATTTTTAATGCTAATTAAAGCCCTAAAATTAAATATAATTAACAAAATGTCCAAAATATTATTTTATTGAACTAATAAATTACTTATATTATTTAAAGACTAAAAAGTATTTTTCCTAATTTTTAAAATTATTTTTCTATTTTTAAATCACTAAAAACTATTTTTAAACTACAATAATCATAAAAAAATATTAAAATAATGCTAAAAATAATTTGACAATTTTGAAAATCCTAATTTATACTAATGAACAGTAGAAAATTGAAAAAGTTTGAAAAAAGTAAAATTTTTCACTAAAAGACAAAACAGTTAATGAATAAAACCCTAATTAAACTAAATTAATTATAAAAATTAAATAAAAAGTGAACAGTAAAAACTTTTTTAAACTAAAAATCTTAAAACATTTTTCTAAGTCTAACAAAAATTTTAAAACTGAAAAATAATGATTTTTTACACTAAATGCCAAAAACAGAATAATAAAAAGTTAATTAAAATAGCTATTTAATCTAAAAAATACTAGATGAACAGTAAAATAAAAATTAATTAAATTGAAAAATCAAAAATAAAATAATAAAAATACTGAAATTAAAATCAAGTCCTAAAAGCTAATTAAGGCCACTAAAGACAAAATTTATAGAATCTGATAGTGACACCTTGGTCACTTTTGTTCTTTAGCAAAGCAGGGGAAACAAATGTACTAGCAGTGGGAAATTGGTTCCCACTGTTAATGCAATTTTCAGGTCTGAGCCAAAATAAGCTTAGGAAAGCTTATGTGGGGCTTTTTCTTGGGCAATAAGGCACCCCCACAACCAGTTGGGTTGTGGGGAGTCAGTCTAAGCTATAAAAAATGCAAGTTGCACACAAGATTCACACAAAAACCCCCTATTCAGTCACTGATATAGTCAATGCACGTCTGATGAACAGTAACTGATACAATGTGCAATAGGATGAATTTTACTTGGCCAAATTAAGCTTACCACCAAACCATTTAGCATAATAACTTGATAAAGACCTAGATAGCACTGAACCCTAGTAGATTTAAGGCTTTGATGAACAAAATCAACAAAAATCAGTCACTTAAGGTATTTACTGAATTTAAGCTATTTTACCAAAGTTAACATGCAAAGTTACTTTAAAACCTACAATATTGAAAACAAACTATCTTATACCCTATTCTTACCAAGTGGGAGGTTATTAGGCAGGTTTTTAATCACTAAACTTGTCACTAGTTCAGCAAAGAACCTAGTCCCAAACACCCCTTAATAAATCAGAAATCAATTTATAACAAACCAATTGCATTTAAATCCTACCCAAACTGTACTCAAACTATCTAAACATGCAATTTTATCCTAGATGAACATAATCAAAGTTATAACTTACTCAAAAACAGTCAAACCAAGAAAATCACATAAACTCACTTTTATAGCTTAAAGAGGGTTCAAGCCCAATTACCTAGAGGGACCCACATCCAGGCCCCTCAATGGATGAATGCCATCTCCTTTCAGCCTGAAAACTGAGCTTTGGTTTATGGTGAAAGTGCTTATGAGAAGCCTAAGTAGAGAAATGCTAGTGGTGGGTATCAAGGACCACACACACCCAATATATCTTGAACCAATTGATACAACCTGCTAAGATGAAAACAAGAATGGTGAACTGATAACACACTATAAAGCTATAAGCTAGGCTTATTGATTAAGCCAGCTTATGGCTTATAGCTTATAGAACCAAGGAAAATAAAAACCAACTTTTGAAAACCTAAAACCTTGAAACCAATATCTGAAACCAACTGAAATTTGATAAAAACTTATTACAAACTTAAAAACAACATCTACAATCCACTTTCACTTCTTGTTGATAGTGGATTCAAGTTTTTTTGAAAAGCTTTTTCAAGAACCTATGAAAACGATTTACTGAAAAATCTCTTGTGAAACAATGAAGCTTCAAAATACTTAAACTAACTTTGTAATTAAAGGAGACTGATTAAGCTACTATCAAACAAAAACATGGAACACAACATATTGTATAAGCTAAAAACGTTCACTTTCATTACTTGTTAAAAAATATACAATAAAACTGGAACAAGAAATAGGGACACAGGTCGTCCTCTATTTATAGAGATCCTAGGACTAATCTAGAATAAATGAAACCCTAACACTTCATCTACCAAAAATGCCCTTTGATTCTTCAGAATATGCTCTTAGATCTTTTTGAAACTTTGGTCAAATGCTCACCATGTGATTCTGATGAAGACAGCTGGATTGGAATGATCTTGAACGTTTATTGGACTCCTTAGGTACCAAGGAGTGTGTGAGAGACGTTCATTTTCTGAATGATTCGTTCTTTGCCCAAAATAATTAAGCAGGGGAGGTCCTTGTGGGGTCCAGGGTGCACGGGAGAATGTTTTGTGAGGTGGGTTTGAGTTAGGACGTGATTAATTTGTAATCTGGAGAAGCTCAAACATTTTCCCTTTGATTTAGTGTAATTAGGTTTTAGGGTTCGTGAGTTGAGTGGGTGTTAATATGTGTGAGTTTGATCAGGATTAGGGGTTAAGATGGTTTAAAAAGACGTTTCCCACCTAATTTGAAACTAATAATCAGATTAAAAATCTGATTATTTAAATGGTGTAGTGGAAAGAAGACGTGGATGGAGGGTGCTTTGTGATTGGCTGGTGTGGGGTGGGGGGTGAGGTGTCAAGCAGGGAGTGGATGGGGTGAAGTTTGTTGGCTGGCCAGAAAAGGCCCCCCAAGTTCCCATTTGTCTTCATTTCAGGATTTAATAGCTTTTTCCCCATTTTCCTTTATAATCAACTTAGAGCAATTGTCAAATTCAGTCCTTCTACTTGAAAAGTAATAGAATAAGGACTATATGTGTCACTTTAGCATTCTTCAAGGGCTTGATGTGTAAAGTCTTCACACTTTAGGGACCCCACTCATATTTAAAGATATTTGAGGGGTATAAAGTGTCAAATCTTCAAAGTAAAGGGACCAGACTTGTCAATTCTTCAGACTTCAAGGGCATTTTTGTAAATTCCATACTTGGGCCCGGTTCTTTGTGCGACTTTGTTTCCCGTGTTCGTTTTTGCTTGATTCTTGTAATCTTTTGTTGAATTCACAATATCCGTACCTGAAATACACAATGAACAAACACAGGCATATTTTGGGGTATTTTGATGATATTTTAAGCGTTTTAAGCCCGATTTGGACGATGAGACTATGTATAATTACAGTCTCATCACTCCCCCATACTAAACCATTGCCGTGTCCCCACGCAATGCTAGAATTAAGTATCGTAGCACTTCCAAAATTCATTTTATGATAACTTTTATTGAAGACATAAACTTAAATAAACTACTACATGTGTTTTAGACATAATGTATTGTTTTCATCACGATAAGTGACTATTAGGATCATAGAACAAGAACACGTGAATGCTTCGTTAGAAATAATTTCGTCGTCCTCGATTTTCACCCAATTCCATGCTAAGCCTGTAACGAGATCATTGTTATTATAAGTTAGCAACACGGTCACATCTCATGAGTGTTAATTACGAACCTAAACTCCCTTATTCCTACTTGGTATCTCTTATATTTTATTTTGTTTTAATGATCACGAGGATACATCATTGACTTATGCGTGAATAGAGATTAAGTCTAAAAATAGAGTCTTAACGGTGTAAACCAAATCTTTAAATCAATAATTCATCCCAATAGACAACGATGTCAAAAAATTAAGTCAACAAGAAGGATCGATAAACACGGTTTTATAACGGTTTTGAACATGAGACTTATTACCAAGACTTTTATACGCCCCCTAACGGAAGGGCCTTATTATCTTTGGTTTACCTCCATCTTTTATTCAACTTCGTCATGAAGCTTTTATTATGACTTCGGTCTTGCCTTGCGTTTTATTATCCGCCTCATCGGTGGTTTTATTAGCCAAAGACGTATATCCTCACGCTAAGGCAAATTTTGGATCTTTAAAGCTTCGAAGATTAAGGCTTGATTCACTTTCAATTTGGGCATAGATTTTTCGGCCTTGTGAGCTTCAAATTTTTGCTTAATTTAGGTGAGCACTTGAAATCTTATTATTAGGTGAAGCTTTCGATTATTCGGGTGCCAATACTTCAAAACCGTGACGCTGGCGATACCTTAATGTTTTCCCAATTTAATTACATGGAAGCTACCAAAACAAATTAGAAACCAACAATAGTGACTAACCCGCTAAATCAATATTTATTAACAATTTATTATGCAAAAGCGTTGGGAGAATAAGCTAATAATTACTACACATAAGATCGTGACGATTACGAGACTTATAAATAACTCTATCATTTCTCGTCCTCATTTAAGAGACTTAGCCTAAAAAGTTAAGGAATCGAAGCTAAGTGCTCAACACGCACGGTCGAGTCAAAAATTACTCTTATTCTCACCATCAGAAAACCTACATTCGTGTCTTAAACACTTATGAAACATGAGAAATTTTTTTAAAATTTGGCCATTTTTAGCCTTATTTTGCATAAAATGATAACAAAAAGATGAATATTGGATTGCGTGATGACGTAAGCAAGGTGAAGTATCTACTCACCCCCCCATACTAAAACTAAACATTGTCCTCAATGTTTCGAGTCTAGGGGTGAAAACACCCCCATACTAGAGACGAAGTCGAATGCTTAATCTCGAGCATGGAAAGGGTTAAACGGATAACCTAAAAGCCGTTTATCAATTATGCTATTAACATAAACGTTAGAACATAAAAGGATATCATCGGATATCGGAATCTCCAAAGGCAACGATCGAAGCTCGAGTGATCCGTAAAACGAACACGAGAGGCTTCAATGATGACGATTAAAATAACTCATGTAGATTATTTATGGTTTAAGAGAAACGATCTAATCTACTAGGGATGTCGGGAAATTGTAAGAATTAGACTATATTAAATTAACGTTTAACGTCACGATTTTTATAAAAACTGAACGGTATGACCCAATTATCGGGAATTGGAGACCCATTTACATACTGATAATTAGAATACCCGAGACCCAACCAACGTGAAATATTAAGTGGACACTGTTTGGAGACGTTTTAGGACCCGAAAAGCATATAAAGTGGATTTGGGCCACAAAAGCCCAACATACACTTATAATGGCTATTGAGCCATTATTGGACTTGAGATTCATAATAAGTTTGATATTGATTTTGAAATGGACTTAACTCACATGAATATGTAATGGGCCACTAATGAACTTTAATGGGTTTAATTATCAAAATAGGAAAATATATGGTAAATTGTTATCAAAAGTCTTATGAAAAGTTTTATAAAACTTATACAATGTCCAAACTTACTAAAGTGAACTATTTACATATATTTATGACTTATGTATAGTCTCGATCCTAAGACGCGTCTCGTCATTATAGGTCTCGTTCGGTCATGTATCGACCGTTGGGCATCTTGCTCTCGATCAACGAGCAATTGGTATCTCGTGAAGTCGTGTAACGACTATTGGACGTTTGTTCCTTGATCTACGTATAATAGCTATATCAGGTGAGTTCATAGCCTCGCTTTTACTGCTTTATATGTGTTTATAAACCCGCGAGGGGGAATACATGCTCCGACTTATGTAGTTTACTAATTATAAGTTCAATTGCCCCTAATTTATATTTATCATAGCTCACTTACCCCTTATATCATTTAGGAGAGTTGGCTGTTTTTGGCAGCCGAACTCATTCTCACCGTTTTGGTCGTTATTTTCAAACCGTTTATCCGTAGAAAACTATCCGATTTGTGTGTGTTCTACATATATTTAGCTACAACTTTTAGTTTACATATATAGAGGTCAGTATACAAATATTTGGAGTTTTTGGTCCGTTTATTCAGCATGTTCAGATTCGGCACTTTTTATCGTTTCGATCATATCTAATTCATCGGGTATCGTCACAAGACAAGTCACCCGACAAAATCACCACAAAACATATGCCTATCAACCTATCATTTTAAAACAAACTCAAAACCTATTGATTTTATAAAGTACTCACGTTTTAGCCAGGTCTAATGTTTTACCATCACAACTTTTAATCTAGGCTTGTTTAACTTGCCTTTTTAGTGTCCTAAATCATATACAATGTCCAAAATCCCTAAATAAAATATAACATATTTATAATCAGTACCAAATTGATAAATACAAATACATAATAAAATATACAAATCAAATCAAAAGAAATAGGTATAAAACCTTCAATGATGAAGTACAAAATCTAACAATTCATCACTATCACCAAGCTTCACCAAGCTTCCAAGATCAATCCAAAGACCACTTTACCATTAAGTTTTCACAAAATTATAAACCCTCCATCTTGGATCTTATCTCAGCCCCAATTATCACCAATACATGATGTTGATGATAATCAAAAGCTCCAAGAGTTAAATAATAAACACTAAAATAATACTAGTAGTATTAATCTTGACTTGTACCACAAAGTATCTTAACCAAAATTTGATGTTTATATATATGGTTTTGAGAGAATACATGTTTATGAATAAACATGTGGTTTGCTATATGCTTTGAACGAATACATGTTGTTAATGAATGTAAGATGGTTGATTATATGCTTTTGAAAGATGAACACAAGCGTTGATTGTATTGATTATGAACCGCTATTTGCTAAGTGCTGTATTGCTAAAATTTGGAAAGTCCCTATAAACCCATGAACCGTTAACTACCTATGATGGGTAGGCGCTGTTACAGACGGATGGATCCATCGGGGATGGCCCCCACCTGGGCAGGTCGCACCCGTGGGTTGGAGACTCAGCCAGGTGTGTTGTATGAGAAGTAAGGGGGTATTAGGCAAGATACCTGACTAAGGCATCATTTATACTTAAGGCTTCGGTGTCATGGCTTAGTAGAATAGCGCAGACTTTGAGTATTGTATGTGTTACAATATTGACAGTGGATGATATTCTTGTGTTCAAAAGCTTTATGGTTTATTTAAAACCCCATTATTGTTTATTAAAAACCTATGAATTCACTCAACCGTTGTGTTGACATGTTAGCATGTATTGTCAGGTGTATAGGTTTAAGAGCAGCTGGATCATGGAGCCACACGGGATAAAGTAAAGGCAAAACAAATAATTTCCATTCGATACATTTGACAAATCTTTATTATTTCTTAAGGTTTGTATAAATTGGTGGGACCTCTTTTTTAGTTAACTCTGATTTAATAAAATTATCGAATGGTTTATTTTATAAAACGTCTCTTTTGAGGTCGTTTTCTATGACTATGTGTGATGTGATATGAAGTAACACCCAATGTTGATATTCCACGGACTTGTGAAATTGAGGGTGTTACAACGATGAACCTAATAAATCACAATCACAAACAACCACAGAACAAAGGTTGGAAGAGCACAAGTCCCCTCGTTACATTAACTAAGAAAGAGATAATATTTACAAGGATAAGCATGAGTATCCCCCACGAGGCACCTTGTTTTTGATAACCGAGTCAAAAGCTCGACTCGAATCCCCATAAATGTGATCATTTAGGGATAATCTTGGTATGGTCATTTTTGGTAGGGCTTACATGATAAACAAGGCCCAAAAGTACATGGAGTACTTTAAAAACCCGATATACGTATACCGGGGTCAAAGATAGCGTCTTTGTTTTCGGATGAAAGACGAAACAACGCCACTTCAACTAGAACCCCAATGGAGTAGAAGAAAAGAGATGAGAAGTAGAAAGGTGAGGCAATGGTTAAGTCACTAAAATGAGCTACTCGAGGTAGACTCACACCAAGCAAACAAAAAGATTTTCCATTTATTGCATCGGTGGAAGACCGAGATTTCCCTCAACAAGCAATTCCGGGATCGTAAATCTCGTCCTCAGTGGAGAAACATGAGGGAACATTTGGGGCTTCCCCCACACTAGATCCACACCAACCGTCGTCAAAAGGAGTAGACGAGGTGGTAGCACTCATAAAACGATGTGATGACGGAGTTAAACATGTAGAAAAATCTTTTAAAACATTTTTAAAATCTTTTCCTTTTTCATCGTTTAAAAACTCTTTATGAAAACCCGATTTAATGATGTCGAAAATATTTGGCGTTTCTAGTTCAAAATTAGTCGCGCTAAAAATTCTCACATTTAAGTCATTGGTGGGAGGGGGTGGCGGATTGTATAAGTTCTCAAAACGTTTGTCAATAAAGAACACCGCCCCCTCGGGGTCTACATACTCGTCATCCTCTTGAACGTCGATCTCATCGATTTCTTCATCAAAGATAGGCTTGTCAAACCATGGTTTGTCATTCCCCTCCTTGAGTATCTTAGAAACTCTCTCGAAAAGATCACGATCAAGCACGAAACCATCATTCTTTTGTGGGGATCGTTGATAAGTTAGATCCTCACAAATGTGGTAAACGTCATTCTCAAATGAGGAGTGTTTATAAGGTAACTCCTCGAGAATGGGACTTGTGTCTATAGCGAGAAATTCATCGACCTCCTTAAAGAATTCTTCATCATCACAATCGTGAAACGAAGGAGGATCGATGATATGGTCATCAACGTTCTCGAATTCATCATAAAAAATGGGATTATGATGAAAAATGGGTTCGTATACGGAATTCGAGTACGTTGTGAAGGTGTCGTCATTCTCATCATCATAAGAAATTTCTGACATGAGATCGTCCTCTTCATTTGAAGATTTATCAAAGGGTAAATCCTCGAAGATGGATGGCGGATTAGCAAGTATATGCTCGATCTCGACAAAATCACCATCGCCATCAAAGAAAGTGTCGATGTGAGCAAGTTCTCGAGTGGATTTCTCGAGAGTCACAACCATGGTCTTACAAGCCCTTGGGCTATGCTTAGGTGATATTTCTATGATGGGTGAGATTGCATTGGGTTGGGCCACTTCGTTAGCCTTAATGGGTTTGGGGCTAGGAGTGGGAGGCACTTCAATGGGTTTAGAAGTATGGGCCTCAAAGTATATGGTCCTTCGAAGGTGGTGAAGACGAGCCCATATTGGTCTTTGTTGTGATGGCACTAACGTCGCCCTTCGGAATTGGTGTTTCACTTGTTTCGCTAAAACCATCCCATAGTGAGTTTTCATCCATAAATTTACGCATCCCCTTTTAAATTAGGTACACCTATTCTTTATCATTAAAATCATCATCTTTAAAATCGTTCTTCTTAATTCTTTCAAAACATGCGTCAAGCCTCATACTTTCCGCTAAAGTTAACATTTTGAAATCATTAGGTTTAGAAACATTAGGTTTTGAAACCTCGGTTTTTTCATTATCATTAAACCCTTGGGATTTTCTAGCGAAAAAGTCCATTTTATCATCCCCATATCTCATAGTAAGTCTCCCCTCGTGAACGTCGGTTACGGTTCGAGCCTTCGATAAGAATGGTCGGCCTAAAATAATGGGACATTTAGGGTCACACTCGTAATCGGATATTACGAAATCCGCGGGAAAAACAAACTTTCCAACTTTGACATAGACATCCTCGGCTATTCCAATTGGTATAAGTGGAGTACAATTTGCTAGCTCGATTGTCATGTTCGTGGGGGTAAGTCTAGGCAATCTCATCAATTTCCAAAGAGAATGAGGCATAAGATTGATGCTAGCACCTAAATCGGCAAGGGCTAAACATCCCTCAATCTCGGAAAAATCACAAGGTAGTAGAAATTGGCCCGGATCCTTTTCCTTTCTCGGCATACGCCTTTTGGGTTTTTTAAGAAGGATTGAAGCACAAGTTTCTTCAAGGGTTACTTTGGTAAGGTCGATAAAACTCTCTTTTTGAACCGTGGATGGAATTTGAGGTACACGAGGGTGTGCACTCTTTCCCTTGGTCGCCACGTTCACCCCATCGACTTTAGAACAATAAGACGTCTTAGAAGTCGAGGGTTGAGAAGAAGGAACAACTCGAAATCCATCAAGGTTAGGGGTAATCACACGACCTTTCTCACGAGACGAGGCGGCTTTACATTGTTCCTTCGGATTTGCAACGGTGTCACTAGGTAACGAACTCGATGAAGCACCCGAGGACTTGTTCATTATGGCCGAAAACATATTTTTAATGTCAATTTGCCCTTGCTCAATCTTCGTGTTTTGCAATTTCAATGTATTAGAAAAGTCGTTTTTCAAAGTACCAATTTCTCCCTCTAATCGTCTCATATTAGCCTCATTCGTTTTCATGTAACTTTGAAAATCGTTTGACGAACTATTTTGATTTGAATTAAAGTTCCCTTGGTTTTGATTACTTCTTTGAAAATTTCCTTGATTACCACTTGAAAAATTGTTGCCTTGATTGTTTTTGTTTGAAAAATTTGAGTTTTGATTATTGTCTCGATTTTGCCAAGTTATATTACGACCTTGATTATAACCTTGATTTTGATTCGAAAAATTTCCTTGTTGATTATTTCCTTGAAAATTGTTATGATTTTGAAAATTGTTGCCTTGGTTATAATTGCCTTGTTGTGATGGACCCGCGTTATTTTGATTTTGAAAATTGTTGTTTCCATTTAATGCACTCACATTCGACGTTTGGCCATCCGTAGCCGCACACTCGTAATAATTATGAGGTCCACCACAAAACGTACACGAAACCTCAACCGCTTTCACCGTAGCGGGAGCGTCTTTCTTTTGCATTTCAACGAGAAAAGACGTGAACACATTCGTCAACTTATCGACTTTCGCATCAACCCTCTCAATGTCGTGATTAGAACTACTAACATTGGCGACATTGGCAACACTCGGTGCGTTGCGGAGTTGGTAAACCTTGGATCGGTTTTCGATAATTATCAAAGCATCTTTCGGAGTCTTACACAAAAAGTTGCCACCGGCGGCGGAATTCAATGAATCTTGTTCTTGAAAATTAAGACCGTTGTAAAACGTATCGATTTGGTGCAACTCGGAAAAACCATGGTGAGGACATTGCCTAAGCAATTCCATAAAACGATCCCACGCGTCTCTAAAAGATTCATTCGGTTTTTGCTCAAATTTCGTAATTTCATTTTTGAAAAACGTTGTCTTAGACGGTGGGAAAAAATAATTAACGAACTTGGAAATGAGATCCTTCCACGTATTTATCGAATTAGGAGGCTCTTTCTCGTACCAATCCTTGGCGGAACCATCGAGCGAGTACGGAAAAAGCATAAGCTTGACGACATCGGTGTCGACGTTCTTAAACTTGCTCGTGGCCAAAAGACGATCAAAATTACGAATATGGTCGTGAGGATTATCGGCTTCACGACCTCGAAACTTTGTGGCTTGGTTTAACGAAAGCATTCCGCTCTTAATCTCAAAATTCTCCGCTTCGATAGCGGGAATTACGATTGCGTCTCCATAACCCTCGGTGGGCGCTTGGAGCAATTCCATCATCGAACGATTGTCGGCCATCTCGTCTAAGGTTTCTTCAACAACGATATTAGGAATGTCGGCTTCTAATTCTCGTCTACGTCGTCGATTCCTTCGATTACGATTGCGTCGATTCGAAGCTTCGCTAGAATTGGAATAATCCTTCGATCACTAAGCGTAGAATGGGTGGTATCAAAGAAGATTCTTTTTGCGGTTTTTCGATTTTTTTATTTTTTTTGGTTTTTGATTGTTTTTAAAAAAAATTGGATTTTTTGTGTATTACATAGACACAAATCTACAAATCTCTCCTCGAATCGACTTTCTCGATTAAAGGAGCCTCAAAGAATGAAAACGATCACGTGGAGTGAACGCTTTCGATGACTTTAGAACGTTGGTGGAACACCAAAATGTTCAAGAGGGTTTAATCTTGAAAACACAAGCAAATATAATATACGTAGATAATACTTGGGCGGCAAACCCTCGATTAGCCTTCTTTCTCCAAACACGCACAAGCAAGCGGGGGAAACGAGGCGGCGCTAAGCATTTAAGAGCCTTTTTCCCTTAGGTCGTGAAATACAACCGCCTTATACCCACCTTATAGTTTTTGTTAATTGAAATTAAGCCTCACGAAAGTATTTATCTATTTTGCCTTTAAACTTTTGCTTTGGATTCGAATACAATGATCGGGTGATGAAATCCCGAATCAAGGTTGCGTTTTCACGCTTTTGGAGTACTTGTATATTTATTGTTCTTACGTAGATACAATATAGTAATAATATATTCACAAGAAAAACGAAAACCAATATATCTACAATATAGTAAAATGATTGCTTTTTGTTTAATTTAGGAAAATTAAACACGATTTATTTGGATACTATAATATAATAGAGAAAAATACCAAAAATGAGTATGTACGATATTCACGCTTTCCAAAAATTGAAAAGCAAAACCGCACTACTCACACAAACACGATAGTAATAATAATGGCACACTAAAAACACCTCCCCGGCAGCGGCGCCAAAATGATATTGAGTAAAATACGTCTTTTAGGAAAACAACGTATAAATGCGGCAAGTATTAAACTCGACGATTTAGGAAAACCGACAAGTCGAATAAATGCGGGTTCGTTCTCGAAGGAGGTGTGTGTATTAATGTGCCAATTATATATGAAATCAAGTTTGGATTAGTGACGTTTTTGGTTGAGAAGAGAAAAAGTAAAGACGAGCTACGATTACGATTAAACTACGACGTTGACGTAAAACAATGACGTAATTACGTAAAACGCGTAGAAATTAAAAATTAAACCTAAAAATTAATTAAAAGATTAAACTAAGTCTAAAATAATATAAATAAGAATAAAAATCCAACAATTATATTTTAAAACCTTTATTAATTAAATATTCAATTTTTAATGCTAATTAAAGCCCTAAAATTAAATATAATTAACAAAATGTCCAAAATATTATTTTATTGAACTAATAAATTATTTATATTATTTAAAGACTAAAAAGTATTTTTCCTTAATTTTTAAAATTATTTTTCTATTTTTAAATCACTAAAAACTACTTTTAAACTAAAATAATCATAAAAAAATAATAAAATAATGCTAAAAATAATTTCACAATTTTGAAAATCCTAATTTATACTAATGAACAATAGGAAATTGAAAAATTTTGAAAAAAGTAAAATTTTTCACAAAAAGACAAAACAGTTAATGAATAAAACCCTAATTAAACTAAATTAATTCTAAATATTAAATAAAAAGTGAACAGTAAAAACTTTTTTAAACTAAAAATCTTAAAACATTTTTCTAAGTCTAACAAAATTTTTAAAACTGAAAAATAATGATTTTTTACACTAAATGCCAAAAACAGAATAATAAAAAGTTAATTAAAATAGCTATTTAATCTAAAAATACTAGATGAACAGTAAAATAAAAATTAATTAAACTGAAAAATCAAAAATAAAATAATAAAAATACTGAAATTAAAATCAAGTCCTAAAAGCTAATTAAGGCCACTAAAGACAAAATTTATAGAATCTGATAGTGACACCTTGGTCACTTTTGTTCTTTAGCAAAGCAGGGGAAACAAATGTACTAGCAGTGGGAAATTGGTTCCCACTGTTAATGTAATTTTCAGGTCTGAGCCAAAATAAGCTTAGGAAAGCTTATGTGGGGCTTTTTCTTGGGCAATAAGGCACCCCCACAACCAGTTGGGTTGTGGGGAGTCAGTCTAAGCTATAAAAAATACAAGTTGCACACAAGATTCACACAAAAACCACCTATTCAGTCACTGATATAGTCAATGCACGTCTGATGAACAGTAACTGATACAATGTGCAATAGGATGAATTTTACTTGGCCAAATTAAGCTTACCACCTAACCATTTAGCATAAAAACTTGATAAAGACCTAGATAGCACTGAACCCTAGTAGATTTAAGGCTTTGATGAACCAAATCAACAAAAATCAGTCACTTAAGGTATTTACTGAATTTAAGCTATTTTACCAAAGTTAACATGCAAAGTTACTTTAAAACCTACAATATTGAAAACCAACTATCTTATACCCTATTCTTACCAAGTGGGAGGTTATTAGGCAGGTTTTTAATCACTAAACTTGTCACTAGTTCAGCAAAGAACCTAGTCCCAAACACCCCTTAATAAATCAGAAATCAATTTATAACAAACCAATTGCATTTAAATCCTACCCAAACTGTACTCAAACTATCTAAACATGCAATTTTATCCTAGATGAACATAATCAAAGTTATAACTTACTCAAAAACAGTCAAACCAAGAAAATCACATAAACTCACTTTTATAGCTTAAAGAGGGTTCAAGCCCAATAACCTAGAGGGACCCACATCCAGGCCCCTCAATGGCTGAATGGCATCTCCTTTCAGCCTGAAAACTGAGCTTTGGTTTATGGTGAAAGTGCTTATGAGAAGCCTAAGTAGAGAAATGCTAGTGGTGGGTATCAAGGACCACACACACCCAATATATCTTGAACCAATTGATACAACCTGCTAAGATGAAAACAAGAATGGTGAACTGATAACACACTATAAAGCTATAAGCTAGGCTTATTGATTAAGCCAGCTTATGGCTTATAGCTTATAGAACCAAGGAAAATAAAAACCAACTTTTGAAAACCTAAAACCTTGAAACTAATATCTGAAACCAACTGAAATTTGATAAAAACTTATTACAAACTTAAAAACAACATCAACAATCCACTTTCACTTCTTGTTGATAGTGGATTCAAGTTTTTTTGAAAAGCTTTTTCAAGAACCTATGAAAACGATTTACTGAAAAATCTCTTGTGAAACAATGAAGCTTCAAAACACTTAAACTAACTTTGTAATTAAAAGAGACTGATTAAGCTACTTTAAAACAGAAACATGGAACACAGAATATTGTATAAGCTAAAAACGTTCAGTTTCATTACTTGTTAAAAAATATACAATAAAACTGGAACAAGAAATAGGGACACAGGTCGTCCTCTATTTATAGAGATCCTAGGACTAATCTAGAATAAATGAAACCCTAACACTTCATCTACCAAAAATGCCCTTTGATTCTTTAGAATATGCTCTTGGATCTTTTTGAAACTTTGGTCAAATGCTCACCATGTGATTCTGATGAAGACAGCTGGATTGGAATGATCTTGAACGTTTATTAGACTCCTTAGGTACCAAGCAGTGTGTGAGAGACGTTCATTTTCTGAATGATTCGTTCTTTGCCCAAAATAGTTAAGCAGGGGAGTCCTTGTGGGGTCCAGGGTGCACGGGAGAATGTTTTGTGAGGTGGGTTTGAGTTAGGACGTGATTAATTTGCAATCTGGATAAGCTCAAACATTTTCCCTTTGATTTAGTGTAATTAGGTTTTAGGGTTCGTGAGTTGAGTGGGTGTTAATATGTGTGAGTTTGATCCGGATTAGGGGTTAAGATGGTTTAAAAAGACGTTTCCCACCTAATTTGAAACTAATAATCAGATTAAAAATCTGATTATTTAAATGGTGTAGTGGAAAGAAGACGTGGATGGAGGGTGCTTTGTGATTGGCTGGTGTGGGGTGAGGGGGTGAGGTGTCAAGCAGGGAGTGGATGGGGTGAAGTTTGTTGTCTGGCTAGACTAGCCCCCCCAAGTTCCCATTTGTCTTCATTTCAGGATTTAATAGCTTTTTCCCCATTTTCCTTTATAATCAACTTAGAGCAATTGTCAAATTCAGTCCTTCTACTTGAAAAGTAATAGAATAAGGACTATATGTGTCACTTTAGCCTTCTTCAAGGGCTTGATGTGTAAAGTTTTCAAACTTTAGGGACCCTACTCATATTTAAAGATATTTGAGGGGTATAAAGTGTCAAATCTTCAAAGTAAAGGGACCAGACTTGTCAATTCTTCAAACTTCAAGGGCATTTTTGTAAATTCCATACTTGGGCCCGGTTCTTTGTACGACTTCGTTTCCCGTGTTCGTTTTTGCTTGATTCTTGTAATCTTTTGGTGAATTCACGATATCCGTACCTGAAATACACAATGAACAAACACAGGCATATTTTGGGGTATTTTGATGATATCTTAAGCGTTTTAAGCCCGATTTGGACGATGAGACTATGTATAATTACAGGCTCATCAGTGTTGCCCTCTACGTGCGATTGTAAAAGCTCTATCATTGGTTGATTGTCCATGGTGACAATAGGTGGAGTAATGACTTCGGCTTGAGCTACTTTCTTCTTACGAGCACGAGTACGCATACACACCTACAAAAGGAAAAGAAAAATAGACAAGAAATATTTTTGGTTTTTTAAGTTTTTCTATTTTTTTGTATTTTTGAAAAATTTTAATTTTTATGGATTTTTGAAAATTTTTAAGCAAGAAAAATAACGTTCAAAAATGAACGGATCCCAAAATCCAACGCGTCTCTCACTTAAAACCGTTAATCTTAACGAAAAGAGCCGGCAACGGCGCCATTTAATACTTTAACTTACTAAGTATCAAAGTTCGTTGTTCCGATCTTTTCGAATTGATTACTAGTAGAAAGTGCGACTCAATTGTTCTTGGTGGAAAATAAAATTGTTGGTTGATTATCTATTTTTAAACTAAAATGTCGTTGAGTAAAAAAAACTTTAAAAATTAAACTAAAAATTACTAGAAAAACACTTGGTAAAACAGAGATTTCGGGAAGCGTGCAATTTAAAACTTAATGAATTTAAAACTTGAAAACTTAAAAGTGAATTTAAAAATAAGAAATTAACCCCGTCGGAATGCTCTATCGCAATCCCGCCGGAATGTGCAATCGCAATACTCTTCAATCGCAATATGAAACTTAAATCCAATCGCAATGTGACCAAAAGTAGTCTTGTCGCAATAATGAAACTAGTACCTATCGCAATACAACCAAAAGCAATCTCGTCGGAATACCAATCGCAAAATGCATCTGAATACAAAACCCTATTGCGATTGAGTGATCGCAATGATGCGTCGCAATACCAATCTCAAAAGGGTTATACTTGCGATGGAATTGGGATTCGAAATAAGCTAAGATTTAAGCTATTATCAATAAGCTCAATCCAAGACTTATCCAACTCAATAATAAGCCGAACTAATAAACATGAAACAAAGAGTTTTTAAACTTTAAATAAGCAAAACTTTTAAATCAAACCATAAAAAGATTAAAACTTTAAGAAAACTTTTAAAAAGTAAATAAGCTATGTACTAAATAAGCCAATAAGCATAAAAAACTCAAAGCTTATGTTGCACAAAACTTAGAAAGGATTAAAAAGATAAACTTTTAATCACGAAATCATCAATCAAAATCAAACCGTATGAAATATAATTTTTGGATCAAAAATTAAAGTAAATCAAGAAAGGTAGAAAGAGATAAAAGATTAAAGACTTAACTTGAACTTTTTGATTAATGAAATTGAAGTATAAAGATTAAACAAAAGCTTAACTTGAAAGAAAAGATGAAGTTTTTAGTGAGAGAAAGTTAAACACTTTCTCTCTCTAAAATGAAAACTAAAACAAGGAAAAATTAAACTAGCTAATGACTAACACACTCCTAATGTGTCATTAGGAGAGTATATATAGGGAGTGGGGAATGCATGTGTGCTTCCTTCTTTCTTTCTTTTCTTCTCGACTCGATCTAAATTCTTTGTCTTTCTCGACGTCGTCTCGGGATTTGAACTCGTCTTATAATTTTCTTCTATAATTAGACTTGAGTTCTTCGACTTCATTAAACTTCCGTCTTTAGACTTTTTCTTCGATAAATCTTCAGAATAGGCCTTGGACTTTCGTTCTTTTTGCACTCTTGATCTTTTGACTTCGTCTTTTCTCGTTTTCTTCGATAAAAGCCCGTGAAAGCCCGTGTTTACTTCCTTTTTCATCTTTTGGTCCTAAAACACAATAAAAACACAAACCACGCATAATTCCGACTTTTACGACATAAAATACACGTTTTGGTCTAGTTATTATTGGAAATATGTGGTAAAAGGATAAGTGTTTTCACACTTATTAGTTACTCCGAACATTAGTATTTGTGCAAACTCTTCTTCTGTCATTGCAGGTACAACAACGGATTCTGAACTCACTTCTTCATCAAAGGGTTCCAATTCTGTACATTCGACATCACCTTCTTCTGCTGTACAAAAGTCTATTTTTGATTATTTTCTAAAAACTTGAAAAAATTCAAAAAGACCATAAAATGTAAATATCCATATAAAAACAAAATACAAAATTTAAAAAAAAACTTTCAAAAATACCAAAAATATTCTTCTCGACATGTCTTTCAGTATCGATAATATGGACGCGCCTAGAAATGTCGCTCAATAACGACACGGGTGTGTACATAAAGCTCGAATGAAAGTTCAAATGTTTTCAAAAAATTTCATTTCTATTTTTTTTCATATGATTTGCAATTACCTCAGATTGTGACTTGTGCCTTAAAGAAAGGAAAGTTGATCTCGGATGATAACTTATCCTTATCAACGAGAAAATAAATTTTTCTCGGTCATGAGCTTTCAAAAAAAATATTCCATGTTTTTAAGCTCATGAAAACGACATACAGTTAAATGTCAGACTGTAACTCGAATTTAAAATAAGGGAAAGTTTATCACGGATGATAACTTATCCTCAACAACGAGAAGTTAATTTTCTCGGTCATGAGCTTGTATAAAATATTCAAAATTTTAAAGCTCATGTACAATGGCTTATAGTCACATGTCAGACTATAACCCGGTCCCCAAAGAAAGGAAAGTCTATGACTTATCCTCAACAACGGGAAATTAATTATTCTTGGTCATGGGCTTACAGTAAACATTAAAAGTTTTAAGCTCATGAACACAAGTAAAATGTTCATTTATGTAAATTATTCCTCAACAACAGGAAATTAAATTTTCTCGGATTTGAGCACAAATTTTCAAGATATTTTCAAAAGATATTTTCAAATTCTATCAAAATTGTGTGCTCACATACTCCCCTATTTTAAAAAAGTAATGTTTTTTCAAGGGGGAGTATAAAAATGTCATAACATATAGTTCAAAAAAAATTTGATGACACATAATTCTTATAAAACCAGCATGCTTTTACCATGAATAGTACCCTTAGTGAACGTACGTACATATTAAAACTTTCCTTTTATAGCATGAACACGTGGATTAGTAATTACAAAATTTATGTACGTATAATTACATGATAAGCATTAAGTACGTGTTATTACACGATAATTGTTATCAATAATAATTATAATCACGAACATGAAATCATGAACGTAAGAATCACGAACATATAATTATGTATTTACGTATACTATTAATACGATAAAGATCGTTACGTACAAGTAATTATAATAGCACGAATAACTAAACGTAACACGTAAACACGAACACACGAACATGTAATAATTAGACAGGAGAAAAAGGCTTCGGGTTTCCCTTGGTAGGCGCTATAATCCGCGGCACAAGAGAAGAGAGGGGCCCAACCCATGTTTTGGTTTTATTAAAAATAATAAAAAAAGGGAAACTAACATTTGCATATTTTCCACAAAATTGCAAAAACCCTAAATATCTCTATCTCTTCTTTGGTCGGCGGCATCAACACCACAAGAGTGTTGATCCCAAACTTAGATCGATTTAGCTTTGTGTAAACGAGATTAAATCAAGTTAAACACTTAGTGAAACTTTGTTGTATAAACAATTCAAGTACTATGCGGAATTAATACTTGAATGAAGAAAAAACAAAGCAGATAAACCAAACTGTCACTTTGATTGATTAATCAAACTTGTGTACAATGAAAGTGTAAAAAACATATATTGAACCAAACCTAAAGGCCTCCTTTTATAGATCAAGGAACCTTGTACAAGAGTCTATGTATCAGCTATTTTAGGTAAAGATAAACATAAGAAATACATTGTCGAACATATCTTTACTAGAAACATACTAGAAACATTAAACGTGTAGACTAAGTATCATGTCAGTGCTTGACTTCTTCTTATCAACGCTTGACTTCTTCTTGTCAACGCTTGTCTTGACAACGCTTGATTTCTTCTTATCAACGGCCAATTTCCTCTTATCAGCGTCCAAGTATCTTGGCTACATTTTATTCCCAACAATCCTCCCCTAAACTTGATATCTACTCTAGTAATCAAGTTTATGAATAAAAGTAAATACAAGGAGGATTCTTACAAATCTTATCAAGTTGGAAATAAATACATCTAATCAAATCTTTGCCAACGTTACTTGTATAATCCATCTCCATCTGTGTTGACACCATTTTCTTTAAAACTTCTTTGGACATAGGATACTCAGCATCCACAAGAAGATATTCAGAAAACTTTGTAGTACTCAAATGATACATACCAGCTGCTGAATGTAAACACCATTGAAGTCCACTGACATCATCAAGATCCTTCCAAACTGGATCTTCTTCATCTGGTGCACACATTCTTTTGAATGTTGACCAAATCTTTATCCCATTGACTGAAGTAGGTGCTTCAGTCTAATACTTGGCCTGCATCAACCTCCAAAGGTCTGCCAAGTCTTCCCTATCCAGGCTTTCAAACAAAGACATAAGAGTAGTGAAAGTATGTACCTTCTTCCCATATCTGCCAATCATCCAAAACCCACTTGCATCTTCCTCATAGCTAACTATAGGGTTTCTGGAATCATGAGGTAACACTTATACCATTTGTGAAGCTTCCAAAGGTGAGAGCTTAATACTCTTTCTAATAATAGCTTCACTAGGATTCACTCTATCCAAATTTTCTGGAAACTCAATAGGAACTCCCTTCTTCAATGGTCTTGGTGTAACCAAATCCTTTTGGATCTCCATTTCTTCTGAAAGTTCTTCCTTTCTTTCATCTGAAAGGAGTCTAATAGTGTTCTGCTCTTGCACACTTGCCCATATAGGATAAGCAATATACTCCAATTCATCAAAGGACAATCCCTACAACTTTCTAAAACTCCAACCTGTTTGATGACATTTTAGCAACATGTAATAGAGCTCCTTTCTTTCTGTCTTTGTCTGTGAAAGAATTTTGCTAGCTTTATATTTCAGAATCACCTTGCAATCTCTTTGAACTCTTAATAGAATCTCCAAACCCCAAATTTGATCTAATAAAGTCATGTCTAGATTTTCCATCACCTTATTCTCCCATGCAAAGTACATCTGAGCAACTTCAGGCATCTCATAATCCACCTGATTCTTCAACTCTGCAAGCTTTTCCCTTGGCAACTCATCACCATATTCAAGCCTTTCTGGTTCTTCAATAACCATAACACTTGAATCTGTTCTCTCATCACCACAGCTTTCCTTACTCTCAATAGCAGTCTCCTTCATCCTCTCTTCTTTCTCAAGTTGTGCAGCCAACATGGAATCAAACTTTACTTGGGCTGCATCTTTGGGAACCACTATTTCTACCATAATCTGTTTACCCGTATCTAATATATCAATGATGGGTAAAGATGATGATTGTACCTGTGTAGACACATCTTTGATGATAGCTGATGACTGGGATACATCAACCATACATGCAGGTCTATCAACGTCCAAAACCTGTGTGTCAATGCCTAACTTACTCATATCAGCGCTTGGATTGTCAGCGTCAAAAACCTGTCTGTTAACGCTCAACTTACTCTTGTCAGCGCTTGGCTTAGAAACTTGTTCCATCATCTCTATAAACGAAATATTTGTTGGAGTTACCAATAAAACATCCATAATTGGCCTCTCCTTCAAGATGGTCAAAGCTTCAGCCATTTCCACACCAATAGAACCACCTGAGCCTTTGTCACTTGCATTAAATGGCTTAGTAGTAGCTTCCTCCCCTTTGTAAGAATCCTCCCCTAATGAAAGGACTCTTGTCTGCCTTCTCCTATTATCAGCAGCTTCCAAAATAACAATCCTCTCCCTCGATTGCTTGAGTTCAAGGCCTTGTGTAGAGACCGTATGTACAAGGTCTGCATTTTGCTTTTGCAAGCTAATGCAGACAGCCGTAAATTCCAACAATGTATAGGGTTCCAATCTGCCCTCCTCTAGAATGAGAATTTGACCTCGCAAAGTAGAGTCATGGGGCATGGATGGGGTCTTAATGATGTTAGGACTGACTTGGCCTACATCGAAGCTAGTACCAATAGTCCTAGCCCCACCCATGTCACCAACCACACTTGTGGTGGTGGTTCTCTCTGCAACATGGCTAGGACCACTAGAGGAGAACACTCCAGTAGTCCTTTGGCATTTTTCCATCCTAAAGTCTAGGGGTGAAGAGGATGATGTGGATTGGGTTTCAGTTTGGAGGTTAAGGGGTGTTTGAATTTGTTGTAAAAGGGTGTCAGTGTTTGGATTTTAAGTGTCAATGCCAACATTTAATGTGTCATCGTTGAAGGGATCTTGGTCAATTTCCATATGTTTGGGTGATGGTGATGGTTCAGGTAATGGGTCTGGTTTTGGTTGTGGGTCTGGATGAGGTTGTGTTGCTACAATAACAGCAAGCATGGCTTGGGTAAGAGGTAAGTCTCTGTATGGGGGTGAATTCATCTTTCTAAAAATTGCTTTCTTTTTCACAGGGTTCGCATAAAAATCATCATGATCCCTGGTGCAATATCTTTGTGCATCAAAAACCATTTGCAAAAATCTTGTGTAAGCAAGAGTCATCTGGCTACCCTTGTTTTTACACTAGCCATCAAAAATCATTTTAGAAAAAATATATTTTTGCCCAGTAGCAATACACACAATGGCACTACCAATTGACCTGTTAATTTCATTGTGTGCAATACATTTGGGACTCAAGCATTGAAGAATAACATGTATTAAGTACTTCCAAGCTGGGGGAAATTCCTATTTTGAATATTTGTTAAAAGATCCCTCTTCAGGGAAAGGATAACCCAAAGCTTGAAGTCCTTAATCTAGCTCACCAATGGGTAGGGTGGTTATACCATCTGCATCATTAAGATGCAAAGCCTAGCGAACCAAGGCTTCAGTAACCACCCATGGAAGCCCATGGACTGTAGCAGTAAATGTGGTCACATTATTAACCGTTGAGGAAGTGACAGTATTCCAAAAACTGCTTAATATGAGTGACAGGGATAAGAGGAGCATGAGAAAGTGCATACCTTAAAGGGGATGCATTTAAATACTCCACCATCTGAGTATATTGAGGAAACAGAGTGTTGTCAGCCTCTAAATAGGCAACCATGTTGTACTAACTTCTGAACCCCAATAGCAAATCACTCGGTTTAAACTTAGGTGCCATTGATGTAGAAAGCTTTGATATATGTTATGAAAGATGAATATGTGTGAAACTTTAGTTAGACAAGAATAAGCAGTTACCCTGTTTCAAAATAATGAGCCAAATATATAGGAGATGTAGGCACATGTGATTGGTAAAAAATGAGGCAATTATTTTTCAAAATATAATGATTAAAATCTTGAAAAGATATAACGTATCTTGGGCATTAATAAAAAGGTACCAACTCCTAAAATTACGGCCCAAATTTTCATCAAAAATAACAACCGGGTAGGACCCAATGTTTGTCAACGGTCAAAAATAACCTATCAACGCCCAACGACTATATTCTTGTCAACGTTGAAAATGCCATGTCAACGTCAAAATTGTTCCTAACAACGTTTGGAAAGAAAACTGTCAATGTCCAAAAATAAAAATAATAAAAATGAAAAAGGACCTTAACAAAGTGATTTAGCCTAGTGAAGATAACCTACAGACAGAAAATTACCATAGGGTGGCAAGCACTTTCCAATCATGCACACTTGCTTAAGCAAGATAGACATAACAGTTCTCAAGTGTCCTTTGCTAACCAAAGTTCTTAACAGTGAAGTTATCTCATAAAATCCTTTGTAACTTCCCAGGTAAGCCCAATAAAAACCATACCCAAGTCTCCCAATAGACCACATCCAATTCTAGGCCAAAAAGTCTTGGCAGCGTGCATAGTATATCAACTTTGCATGCTACAGTGCCTCACGATTCAGTAAACTAATTCGTACTCACCAGTGGACACAATCTAGAATTGTGATAAGAGTATTATATGAATACCCAAAAAGTCCTAAAGTTTTCCTAAACCTCCCCTTAAACTATGATACATAAGTTGCCAAATAAAATGCATGTAATAAAAATTTATGTCAAGATAGGAACATAAATATTCCAACCATCATCCATAAACTTGAACATGCTTCAATAATTCTCCAAGAATCCATAAGCAACTCTGTATCCATTTGTACACTGCCAACAACGCCTTCATAATTAGATCAAAAACCACAAAACTAACATGTTGCTGACAACGTCAATTTAACACTTGTCAGCGTTTAAATAACCTTTTTTAGCGTTAGACAAATAAAGTGGAAAATCTAATTTTGTACAAAGACCAATAACAATGCATATCCTGTACATTCTTTTACCATAAGCCCCCAAAACACATATTAAGTAAGACTGATCAGTCCAATACTTGTTACCAAGTATTGAAATCTCCCAGTATCAAAAGGTTTAGTTAATAAATCAGCCACATTTTCCTCTGTGTCAACCCTATCTGGTTGTATTAAACCTTTTTCAAAACAATCTCTTATAAAATGATGTCTAATTTCTATGTGTTTTGTTTTAGAATGATGTACAGGATTTTTAATAATGCATAATGTACTGTTTACAAAAATCTTGGTATACATGAAATTATACCCATAAGCCAACAGCTGGTTCTGAATCCATATGACTTGTCCACAACAAGCAGCTACAGCAACATACTCAGCTTAAGTTGTAGAATTGGCCACCACTGTTTGTTTCTTGCATTGCCAAGATATCAACCTACTCTCAAGAAATTGGCATCCACCAGTTGTGGATTTTCTATCAAACTTGTCACCCCCGTAATCACTGTCTGAATATGCAATAAGCTCCAATGAAGAATCTTTTGGATACTATAATCCCAATGTGGGATAGCACCTAAGATACCTAAAAATCCTCTTGACAGCATGAAGATGACACTCTTTGGGAGTCACTTGATGACGTGCACATGCACACACATCAAACATAATGTCAGGTCTTGAAGTTGTGAGACACATCAATGATCCAATCATTGACCTATAATGCCTGACATCCACCTATCTCCCATCTCCAACCTTTCCCCAAGGGTGTTACCTATCCATGGGTGTGCTAGCCCGTTTCTCATGTGGAGAAAAGCCAAACTTCTTCAAGATTTCTACTACATATTTGTCTTGAGAGATGAAGATACCATCTTCATTCTACCGAACTTTTAACCCTAGAAAGAAGTTCATCTCTCCCATTGCACTCATCTTGAACTTGTCTGTAATGAGTTTGGAAAAGTCTTCACTCATCTTTAGACTAGAAGATCCAAAGATGATATCATCCACATAAACCTGAACAAGTAAGAACTCCTTACCAGTCTTCTTTGTAAACAAAGTCTGATCTATGGTGCCCCTTTTGAATCCATTTTCCACCAGATAGGTGGACAATGTGTTATACCATGCTCTTGGGGCTTGATGAAGTCCATACATAGATTTCTTCACACTATACACCTTGTCTGGATGTTCTGAATCTTCAAAACCAGGAGGCTGCATTACATAAACCTCCTCTACAATTATGCCATAAAGAAAAGCACTCTTCAAATCTATTTGATAGACTGTAAATCCCATGTAGGAAGCATAGGCTAGAAAAATCCTTATTGCCTCAATCCTTGCAACAGGTGCAAAGACCTCCTCATAGTCTATCCCTTCCTCTTGTGTATATCCATGAGAAACTAAACGTGACTTGTTTCTGACCACAATTCCTCTCTCATCCTTTTTGTTTCTAAGAACCCATCTTCTCCCAATAGGTCTGACATGTCTGGGGCAATCAACTAACTCCCAAACATCCTGAATAGCAAATTGGTGAAGCTCATCTTGCATTGCTTCCACCCAACTTGGTTCTTTGAGAGCATCAAAAATCTTCTTGGGTTCCTGTTGTGATAGAAAACAAGCAAACAAACATGCTTGAACAAGAGGGGTATCAACCTTCTTGTGAATATTGGCAATAAATCCTCCATGATTTTGATGAGACCTTCTAGTTTATGCAGGAGTCGTCACATCACCTATGATTAAAGAAGAAGGATGATTCTTCATGGTAGATGTAAGTACTCCTCCTTCAATTATTGTGTTATCATCAATTTCAGTCTCCAAGTTGCCAATATCTTCTTCAAATTCTCTTCTATCATCATCTGAATGAACCTCTCCATTTCTATTTGAAGGTTCACCTTATTCCAAAACACTAGAAGAGACCAAATGGTCAAAAGAGTTATCAACGCCTGAAGTAGGGTTGTCAACGTTTGATCCATCAACGCCTGAATTTGTCTTGTCAGCGCCAGATTTTCCTTTATTAGCGCCTAAAGAATCATGCATGTTTTCAACTGGTGATACTTGTGGACCACCTTTCTCTTTTCCAGCAGCAGCAGCAGCAAATGCATCTGTCCATATAGGAATGGTAACATACTCAAGTATGGGTGCTGATTTGTCTACTTGTGATCCAACCTCATTATCAACCTATATACCTGAAATTTCAACAACTGGTTCTTCGACAACATTTGAAGTCACCTTCACAATGTCTAGATTAGTAACATGCATATAATTCAAAGTTCTAGATAGAGGTTCCAAGTCAAATAACCAATTTGGTCCACTCTAAGGATCACTGGATTTACTTTCTAAAAACCTAGCATGTATCTTTTCAAGAATACGTTTTTATTTCTTAAGGTAAACCCTGTATCCTTTACTCTGCACTGAATAACCCATAAAGTATCCTTCATCACCTTTAGCACTAAACTTTCCTAAGGCATCACTAGTATCTAAAACAACTACATAACAGCCAAAGGGTTTAAGAAAACTGATAGGTGTGTAAACACCCATTTTTCTACCACTTAATTACAATAATAACCGAGCCAAAACGTGTATTTTATGTCTTTTATGTCGGAGTTATGTGTGGTTTGTGTTTTTGTTGTTATTTAGGACGAAATTGTGAGAAGTGGAGAAAACACGGACATTTACGGGCTTTTATTGAAGAAAAAGATGAAAAGACGAAGTCAAGAGTGTAAAAAGAACGAAATTCCAAGACCAATTCTGAAGATTTATCGAAGAAAAAGTTAAAAGACGGAAGTTTACTTAAAGCCGAGGAACTCAAGTCTATTTTATTGAAGAATTAAAAGACGAGTTCAAAAGAAATCCCGAGCCACAAGTCATTAGAGTCCAAGTTTAAAGAAGATTAGAAGGAAAAAGGACTAGTGGTGCAATTAATGAAGATTAAAGGCTTAAGGACCTAAGGACGCAATTAAGAAGAAACGAAGGAGGGGAGGAAGCTTCCTAATCCTCCCCTATATATAGATTAGATCTTAATTACTTTCATTTTTGTTGGCTAATAGTGACAATTAGTTCTTCCACTTTTAATTACCTTGTCATTTAAATACTTGTCAAATTTAAATACTTGTCTTGCACCTTATTTACCATTTAATTTCAAGTAAGTTTTTCTTTTAATTCTCGCACCTTTACTTTATCTTGTTGATCTCATCCTACCTTTCTTAATCTTTGATTCTTATTGTTTATGTTCATGTTCTTATTTTCCTTATTTGATCAAGTGGTTTTGATTATTTTGATTAGTTTTGTGAGTTTGATTGTTTTGGATTGATTGTTCATCATTAGTATATGCTTATTTGATAGTTTGATTTAATTTTGTGGTTGATTTGGTTTAGTTTTGATTAGATTCGAGTTATTTTTCTACTCCCTTGTTCTTCGGTATTCTTCTGTTTCTGATCTTCCCAGGAAAAACTTGCCCAGCAGTTATTCCGAATCAAGGTCTGGAGCATTTTACTTTATACGGAATATTCAACATTCCGAATAGAGGCCGTATTCCGAATAGAAGGCTGATTCCGAATAGTCATATATTCCGCATAGGAATATTCCGAATAGCTTAGATATTCAGCATAGGGCAATTATTCCGGATAGGAGGATTATTCCGCATAGAGGAAAGATTCCAAATAGGGCCCAATATTCCGAGTAGACTGGTATTCCGCATAGGGAACTTTATCCGGATAGGTGACAGTATTCCGCATAGGGGACTTTATTCCGAATAGGTAGGATATTCCGAGTAGGCATCATATTCCGCATAGAGGAATTTATTCCGAATAGGAATATATTCCGAATAGGAGTTATTTTCAGTTTCTTCATTTTCATTTTTTAATTTCCTTCTTTTTAATTTCGAGCTTTATTTTTCCCGCCTTTTACTTAGTTGCACTTTAAGTTTATTTGCCTTAGAATTATTTTAGTCTTGCCTTAGTTTAAGATTTAGTTTTAGTTGTGTTTTAAGTTTGTCTTAGTTAGATTTAAGTTTGCGTTATTTACTTTTAGTCCTTTTGATTTTAGTCACGCTTTTTAATACTTACACCATTTATTTTAAATTAGAGTTAGATTTACTTTTAAGTCATTTACTCTATTTGTTTTTGCACTTTTACTTTAATATTCTACAACGACACACTTTTGTTTCACCAAAGAACGACCGAGTCACACATTAAACATAGTTTTTTCAATTCGATTAGAACACTAGAACGATAATTTTTATACGGGCCAAAAGCCAGTTTCAAATGGCGCCGCAGCCGGCTCTTTTCGTAAAGATTAATGTTTTTTTTGTGAAAGACGCGTTGCTTTTTGGGATCCGTTCACTTGTGAGCGTTATTTTTCTTGCACAAAAAATCCAAAAAATCATAAAAATTAAAAATTGTTAAAAATCCATAAAAATTAAAAATTTCAAAAATCCAAAAAGATTTTATCTTTATTGTGTATATATATTGTCTTTGTGTTTGGTTTTTTTTCTTTTTCATTTTCAGGTGTATGCGTACTAGATCTTCTAATTATCAAGAGCCCGAGACTCGAGAAGATTTAAGTATGTCCGGTGTTAACAACAATAATAATCCACCGCACCTCAACAATAACAACAATGTTCTTCCACAGCCCGATCTTCGGACAATGGAGGAGCTTTGTCAACCTACCATGTTTGGACGAGGAGGACCGATTGCGCCGATGCAAATCAACGCTTCTGAGTTTTCGTTGAAGCACCACATGATTCAGCAAGTGCAAACTAACCCATTCCGTGGATTGCCTGATGATGATGCCAACAAACACCTCGACAAGTTCATTACAATCACTCAAAGTATGAAGTTGCCTGGTGCCACAATGGATGTTCTTCGCCTACAACTCTTCCCACATACATTATCACATCATGCCGAAAAATGGTTTGATCGTCTCCCGAAGAATTCTATTCACACTTGGGATGACATGACTCAACGCTTTTTGTCGCGCTACTTTCCACCATCCATGGTCACAAGCCTTCGCAATCAAATCAGCGGTTTCATGCAAGACCCTGATGAATCTCTTTTTGATGCTTGGGAAAGATATAATGTCTTGATTGATCATTGTCCAAACCACAAAATGCTCCCTGTGACATTAATTGATACTTTCTACAACGGTTTGACTTTTCGAGATCGTGATACGATCAATGCAGCCGCCGGTGGCACATTCATGAAAAGGAGACCCGAGGAGTGTAGAGAGCTTATTGAAAACATGACTACTCACCACAAAAACTGGGATTCCTCTACTTCTTCAAGGAACAACCTGAGAGTCAATGTTTCTTCTACTTCAGCAAACCCTGAGATGACCGAACTCACCCGCATGATGACTGAAATGAGAAAAAGTATCACGCTTCTCGCTTCAAACCAACAACAACAAGTAAAAGCGGTTGCTAATCCTTGTGAAACATGCGGCGGTCCTCACTCATACACCGATTGTCCTTCTACACAAGGAAATCCGGAAAATGTGTATGCAGCTTATGGTAATTATTCACCGGAAAATTACCAAGCTCGACCACAAGGGGATAGAAATCTGCTGAGTTACCGATCAAACAACTACCTTTCACCCGGTTTTTCTCCTCAAAACCAAAACCCCGCCAACAACTACAATAGAAGCAACCAAATCCCACCAAGAGCTTCTAATCCTTATCACCAACCCGTCCAACAAACCCCACCCATTAACCCCGATGTTGAAGCCATAATGAGAACCCAAGGTGAGCAAATCAAGAATCTATAGAGCCAAATTATCAATTTGAAATGAGATATCACGAAGCAAGGAAATGACATTAGAACCGAGGTTCGCGATAATATTCAATCCTCCTTCAGCACCCAAACGAATGAATTAAAGAATATGTTGGCTAGTTTCTTGCCCGCCACTCAACCTTCTACTTCGAGTTCTCTACCTTCAAACACCGTCACCAATCCGCGAGCTAATGTGAGTGCTATTACTACCCGTAGTGGAATTACCATTGTCGATCCATCGATCCCGCCCCCATCATCTACACCTCCTCCACCACCATTTCTCCCTACTCCTAGTATTAGTGCGCCATTACCGTCTCCGCCTCGTCATGACCATGTATCTAGGAAGGACCCTTCAACATCTCAACCTTTACCTGCTTCACCAACTACACCTTCCACCTATAAACCCAACATCCCATATCCTTCTCGCTTGAGCAAGAACAAAATGCTAACCAAGGAGGACTCTCAAGTGACGAGCTATATCAAGATGATTTCTCAAATGAACTTCAACATTAGCTTTCTTGAGGAACTTGTCCACATGCCCAAATTTGTCAAAGCATTTAAGGAATTGCTTAACAAGAAAGAGAAGTTGCTTGAACTCGCCAATACACGCTTAAATGAAAACTACTCTGCAGTTATTCTCAAAGAACTTCTGGAAAAGCTTGGAGATCCCGGTCCTTTTGTGTTGCCTTGCGTTTTCAACAAAACTGAAGAATTTACTGCCCTTGCTGATCTCGGGGCCAGTATTAATTTGATGCCGCTGAGTGTTTGGAAAACACTATCATTGCCCGACCTCACTCCAACTAAGATGACTCTTAAACTTGCAAATCGCACTCTCGCTTACCCCGTTGGTATAGCCGAAGACGTGTTTATCAAAGTCGGCACATTTACTTTCCCGGTCGATTTTGTCGTTTTTGATTTTGAAATGGACCCTCGTATTCCTTTAATACTTGGTCGGCCATTCTTAAGAACCGGACGAGCTTTAGTAGATGTGGCCGAAGGTGAGTTAATCTTACGAGTCAGGGATGATGCACAAGTTTTTAAAATGGGAAAGCTTACAAGTAAATCCTTTGGAGGCCGAGAATCAGTGAATATGATTAATGTGCATGATGACTTTGTTGTCTACGACAATCCTCTATTCGACTCTTGCATCGATAATCCACTTTTTCATGATGATGTGGATGATTCCCTCCCTACTTTGGAACCTTCTCCACCGGTCTTTGATGCTTATGATGATGATTCTAGCTCAGATTCGGATGATTTTGATGATTGTACTTCCGAGTATCCCGAGATGCCCACTTTCGATGATTTCGATGAGGCCGATACTCTCTCGAGCGATTCTTCACATGATGAAGATCCTCCACCATCACTCGATCCTACTTTGGACGATTACTCATTTGAGGAAGACTTCTCTACATTTCTCAATACATACTTCCCTCATGAGAGTGATGCTCCTCCTTTGGACTTTGAAGATTATCGTCTTGATCCTACTTTGGATTTGAAGCACATTCTCTCAAAGGAGAAGAAACCGGTCGACACCAATATCCGCATCACGTATGAGTTAACACCTCTTTGTCCCCCTTCTGAGGACGAGGTTGTGCTTCTTCGTGGATCTTCTTCACACTCTGCTGAGCCTGAGTGCTATTTTCCCCTAAAAGAAAAGGTGTTCGACCCCGGTATTGAAATCTTTAAGCCATCTCAGTATCCACCTGATGAAATAAAAGGAAATATCTTTAGACCTTATGGAAATCTGCTTGCACCACTTCACCCTTGCTTCCACCGTGCTCCATCGCTGCTTAAGGGAACCTTGCCTATTCTTCTTTGGCTTGCCTTGTTCGCCTTAAGCTTATGTTACTTGACGGACGAAAACTATGTCTTCGATCCTGGTGGATATGTTTCATGCTTCTTCCGTTGATAATCAAGGTCGAGTCAGGCTCATGACTCGGTTAACAAAAATCAAGCGCTTCTTGGGAGGCAACCCATGCATCTATCTTTTCGCTTTCTTTATCATAAGTGTAGGGGAGACCCTTTGGTTTGCTATTTCCTCTCCTCCCATCTTATAATCAGGGATTCGAGCTTCAATGATCCACTCTTGATGATTCTTGACGACCCGTGATTCCGTGTTCACTTTTTCCCGGTTCTATCCTAAACTCTTTTCGATTCACTATTTTATATTTTCTCAATATTAAAATAGGAATCTCTTTAGTTGTCTCTTCCTTAGCGAGATTTAAACAACGTGCACAATGTCCTAAGTGTAGGGGAGTTTACTCCCACATGCTTCAACATTGAGGACAATGTTTATCTTAAGTGTAGGGGGGACTTCTATCGAAGTTAAGTGGCCTTTTCCTTGTATTCGTCCTCATTTTAACCCGAAAATAAATTTTTCGACATTTTCCAAAATTTTTGATCTATTTTGGCCCATTCATGTTTCCTTTTGTATAGTTATTTTCTTTCTTTGTTAGAATAAAGTGGTTTTAATTTTCAAATGTTGTGAATCTTTTGACTCAACCCGAGTTTACTTATCTTAGTTTACTCTAGCTAGTATCCTTAACGTGTTTAAGTCAAGTTTTGCTAGGCTTTTATATAGGGAGCTATAAAACGCGAAAGTCTTAACTCTCACGGGTTAAGAACAAGAACTTTTCGCAAGTTCCTATAATTGATCCTAGAGAGTCGTTTATCAAGGGAACTTTAAAACGCGATTTCTAAACTTGAAAAAGTCTAAGAATTTGCAAGATCCTATAGGCGACTCGAAAACCCAAAACTTTGATTTAATAGGCTAAGTATCCACGAGTCTCATTCCTTGAGATTTTAAACTATGGAGAACGAGAGATGATAGAGCCAATTATAAGTTCGGTATTCTTTCGTGAATTTATGTGAGTTAATTATAAGCCTATTCTCCCATCGCTTGCTAATAAATTTATCTGCAATAAATAAGGTTGTACGATTTGAAAAGTTACTTAGCTTCTAGCCCTAGATCGTTTAAAAGTTGCTCGGTATGGATTAGAGTTCATAGCCAAGGCATAACTTATTGAAGCGGGATGCAAAGATTGGCGAGTCCAAAAAGGCCCTAACAAGGCATGAGGGCTATATTTTGTTGCTAAAGATCCAAAGTTATGTGAAGAATCATTTATCAAAAATCAATATGAAGGATCGAGACACACGACGAAAAGCAAAAACTCCTCGAAATTCATGGAGAAGTGTATCTGAAAAGACCCTAACAAGGTATGAGGATAAATAGATCCAAGTCATAAAAGGAGGCGGATCGTTGTATATCAAAGTCCAAAATAATGATTGGAGAAAAATGAAGAAGTCGTGGTCCAAGTATGAATCTCTCAAAACTTCAAGTGAAGAAATTACTATATGAAGAGAAGACCATAATTTCATGAACGTCTCTCAAGGTTTGAAGTATGAAGTCGCTGCCAAATATCGGTCCGAGAAAGGTCTCAAATCGCGAAGCGAGTTATGCCAAGATATGAACTTTATGAGGTCCCGAGAAGCAGTTTAAAAGATTTTGTCCTTTAGCTAACTATTGATTAAATCGTTCACTTTATTTTTGGACTAAATAACTATCGAAGTAAGTCAACAATGCATCCTCTTGATCATTCAAGACAACAATAAAATGTAAGAGATACACCTAGGAATAAGGGAGTCTAAGTGAATAATTGGCCCATATGAGTTCGTGTTAGTTTGCTAACTTATAATAACAATGATCTCGTTTTTAAGCTTGGTTTGGAGAAAGTGAAAACTTGAGGATGATGATTATTCATGACATTTCCAAAACCCAAGGTATGTTTTTGATTTCTTTACTTGGTATGTTTTCAATTTTCTATCTCTTTTATAAAGGCCAACGTGGATTGATTATGATGAAAAATGTAAACGTGCTTTGTAACTAATGCATTGCATGAGGACATTGCAATGGTCAAGTGTAGGGGATTTGATAGGTGTGTAAACACCCATCTTTTCTACCACTTAATTACAATAATAACCGAGCCAAAAGGTGTATTATATGTCTTTTATGTCGGAATTATGCGTGGTTTGTGTTTTTGTTGTGATTTAGGATGAAATTGTGAAAAGTGGAGAAAACACGGACATTTACGGGCTTTTATTGAAGAAAAAGATGAAAAGACGAAGTCAAGAAGTCAAGAGTGCAAAAAGAACGGAAGTCCACGACCAATTCTGAAGATTTATCGAAGAAAAAGTTAAAAGACGGAAGTTTACTTAAAGCCGAGGAACTCAAGTCTATTTTATTGAAGAATTAAAAGACGAGTTCAAAAGAAATCCCGAGCCACAAGTCATTAGAGTCCAAGTTTAAAGAAGATTAGAAGGAAAAAGGACTAATGGTGCAATTAATGAAGATTAAAGGCTTAAGGACCTAAGGACGCAATTAAGAAGAAATGAAGGAGGGGAGGAAGCTTCCTAATCCTCCCCTATATATAGATTAGATCTTAATTACTTTCATTTTTGTTGGCTAATAGTGACAATTAGTTCTTCCACTTTTAATTACCTTGTCATTTAAATACTTGTCAAATTTAAATACTTGTCTTGCACCTTATTTACCATTTAATTTCAAGTAAGTTTTTCTTTTAATTCTCGCACCTTTACTTTATCTTGTTGATCTCATCCTACCTTTCTTAATCTTTGATTCTTTTTGTTTATGTTCATGTTCTTATTTTCCTTATTTTGATCAAGTGGTTTTAATTATTTTGATTAGTTTTGTGAGTTTGATTGTTTTTCATTGATTGTTCATCATTAGTATATGCTTATTTGATAGTTTGATTTAATTTTGTGGTTGATTTGGTTTAGTTTTGATTAGATTCGAGTTATTTTTCTACTCCCTTGTTCTTCGGTATTCTTCTGTTTCTGATCTTCCCAGGAAAAACTTGCCCAGCAGTTATTCCGAATCAAGGTCTGGAGCATTTTACTTTATACGGAATATTCAACATTCCGAATAGAGGTCGTATTCCGAATAGAAGGCTGATTCCGAATAGTCATATATTCCGCATAGGAATATTCCGAATAGCTTAGATATTCAGCATAGGGCAATTAATCCGGATAGGAGGATTATTCCGCATAGAGGAAAGATTCCGAATAGGGCCCAATATTCCGAGCAGACTGGTATTCCGCATAGGGAACTTTATCCGGATAGGTGACAGTATTCCGCATAGGGGACTTTATTCCGAATAGGCAGGATATTCCGAGTAGGCATCATATTCCGCATAGAGGAATTTATTCCGAATAGGAATATATTCCGAATAGGAGTTATTTTCAGTTTCTTCATTTTCAGTTTTTAATTTCCTGCTTTTTAATTTCGAGCTTTATTTTTCCCGCCTTTTACTTAGTTGCACTTTAAGTTTATTTGCCTTAGAATTATTTTAGTCTTGCCTTAGTTTAAGATTTATTTTTAGTTGTGTTTTAAGTTTGTCTTAGTTAGATTTAAGTTTGCGTTATTTACTTTTAGTCCTTTTGATTTTAGTCACGCTTTTTAATACTTGCACCATTTATTTTAAATTAGAGTTAGATTTACTTTTAAGTCATTTACTCTATTTGTTTTTGCACTTTTACTTTAATATTCTACAACGACACACTTTTGTTTCACCAAAGAACGACTGAGTCGCACATTAAACACAGTTTTTCAATTCGATTAGAACACTAGAATGATAATTTTTATACGGGCCAAAAGCCAGTTTCAAAAACCAATATTAGGTTTCCTACTCCAAAATAGCTCATAAGGTGTCTTGTTGTGGATCTTGTTGATTAATGCCCTATTTTGTACATAACAAGCTATATTCACAACCTCAGCCCAAAATGCAATGGGAAAGTGAGCATCATCCACCATAGACCTAGCTGTTTCTATGACTGTTCTATTCTTCCTCTCAGCTACCCCAATTTGTTGTGGGGTTCTAGCTATACTAAGTTGTCTAGTAATCCCTTTCTTGGCACAAAAGTCATCTAACAGCTTATTTCTAAACTCATCACCATTATCACTTCTAAGTATTTTAACCTCATTCCCAGTCTTCTTCTCCAGTTAGGTAATAAAGTTAATCAAAACATCAGCAGTTTCACTTTTCAAAGCCAAAAAGAAAGTCCAAGTAAATCTAGAAAAAATCATCAGTGATGAAAAAATAGTAGGATTTACCATTTAAACTTTCCATATTAGTTGGACCAAAAAATTCCATATGCAGCAAGTGAAGTGGTTTAGAACTAGAATGCACAGGTTTAGACATAAAGGAGACTTTGTGCTGTTTGCCTTTAAGGCATGCAACATAAGAATGGTCATTGTGGAAAGCCTTTTTAGGCAAACTATCAACTAAACCATGTCTCACAAGTCTATTTATGTTCTTAAAATTAATGTGCCCTAATCTTCTGTGCCAAAGATCACTCTCATCAACTGAAGCCTTAGCATACAGACATGGCAGATTATTAATCATCCTAATTCCATTAAGATTCACATTATAAATGTCCTTATGCCTAGGTGTTCTATAATCGATGAATTTCTCATCAGGTATTTTAAATCTTTGCTCAATACCAAGCATTTAGTATCTGTGAAAAGAACCTTATTTTTGTTATCACAAACTTGTGATACACTAAACAGATTATAGTCAAGTTCTTTTTACCAAAAACACGTTCTCAAAACGCAAATTGTTGGTGATAAGAGTGCCTATGCCAGTGATACTTCCATATCCGCCTCCAAAGCACACTTTGTCACCATCTTTAATGGGGGTAAAGTTTGTCAAGTAATCTTCCTTCCCCGGCATGTGCCTAGAGCGTCCACTATCCCAATATCCATAGTCATTAACTTGCTTTTGAATGCCCTGCACATAAAGAAAACAAATTAGTTTTCTTTGGGAACCCAAGCCTGAGCAGACTTGGATTCACTTGGTTGTTCAATAAGAACAAACTTAGTCCTTATGACAACCTACTGTTCATCCCTTTGTGGATTAAACACCTAGTTAACCCCAATTGGTTTAGTTATGACCTTTGAAATATAATGAAATCTGTTACAGGTCATAGAAATCCCATCTGAATTAGGGTTTTGGTCTTGTTTAGGTCTCCAAGATAAGCTAGAAGTAGCTTTAGACCCCTTTCCCTTTGGCTGCAAGTATTTGGCATTACTTGGTCTAGCAGCGTTGGAAACATTCCTCTCAGCGTTTAATTTGTTCTTGTCAACGCTGAAGTTACCCTTATCAACGTCAAACCTAGGGTTTGCTACAGGAACCCATTGTCTGTTAGACCATGTATTGGTCTTTTGAAAAGGCATTTCTCCATAAGTATTAGACCCTTTAGTAAAGAATGGGGCTGGTCTAATGACTTGTGGACTTTGCTGGACAAAAGGTTTGGGTTTGACCGTGGTTGAATTTCTATCAGAGTTGACCTTTGAAGCATTGACACATTTATAAGCCAAATGTGAAAAACTCCCACAAGTATAACATGCTTTTCTAGACATAACTCTAGGTCTAGATGAAAAGAAACCTGTTCCATTATCACTAACTTGACTTTTTGGTGACCTAGGTTTTCTATGCATTTCTATATATTTAATACTAGGTTTTCTATCAACGTTTAAGCCAAGGTCAACAATCTTTCCAGTAGTAGGATTGGTCACTTTTATGGGTGTTGACTCATTTGGGTTGTCACTAAGCATGCCTCCCCTAACAAACAAAGTAGGGTTGGCTTTCTTCCATTGGTCCAAATCAGTCAATTTCTGCTTGTATTCCTCTACTGGAGTAACAACTCTTGGTGGAGGAATAAATTCCTCTTCTTGGAGTTCTGGTATACCAGTACAAGACAAATCCATTCTAAGGACACCATAGAAGTTCCCAGCAGGTGGTGGAACACCAGCATATTCTTTCATCCGAATCCCACTCATATCCCTAGAATCCCTTTGTTCACTAATACATTTTTCTAAGGTTTTAGAAGCTTGATCAAATTTTTGAATTTGAAGATCTACATTATCTTTGTTTTTGATAGCCTCATCAAAGTTAGCTTGTAAAACACCATTGGATCTCTCCAGGATGTTCCTAACCTCAACACTAGCATTTAGATCATGAGTCAAAACATTGATTTGATCTTTTAGGTCAAGCTCCATTTTCTTATATTCAGCCACAGTCTTTTTAGTTTGGGTAAGAGCAAGTTGAAAATTAGATAACTTGCATTTTTCATCAAAAACATCTGATGTTAATTTTAAAACTTCTTTGTTAAGCTTTTTAGTGTTTAGACGACAACCCTTACTACAAAATGAATCATCATATACCTCATTGTCTGATGAAGATGAAGAATGTGCCATGCGAGCATAGTGAACATGCTCCTCTTCCTCCTTTTCTGCAACCAAGGCCTTGTTCTCTTCCACATCCTTGGCCAAAAAGCTCCAGTCCCAGCCAACACCATCAATTTCTTGCATGGCAACCATAGCATTTTTATCTTCAACCTTGACAATTGGGCTTGAAGGCTTTCCAGCATCAGATCTTCTAGGAGATCTACACTCTCTCATAAAGTGACCCATTCTACGGTAATTGTAACACTCAAACTTGGATTTATCAAACCCAACAGTGTCTTTAGCATTAAAAGTCATCTTCTTCCTAAATCTTCTATTCCATCTATTTGCCCTTATGCTTGCAAGTGCCATATTCCTCTTTATGTCCATCTCCTCCAAGTGCTCATCACTAATTTTCTCAAGGTCCTCATATGTAATCATTGAACCATTGGGAAATGAAGCAATGTATGCACACACTGTATCTAGATCAGTACCAGCAGGCTTAACTCTTGGTGAGTCAACACTGTATGTGTCAGCGTCTGAATGTGAGGCGCTGACAAAGCTTGATCCAACGTTGACACAAGGTGATACAGTAACAAGGTGCATGTATGACTCCCTTTGATCAAATTGACCTTCACTATGTGAGAAAAAGGCCATATTTCCATTGGTAGACTTGCTTCCTTGATCTGAAAGGAATTCCCTTTCTACAATCCTTAATTTATTGTAGACGTCATCAAACGTGGAACTTTTGTGAGTATTATTAGCAATCATAGACCTTGCTTCAATCTTCCATGCATCACCAAGACTTTCATGGAAAGTGGTGATGATATAAGCATCATCATGCACTGTTCCCATAAATGACAACTTGCTTGTAATGTCAAGAATCCTGCTTCTCACTCCACTTAGCTTTTCATTGGGTAGAGCTTTGAACATAACATACTCATGCAAGAGTTGCTTCTTTTTCTCTGAGGCAATATCATCATTACCACCATAAGTAACTTGAAGGGCTGTCCAAAGTTCTTTGGCAGACTCATAGCCTCTGTATTTGTGCTGATTTTCTTGTCCCAAGGAAAGTTTGAGGATGCTTAGGGTTTTCATATCATTCCTACTCTTTGCAATGTCCTCAGCTGAGACAACTCTTCCATCTTTAGGTTTTTCTTTTCGATCCTTAGCACTTGAGCCTAGAGTTGATCTTAGAGTGATAGCAGCTAGGATCTTGTCAGTCTTATTGAATGTGTTTCCATATTCAATAATTTCCCATAGGGTGTGGTCAAGGATTTGAAGATAATGCTCAAAATTGAACCTCCATAGTTCAAAGTTGTCTGGGTCTAGCATGGAAATCTTGATGCTATGGCTTGAGGAGGAGGTTAACTCTGGAGTAGACATATTGTTAGAATTTTAAGGTTTCTTGAAAATTAGGGGTTTTGGCGATTTAGGGTTTTTGTGTTCTTTAGATCAAAGTTTCTCAACAAGCTCTGGTACCACTTGTTGATCCCAAACTTAGATCGATTTAGCTTTGTGTAAACGGGATTAAATCAAGTTAAACACTTAGAGAAACTTTGTTGTATAAACAATTCAAGTACTATGCGAAATTAATACTTGAATGAAGAACAAACAAAACAGATAAACCAAACTTTCACTTTGATTGATTAATCGAACTTGCGTATAATGAAAGTGTAAAAAAACATATATTGAACTAAACCTAAAGGCCTCCTTTTATAGATCAAGGAACCTTGTACAACAGTCTACGTATCATCTATTTTAGGTAAAGATAAACATAAGAAATACATTGTCGAACATATCTTTACTAGAAACATACTAGAAACATTAAACGTGTAGACTAAGTATCATGTCAGTGCTTGACTTCTTCTTATCAACGCTTGACTTATTCCTGTCAACGCTTGTCTTGACAATGCTTGATTTCTTCTTATCAACCTCCAATTTGCTCTTGTTAGCGTCCAAGTGTGTTGGCTACATTTTATTCCCAACAAAGAGGTGTTTGTTTGATCTTGATTAAACAAATCATAAGAGCGTGTTCGTGTAATCAATGTTCATTCATTCCACGTGGTTTGGTAATCCGTAAACCCTTTTGTTTTTTCTTTTATTTAATTATTAAAAACATGAACACGTAATTAAATAAAAACATGATAAAAACATGTCATGGGATCACGGGGTAAGAAAAAGGGTTGTTTTCGGGTTAGTTGTTTCGGTCTACACACAAACCGAGAGCCCCATGGCTCTCGGCGTATTTTTGTCACGACCACCAACCGAGATCTATGTCTCGGTGGTGTGGGTGTTTGATCGACGGCAGGTACAAGGCACCCCGACTTGCGTCGTGGGTGTCCTTGTGGTTTATGGGTCTCGGCGGCAGCAGCCACTGCCACTGACACACAGCCGGTGACAGTTGTGGGTCAAGCAGGGGGAACCACAGCAGCACATCAAGGGGCCACCGGCACACAGCCGGTGGGAACCCTTGTGGTGTCAGCGGCTATCCGAGATAAGCAAGACCACCGGCTTAAGCCGGTGGCAGCTTACCAAAAGCAGGGGCAACCGGCCAGCCGGTTTGCCACTATTTTTGGGGTGTTTGGTTCGGTCCGGTTCACGGGTTTCATGAGTCCGGTTCACGACATGTTTAATTAGATAACACACGGGTTTGGTTCATGATTATTTTTACAAGTCTAATTATTTTTTCAAGTATATTATTTTACAAGATAATTAAATTAATTAATACATGACCTATAATTAATTTAATTAAAGATAAAACTTAGGTTATTATTATTATTAAATAATACATGTTTTAACCTAAGTATTTAGTTATTTATTTTACACTATAGTATTAATTAATAATTAAACATGACATATAATTAATTAATAATCATGACTTAGGTTATATTAATATAGTATTAATACATGTTTTAACCTAAGTATTTTATACACTTTAATTTAATTAAATCATGCTTATATTTAATTAAATCGTATAACCTATAGTTTATTTAATTAACAGAATATTATAAATAAACTATACTATAGCTACATGACATATGATATTAATTCAGCTTAATTCTAAATATGGAAACTTTCTAATTGAAGAAACTTACTATTTTTGGGAACTTTCTATTTTTAGAAACTAATCTTTTTTAAGCAGTTAATCTGTTTTTGGAAACTTTCTATTTTTGGAAACTTTCTATTTTAGGAAAGCTGCTATTTTTAGAAAATTACTTATTATTGCACAACAAATATAATAATACAAGAAATACAAGTAATACTTTATCAGAATATACAGAATACATGATAAACACAGCATAACGTTAAAATCAGTATAACAAGACATGAACATATAAAACAAGCTAAGACATGATATAAAACCAGTTACGTACTCAGTAATCAGAATACTTATACACGTATACTATTTATGTAGCATTAGTGAGATCGAAGTAGGACTCTTCCGTTCGTCTTCTTCGTTCACTGGACTTAAGGTACGGATTTCCCGTCCTTTCAGTATGGACATTCTTTCCTTATTAGGATTTCCCCGTTTGCAGCCAACTGTTTTCCTAGTATTTGTTTTATATGTTTGATACTTATGTTATATTAAGAGCCTAAGCCATATACATGCATGACCAGTGTCACCTAGTTATGGAGGTACCATAACCATAACACTCGAGGCACCAGTGTTATGACTTCCCTACGGCGAAGTGATTGCTCGTGGCGTCCCTTTTCAGTTTTGTCCATTATATTATATTATCATGTGGGGCGTATGTGTGCATCCTAGTTACATGTTTAGTAGTATTATCAGAGTGAATGCGATGTGTGCCTTGCATCCTTCACTAGGAGTTGATCCCTCCTACCCAGGCTATTTAATTAGAGGGAACCCCTCTAATTACATGACGAGGTCTCCCCTCCAAGTATTCATGCACGGTGGAACCTCATGACCTATATGGACTATTTGACTAATTAAACAGATTTTCATAGAAACATAAGTCTTTTCAAACTATAAAACCAGTTTTATGAACATGAATCCAGAATACTTAGAACTTATGATATTCCGCTGCTATTAGTCTTATATGCTTATGTTATTCCATGTCATACTTGTATATCCGTGCACTGAGCGTTATGCTCAGCCGTTTTCCTTTCATGTTCCTAAACGGAAGGTACTCAAGGGCGCTCGTACACTTTAAGCGTACGTGCATATGAATTGGAAGCTTTCTAGCATTATCTACTTTATGCATTTCATCATACATTTTTCTACTTATTTCTATGGACGTTGTTTAATCCTTTTCCTTTACAGTATTTATGTTTGTGTGTGATGAGCTTATACTTTGGGGTACCCATGTTTGTTTCCTGTATTTCCTTTTATGGTCATGTAATGTTTTAAGACATTTTCCTTGTATGCTTTGATGATACGTCATAATCACGCGTGACATTCCATTTACCAAAATTGGGTGTTACAATTATGGTATCAGAGACAAGGCTTCGACCTGTAGGCTCTCAAAACACGACCTGTGATTAGTGGGTAGTCACTATGGTCTTCCTAGAACTGACAGTCGGTTTTCATGTATTCATTGTTTTCATGCATTCATGTATATTCAAGGTTGTAGAAGTCGCTAGGCGCTAGTGAGGCGGTCGACGACCTTCGAGGCGGAATTCATCTAAGCGCCGCCTAGGCGGATTGGAATTTTATGCACATAAATATTATAAATAATATGTATGAAATAAAAAATACTTCTAATTTCAAATAATTCGAATTTCTTACAAAATAGACAAATAAAACATAACAATTTAAGTGCTTAAAACTTCAAACGTGAACATATAATTCAATTGGTTCCAATTTCATACGAAAACTCATTACTTTATGTGTATAATCATTCATTTGTCTCTTATTTAATACGTTAGGCTAAAATAAATATGGGCACTATATATTAGAAAGAAAACCCTTGATTTTTTGTAAAACAATTTGGACTTTTTGTTGACTTTGTTGACTTTTTTGACCGCCTAGCTCCTAGGCGTTGTCTAGGTGGAGTATGACCGCCTAGCGCCTAGGCGGACGCCTAGCCCTTGTTTTACAACATTGTGTATATGTCATTGTCGCAGGTTTATGACTAAGTAATGGTTGGTACAAGACTAGCCCTATTTAGTCGCATGTGCTTTTATCAAAACTTTTAACTTTGGGACCGACCCATTGGCATCCCCTCGCCATATCTTTTGTTTTGGGTGAACTGACCATAGGCGTTCACTGTCGCACATATAAAAGTTTTCATAAAACCACATCATGCATTCATGTACTAGTTTTCCTGCATAAAAATTTTCTCATGATTTATTGGTATAATTTTTTTTTTCATGTATAGATTTTACGTTTTAATCAGTTTAATGATGTATTTGTTTTATACTGTCAAATGGTTCTCACACGCGAGCAGAAACAACTCAATGCAGCAGTCCAAGCTGCGATGCAAGCTTTGCTTCCTCAGCTGAGGAACGAAATCAGGGCTGAGGTGTAGGCTGCCAACAATCAGCAACAGCACCCAGTTCCTCCTCCTCCTCCAGCAACATTGGTCACCTGGCTGGAGAGATTCAACAAGCAACGTCCTCGATCCTTCGAGAGAACTGATAGCCCTAGTGAAGCTGAAAGTTGGTTGGTCATAACGAGAAGATATTCGATGCAATGGGCTGTGACCCCGTCTTCAAGTCAAGGTTGGCCTGTTACAAGTTCGAAGGTGATCTACTGGGATGGTGGAAGGCAGTCAACCAGTCTGAGGGAGGTGACAATTGGGTGGCTGGTTTGACATGGTCTCAGTTCAGGGAGTTAGTGATGGGACAGTTCTTCCCCAAGGATGAGCAAGACAAGCTGAAGAGGGAGTACCACGGAATCAGGCAGAGAGCTGGGGAGAACAGCAACGAGATCATGCAGCGCTTTCTTCGTTTGGCTGGTTTTCTTAGCGCAGCAGTAGGTACTGCCAAAGAGCAAGCATACAACTTCCGGTGGGCTCTTCGTACATCGGTCGCCAACAACTTGATGTGTGCTACTTTCAACACGGTGGCACAAGTTGCCGATGCAGCACGTAAGCTGGAGATGCTGCAAGAAAGAAGGAGTTCGGGGAACCGAGAGACCCGAGAAGAGGTATTTTATCGTTATTCAGCGGTGACCATTTCGAATTCATTCAGTATTATCCAATATTTATATCTCTTTTTAAACTGCATCTTTCAGGCAGAAGACTGGGGACCGGTCTCAGCCGGCTACTGAGCAACAGCCTACTCAGCCCAAGGGTAACGGTCAGACTCAAGACCGTTCTGCTACAAATAGGCGTGGCGGTAATGATAATTACTGTAACAACGTTGGAAACTCCAACAGCAGCAGATCCTTACACTTACTCATTTCCTTATGTTACATGTGATAATTCATAATTCTGACACATTAGCACTCTTCTACCAGGAATCATGGTTACGGGAGGGAGCAGAACCAAAGAGGTTCACAGCCTAACCGTCCATCTATCACTTTTATTACATCTTACGATTTTGTGCATTGTCCTTGTGTACCTATAATGATGTCTTATGTGTACTTTTCCAAACAGGCTCCTAGCCAGCAAGGGCACCTGCTGGAGGGTATACTCACCCTCTTTGCACTACCTGCAACCGTAGGCACCCAGGGCCATGTCACTGTGACAACGACACATGCTACAAGTGTGGCCTTACTAGTCATCGCATGAAGGACTGCCGCAAGGGCGAGATGGAGGGCACATCTGGACATGCTGATTCCAAGCCGCCTTGTGACAATCCGTCAATTTGAGGTCGTTATTTTATTCTAGAGTATTATTTTAAAATCATTATTTTATTATTAATATATGAAATCACTCAATTTTGGGAAGAAATAAGGGTTTACGTCTTAAAGTAGCATCGACTACGTCTAAACCGGAGAACTCTACCTTACGTGCTTACGTTTACATACACCATTTTTGTGACAGTCCGACATTTTAGATAGTAAATTTATTCTCAAATATTAATTTGGAATTTTATTTTGTGTTGGTTCATAAACTCAGAAATTTACGAGAAGAAATTAGGACTTACGTGCATAATTTAGCGTCTTTTACGATTAAACCGGAAACCCTAGGTTTACGTATTTACGCTTTTGAACTCCGTTTGTGATGAGACAATTTTTATTAAAATCGTTTCGTGTCGTAGATTCACAATTTATAAAAACGTTTTTTGTAAATCGACCCGAGGGCACGTAAATCGAGGAAACTAGAATCAAGGAGTACCCGTAAATTAGTGGGGATGAGACAAGTGGGACACTTGTCTCACCACCACCTTTGTTGTCAAAGTCTTACACTAACATGAGACACATGTCTCATTTATTTATCAAACTACAAGCCAAAAACCACTAAATTCCTCCCACTGTCTCACATACATGCAAACCACCTAGAAAATTTATCCATCTCTCTTTATCCCTCATGTTGAATGTCCAACCTCCACCCTAAAACACCATCTTCATCAATTTTTAACCTCAAACTTTATCTATAATCAACTTATGTTGATCACCACTTGAAAAGATGAAGATTGGAGGTGATTATAACATGTGATAAGGAGTTTCCAAGGATGTTTAGGGATGATTTCCATGAAGGTGTTCTTCCATTTGAAGAACTCAAAAGTTCATTTGCCAAGATTAAAGATTTGGTGACAAGAACCAAGCCTTGTTCATCCGAAATCTCAACCTTTTCATCCACTTTGGTGGTATAGAGATTGTTTCTTCCTATCATCTTGTTATTTTGTAAAAGTACTCATATATTATCTTCTTAGATGTATATGTATATGATGATGAATGATGATCAAAAATATTATGTGAGGATTTTGTGTTAATAGATTTGGTTAAAAAGACTAAAATCAACAAGTAAAGATGTTAAACTCTTGGTTAATTACATAGGCTGTATAAAACAGTAAGTATCAACATGATCACTTGGTTAAATGGTTTGGATTATTAAATATACAGATAGATATATGATTTTTACATATGTGGTGAGTTGACCACTCAATGGAATCATTAAAATGAGCAAGATATGATCAAAATACTATTGAGGTACAAATCTGAATAGTCTGTTTTGGGCGAATTATTTAAAATACTTAGAGGATGATTGAGCAGTAGCTATTATGTAGTTATTTGTAGCACATATCATGTAGTTTGTGTTAATAAAATTTGAGCTTCTATCTCCTTGTAGAACTCAAGATATGGTAAAAATGGCGGAATGGACTATAATAATCAGATTTGTAAATAATCTATATAAAATGAGTTGTATACTAATAATAATAATTATAAAATGAGTTGTATACTAAACTAAATAAGTATGTCATTTTTATAAAAGTAAAAACTCAAATGTTTTCTAAAGTTATAAAACTATATATAAGTTTTACGTCTTTTCGCCTAAAACCGAAAGACTAACGTTTTCGCCGAATAAAACTTAGACGGTCGGACCCGTCTAATGTAACATTTTTATAACTCATACACTGATGTGTAAACACATTTGACAAGTAAAAACCGATAAACCCGAGCTTTATAACTCATGGACCATAATGGGCCAAAGTAGCCTTATTGGACCATTTGCCTAACTAGTTTGGTTTAATGTTATTTGACTTACTCATGGGCTTAACCCACTTGGTCCCAACATATGAGTATAGGCACGGTAATAAAAATTATAAATGGGCTAATATAATGAATTGAACTTTTAATCGGCTTATTGGGCCTTAATATGAAATTGGGTTGAAACTAATATAACTAGTCTAAATTGACTAACACATAACAACTATAATGCTGTATGAAGAGATAAAATCCCACTTGATCATCATCATACTTATGATATCATCATATATACATAACCATTATTTTATATAATCATTGGACAAGAATCTAAGACCGAGTATTATTTGTCTAGGTTTCCGTGATCGAAGCACGTACCGTACATCCAAAACGCCGATAACCCGCCTTTCCCAATCAACGTGAGTTCATAGCCTCGCACTCTTTTAAATGTTTTATGAACCCGCGAGGGAGATAAAATGTTAGTTTTAATAAAAATAGGACACCAGTTGTCCCGATTGTATGCTTACTAATATGGACCCAAATGATTATATGACCCGATGAATGATATGAAGTGGATTATTATTAGTTAGGTTATGTCACTAAAACTCCCATTAGCATGAATTGTGAACTACCAGGATTTGGTAGACGCTTATGCATATAATAGTACTATTTCGGGAAGATCACCCCAGTTCGCGCCTTGACGGTTGATCCCCATCGTGCCACATTGATTGGTAAGTGAATTTATGTATGAGAAGATTTATATAAGCGTGATTATTGTGACGACACACTGTTTTAGATGGGCAAAGTAATTACGGGTTAGCTACCCGATATATGTTGTAGAAAAGTAACAATATCATGCGGCTTATAATAATCCAATAACGAAAATACTGATATACGCATTGAATTAGAATATATTGCCTTACTAGCAATACGGGGTCTTATTACTGATATTATGTTCATGTTTTTGGTTTTACATAACCATTTTCATATAACGGATTTTATTTAACACTATATAACGTTATAAAACGTATTGTATGATGTTTTGCGACAATGGTTCCTATAATGGTTTTAAAGGCAAAAGCCTATATTATGATTTACGACAAAGATTCGTATAAAATGTCTTTGGCCTATTTTATATCCTACGACAAAGATTTGTACAAAAATGATTTCGGTAATAATTATATACCGGTGATATATTAATGGTTTTTAATAAACTCTATGAATTCACTCGGCGTTTTCGCTGACTTTTTAACATGTTTTATCTCAGGTACTTGAAGGTAATTCTCGGGAAGACGACAAGAATTTATGGCCCGCATTCAAATAAAATTTCCATTCAAAGGTTTTGTAAATTTGTATGACATACTATGACTTGAGGACCTATGTAAGTTGATATTTATGAACGGAAAATGCTTTGTTATTAAACAACGCGACTTTTAAGCGTTATCTATGATATGAGTAATGTGTTATCCCGTAACACCAACAACTCTTCCGCTGCTTTAAAATGTGAAATATTTGGGGGTGTTACATTCTGGTACCAGAGCTCTCGTTATCGAGAACGAAAGATTTTTAAAACCAAGGTTTTGAATAAAACATTTCAAAATCTTTTAACCATAAATATTTTTAAATAAATATTTTGAGTAAAATGTTTAACAATCTTTTGACTATAACGGTGCCGAAGAATTTCCGAGTTACCGACAAGGCTAGACTGAGAAGTGTTATTTTAATATATATATATATATATATATATATATATATATATATATATATATATATATATATATATATATATATATATATATATATATATATATATATATATATATATATATATATATATATATATATATATATATATATATATATATATATATATATATATATATATATATATATATATATATATATATATATATATATATATATATATATATATATATATATATATATATATACATATATATATATATATATATATATATATATATATATATATATATATATATATATATATATATATATATGTATATATATATATATATATATAACTTGGATTATATATATATGTAGTAATTTGATTACATGATTGTTTGATGATTATTTTAAAACTTATACGAGGTATTTATACGACGTAGATTGTCACAAGAAATCCTAACTCCCCTAGCAAATCAATCGAAGATATTTGTGACAATCCGTCAATTTATGGTTGATATTTTATTCTCGAATATTATTTAAAAATATTATTTTAATGTTACAATATGAACTCACTTATTTTTTGGGGAAGTAATTTGGATTTACGTCTTGAAGTAGCATCGACTACGTTTAAACCGGAGGATTCTACGTTACGTGCTTACGTTTACATACACCGTCTTTAGTGACAGTCCAATATTTCAGAAAATAAATTTGTCCATGAATATTATTTTGGAGTTTTAAATTTGAGTTAGTTCATAAACTCACAAATTTACGAGAAGAGATTAGGACTTACGATTTTATTTTAGCGTCCTTTACGACTAAACCAGAAACCTTAGGATTACGTATTTACGTTTTTGAACTCCGTTTTTTATGAGACAATTTTTATTGGATTCGTTTTGTGACATTGATTCATAATTTATAAAAACGTTTTTCGTAAAACGACCCGAGAGCACGCAAATCGAGGAAAATAGAATCGAGGAGTACCCGTAAATAAATGGGGATGAGACAAGTGGGACACTTGCCCCACCCCCATCAAAACCGGCCCAAGCTAGGACACCACATCATTTGATGTGGCACCTTTGTAACAATAATGCTACACTTGTAAGCAAAGCTTACAAGTTAAGCTTTACCACCTCAAAACAAGCTACCAAATACCACTCTTCTCATTTCTCACCATGCAAACAACTCATTCTCTCTCTCACTCTCTCTAATATTCCGTCCCATTTCTCCCCAAAAACACCCAATTTGATCTTGATTCCACCACAAAATCTTATGTTATATACACATATGTTGAAGCCCCTTTGAAACCTTATTGATTGGTGGTGCTTATAACATCCAAGGAGGAGTTTTCATGGAGTAGTAGGGCTGATTTTCACAAGGTGTCTATGAAGAATGGTGGTCTTGAAGATGGTCTTGGTGCATCACAAGTTTCTCCATCAAATTCCATGTTTTGATCTCAACCAACATCAACTTGGTGGTATAAAGATTGTCCTCCTCATCTTCTTGTTATTTTGATTATGTAAACATGTATTTTATTTCCTATTTTATATGTATATGATGATTATATGATGATAAAAATGTTGTGTGGAGATTTGGTGTTGATAAATATGATTAAAAAGGTGAAAAACTATAAAGAACAAGGCTAAAATCTTGCTTAATTTACATGGCTGTATAAAACAGTAAAGAAATATGTTATGAACTGATAAAGTGATGAAGTAGAATCCATTTACAGTAAGCTATGGGTCTTATACACATGTGAGAGTTGGCCATGCAATGGAATCAAAATAATGAGTGAGATATGATCAAAACAAGTTAGGTGGTCTAATCTGAATAAGCATCTTTGTAGGGACTGTTAAGGCAAGATGAACTAAAAATGGGCAGTAGCTATAACTAAGTTAAATGTATCACATAATATGAAGAACATGTCACCCAAAAATGAGCTTCTAATTCATTATAGAACTCTAGATATGGTAAAAATGGTGAACATGAAGATAAAAATCAGATTTTTGGAACTAATGTTTATTATTATTATATAAGCACTCACATTTTAATGTATAAAATGTAAAATAAAAACCCACTAACTTATAAAACTTATTTATATAAATATATAAAAGGTTAATTAAATGGATAAATTATATAAATGGTGGTGAAATAATACTTATAAGTAATAAAAACTATAAACTTGATTTTTACGACTTTTTCGGCTATCGCCGTAAAATTAACGTTTTTCGCCAAATAAAACTTAGACGACCAAACCCGTCTAATGTAAAGTTTATAAAAGTCATATACTGATATATAAGTATCTAATACAAGTAAAAACCAATAAAACCCAAACTATAAGAAATACGGACATTTACGAGCTAATTAAGCATATTGGACTAATAATTGGACTAAATAAGATAAAAACTTGTAAAAAGAACTTGTTGGGCTTAACCCATTTGTGCCCAACATGGGAAGTATACATACTGATAATATAGGTATAAAAGGAATTATAACAAGTTAAAGAACTTATAATAGGTTTATTGGACTTAAAACACGTAAATAGGTAAAACTAGTAAACTAGTATAAACGTTACCGACACATAACACAAAAATGAGTAAATGAGGATATGTAAACCCACTTGATCATCATATATATAAAATCATCATATGTATACATAATTGTTATTTTTATAAAGTCATTGGACATGAGTCTAAGACGAGTATTATTTGTCTAGGTTTCCGTGATTGAAGCACGTACCGTACGACCGAATTGCCGATAACCCGTCTTCCCACATCAATGTGAGTTCATAGCCTCGCACTCTTTTAAATGTTTTTATAAATGTTTTATAAACCCGCGAGGGAGATAACATGTTAAGTTTTTATAAAAATAGGACACCATTTGTCCCGATTGTTCGTTTATTGATTTTGGACCCGAATGATTGAATGACCCGATTGTATGACCCGATAAATGATTAAAGGACCCGATAGATGAAATCAAATGGATTATTAAAGTTAGGTTATGTCACTACAAGTCCCATTAGCATGAATTGTGAACTACCGGGATTTGGTAGACGCTTATGCATTTAATAGTACTATTTGGGGACGATCACCCCAGTTCGCGCCTTGACGGTTGATCTCCGTCGTGCCACATTGATTGGTAAGCGAATTTATGTATGAGAAGATTTCCATAGTGTGACCTTTGTGACGACACGCTACTTTAGATGGGCAAACTTGGTATCGGGTTAGCTACCCGTTGTTGGTTTAGTAAGGTAACAATGTCATGCGGCTTATAATAATCCAAAATTAACGAAATACTTATAGACGCTCCGAATTACGATGTATTGCCTGACTAGCAATACAGGGTCATACTATTGATATTATGTTTGTGTTTTGGTTTTCATAACCATATTCATATAACAGTTTTTTTTTTCATACAACGTCATAAGACGTATTGTATGATGTTTTTACGACATTGGCTCGTATAATGATTTTTAAGGCAAATGCCTATATTATGATTTTCGATAAGGATTTGTATAAAATGACTTTGGCTATTTTATGGCCTATTACAAAGATTTGTATAAAATGATTTTGGCTATTTTACGGCCTATTACAATGATTTGTACGAATTGATTTTTGGTACTAATTTTATACCAAAGTTATATTGATGGAATTTATTAAACTCTATGAATTCACTCGGCGTTATCGCTGACCTTTTCTTTTAACATGTTTTATCTCAGGTGCTTGAAGGTAATTCTCGGGAAGATGACAAGAATTCATGGCCCGCACTTAAACAATATTTTCCATTCAAATATTTTGTAAAACTTTATATGAAATGTAATGACTTGGGACCGATGTAACTTTGATATTTATGAATGGAAATGATTTATTATTAAACGACGCGATTTTTATGCGTTGTCTATGATGTGAGTAATGTGCTATCCCGTAACACCAACGAGTCTTCCGCTGTATTGAGTTGTATAAATTTGGGGGTGTTACAGTTTGGTATCAGAGCTCTCGTTATAGAGAACGAAAGATTTTTAAAACCAAGGTTTTGAATAAAACATTTCAAAATCTTTTAACTATAAACATTTTTCTAAAATGTCTAAAAATCTTTTGACTATAACGGTGCCGAAGAATTCCCGAGTTACCGACAAGGCCAAGACTGAGAAGTGTTATTTTAATATATATATAACTTGGATTATATATATATATATATGATGTAATTTTATTACATGATTGTTTGATGATTATTTTGATATTTATACGAGGTATTTATACGACGTAGATTGTCACAAGAAACCCTAAAATCCCCTAGTAAATTAATCAAAGCTATACCCGTAGGAATTCTAGCTATCCTAGATCTAAATCAAGTTGCGGATATTTATGATCCCAACAAATGGTTGATATTCGTAGAAATGTAGATATTAGTTGATTGCGATATTGAAAAAGGATTGGCGAGATTAAAATTGATATCGATGTCATGACGATCTTTTCTTATAGAGTAGAGTTTGACAAAACGTTACCACCTAGAAAGATGTCATCTGATTCGTTTTCATCCAATTCTTAATTTGAAATCGAAAGGGTGAATGTTGCACTTGAGGCTGTCATTGGAACCATTACCCAAAAGCCTCAAGCCACTAGTACCTTTCCGAGAAATCTGATTGAATGTATGAGTCATTTCATACTAGTGACTCATTTGATAATTGTTGTTGTAAGAGCTATAGGATTGGAATTAAGTGTTGATTCATATCGAGCTTTTATTGCCCTTTTAAGGTGTAAGAATAAGGTTGAAATTATTGAAAAATGAGGTAGGATATTGAATTGAGTATAAGTTGATTGAAAACTTGAATAAAGTAAAACTTAACCTGTATGGAATATGAGATTGTTAATATAAGTCGTTAAGTTTTGTGATTGAATTATAAGGTTTTAATTGATTGTAGGTTCGTGTTAAGGGTTGTTCCTAGGCCATTGTCCACTGACGAGGATGCCCAGTGTCCAATAAATAAATTGAAGAAATCTTCTTCTGAATTAAGACCGATGGATCTTCCGGGATATATGGAACACCTAATAACTCTTGTAGATTAGTATTCATTGTGGTATCTTTAAGAATCCCTAACTTAACTGAGATATCGGTTGGTAGGATGAGTTCTGAGAATTGTATGACATAGTGACATGTAATGTGTTCCGGTACAATTTGACTTGTTTGTGATTAATGAAAAGACTACCTTTGATTGCTAAATTCTACATGTATCGATGTTATCTATCTTTTATTGCTTCATCCTAATGTTCGCATTAGTGATGCAACCATTGAACAAGTACTCATCTTGATTTGAGTTACGTTGTGAATCATTCTTCGTGAGTGCCATCGAGGTCATGAACCTCATGATTACTTGGCTAAAGCTCATTTCCTATCATATCGTAGTTAATTCTTGGTGAACAAGCTTTCATCACTCTTTTGCAGATCACACATTGTTTTTATAAAGTTAAAACGGTATCCTTTGCGAAAATTTAATTTTCATCACAATAAGGATTATTCAAAGTGAGATTTATAAGTCATGGATATCAAAATGAAGTTGTTTATGAAACGCTTTGGAAAACTTAATTGTTTTCATAACAAAGAAAATATTTGTAAATTTATTCTTGATTCTTATTTAAGAGTTAAGCATGAAAATGTTTTTATTATAAATATGATGATAAAATTTTGACGAACTGAGTATTGCATCGTTAATCTTGAAATTGTATATAGTTGCGCGCCTACATACAATTTGGAATTGACAATGCAAGGCTGATTAGTAGTCACCATAAAACTGGTTAATAACACTAAATATTCTTTGAAGATTGTGAAAGATTAAGATTTATGAGATCTGCAAAATGTACGAAATAGGGACATATTGTTAGGGACACCTACATATGTACCTGTAGCATCTATTCTTCTAAGTTGAATTTACTCATCTGTGGAATTTGTCTTATTTGACAATTGATATTCCGTTCTTGTCCAATTCTCTCGTATTAAGATTCTTAGGAAAAGTATATGATTACCGAGTATTGATACCCGACTGGATGTATTGACGTTCTTATCGTTCCTTATGATTTGATTTCATTTGAATGACCTGGGTAACGATCCGAGGAGCTTTCGAATGCGTACTCAAATTATGAAAACATGGGATATATTTATATTCGTTAAATGTTTTCGTCTGTATCTGATTTGAAATTCTCTCGCATAGATTATGCGTTGACCTTACTTTTTTAATGGTAGTTGTGTCTCCATATATCCTTGAATTTGTGAAGGATTTTGAATTATTATTAGTCTTTTGAGAAGTTCACATCTTATCGACGGCAATAAAACTGAAAAGTTGGTAATGCCAGTAGAATGGATTGATTGATTATGACATAACGACATTGTCTTAATTGATGGGAAATCAAGTAGAATTCCCCTAAATGATAAGATGTTGATTATCAAAAGTGATCTAAATAATTCTTGATGGATGACCATATCCTGCATTTAGACCTAAAATTATACCATGAATGGTTGTGAACTAGTTATAAATATTGTAATCTAGAAAGAACCTAATATGAATTTATTAAAAGATGTTTTTGTTATCTGAAACTTTAGGAGGTAATTGTTGATGAATTACCTAGACTTTCGCCATTAAGGCAGGTCGAAACTGGTATTGATTGTATTTCCGGTGCTGCACCTGTGGCTTGTGCACTGTACGTCAGCACCATCGGAATTAAAGGAATTACCGTACAACTAAGAGAGTTGTCGAAGAAAGATTTTATTATACCAAGCCTGTCATCCTGAAGAGCTATGGTGTTATCTTTCCTTATATTTATAGATTACTGTGAACTGAGTAAATTGACAATCGAAAACGATATCCATAACTCGAAATGGAAGAATTGTTCGATCATTTACAAGGTTCTAGCAAATTTGATCCACGGCATGGTTATCATCAACTTCGCATCTACGAAAAAGATTATCTATTCCAATCATTACATCCAGAACTTGTGATGAACGTTATGAGTTTCTCGTGATGTCGTTTGGATTGACCGATGCACATGTAGCATTCATAAATTTGGTGAATCACGTGTGTAGGCTGTAATTTGATAAATTCATGCATGTGATCATTAAGGACCATTTGTTTGTTTACAAGAATAAGAATGAAGTTAATAATTAATCATAGATTGCCCTGAATTGACCGAGCAATAAAAACCTGTACCTTGAATAATTAACATGTGATTTAAGACTTAATCCTTTACATGAAGTGACCGTTTGATTAATGATGGTAAGATATATATATATATATATATATATATATATATATATATATATATATTGACTCTTCAAAATTTAGAAGTCATTTAAAACTTTGAGTTATACTAAAAAGAAAAGTGCAAATGTATTTTGACAAATGTTTTAACAAAGGATTTTAAGGGATTATTCCCTTATACACAAACCATTCAACTAAACTTCTGTTTAGGGATAAATGTTTGTGTATACTTCTAGACAACTTAAGAAGAATTGAGGAAACTATATAAACCATGACTTAAAATTTGAAACGACAATTTTTGCTTTTCAACTAAGAAAACTTTGACCAAAGTATAAGCAAAGATTTTTCAAACATTTACGAATCTTATTAATTATTTTCGATAAATCAGCAAAAATCTTGATATTTAAATTCAAATTTATTTTTTGAAAATTTTATATAATTGGTCGAACTAAAAATTTAAAACTTTTACATTTACGCTTCATAAAAATTAACTAATAATTAATTAATTAATTATAATAATTACCGACGCTTTAGAACGACAGATTGAGTAAAACAGATAAAGATAATAGTAAAGACGAAACTAAAACATAGAAGATATGAAGAAAGAAATTTTGAATAAATACGGTTGTGATATTTATTTCATCAGGAAGGTGAACGTAATTACTGACGTATAATATAGAAAGAAAATCTGAATGAATTGTGGACATGATAATCACATCATCATGAGAAGTGAATATAGATACTGACATATTATATAAAAAGGATAAAGAACCAATTCGGATATATTTCTTAATAATGAACGTGCAAAATAAAGTGCCGAACAATATAAAAATAAACGATGTTCGTAAAAAGGATAATATAAATAATAAAAAGTGGTTCGCGGCTAATGTGAACCACTAAAATTGAGAAACCGATAGCGTTAAATGTTTTAAAGACCACTTATGGTTGTCTAAATATGGAGGATTGTGAGATATAGTTATGTTGGAATTTGTAAGTATAAGTATTTTATTTATGTCATTTCTGATTTAATGTATCATTATCAGAAGAAGTTGTACTGATGGCAATTATGAAGGCAGACATCGCCTCATACATTAGTAAACGTCTAGCTATTGCAAAGGTCATCATCCGAATTTGATTCGATTTGGGTCATCGTCGACAGACTGACCAAATCTGCTAATATCATTCCCGTTAATGATAAATGCAAAAGAGTTATGTAAACATGGTGTGCCGTATCGATCATCTCTATCAAGATCCTCGCTTCGCATCGAATTTCTGAGATTTGCTCAGAAATCATTGAGAACGAACCTTGATGAGAGTACTATGTACCACCCCAATCGAATGGATGAGGTAAAGTAACGATACAAAGTAATATAAGTGTTGTTTTGTGTTTGAATGAATGACCTTTGGTGATAAATCGTATAATCGTTTTCCTTTGGAAGGATTATCATTGATAACTATCGTATTAGGATCGAGATCTAATCTTGTTAGGATCTAAATCTTAGAGCATCTATAAGCAAGAGTTGAGATGAAGACACCCGAAATACACCCATTGTGTGTATTATAATGAATTACACTTGTGAGAAAAGACCGAATGTGGAGGAAATACCCACATGGCTTTAACTCTATAAGAAGCGAGTAGTAAGATGATCTTTGAGAACAAAGATCCTGTTTAGGGGTAAATGCTGTGACAATCCGTCAATTTATGGTTGATATTTTATTCTCGAATATTATTTAAAAACATTATTTTAATGTTACAATATGAACTCACTTATTTTTTTGGGAAGTAATTTGGATTTACGTCTTGAAGTAGCATCGACTACGTTTAAACCGGAGGATTCTACGTTACGTGCTTACGTTTACATACACCGTCTTTGGTGACAGTCCAACATTTCAGAAAATAAATTTGTCCATGAATATTATTTTGGAGTTTTAAATTTGAGTTAGTTCATAAACTCACAAATTTACGAGAAGAGATTAGGACTTACGATTTTATTTTAGCGTCCTTTACGGCTAAACCGGAAACCTTAGGATTACGTATTTACGTTTTTGAACATCGTTTTTTTATGAGACAATTTTTATTGGATTCGTTTTGTGACATTGATTCATAATTTATAAAAACGTTTTTCGTAAAACGACCCGAGGGCACGCAAATCAAGGAAAATAGAATCGAGGAGTACCCGTAAATAAATGGGGATGAGACAAGTGGGACACTTGCCACACCCCCATCAAAACCGGCCCAAGCTAGGACACCACATCATTTGATGTGGCACCTTTGTAACAATAATGCTACACTTGTAAGCAAAGCTTACAAGTTAAGCTTTACCACCTCAAAACAAGCTACCAAATACCACTCTTCTCATTTCTCACCATGCAAAAAACTCATTCTCTCTCTCACTCTCACTAATATTTCGTCCCATTTCTCCCCAAAAACACCCAATTTGATCTTGATTCCACCACAAAATCTTATGTTATATACACATATGTTGAAGCCCCTTTGAAACCTTATTGATTGGTGGTGCTTATAACATCCAAGGAGGAGTTTTCATGGAGTAGTAGGGCTGATTTTCCACAAGGTGTCTATGAAGAATGGTGGTCTTGAAGATGGTCTTGGTGCATCACAAGTTTCTCCATCAAATTCCATGTTTTGATCTCAACCAACATCAACTTGGTGGTATAAAGATTGTCCTCCTCATCTTCTTGTTATTTTGATTATGTAAACATGTATTTTATTTTTTATTGTATATGTATATGATGATTATATGATGATAAAAATGTTGTGTGGGGATTTGGTGTTGATAAATATGATTAAAAAGGTGAAAAACTATAAAGAACAAGGCTAAAATCTTGCTTAATTTACATGGCTGTATAAAACAGTAAAGAAATATGTTATGAACTGATAAATTGATGAAGTAGAATCCATTTACAGTAATCTATGGGTCTTATACACATGTGAGAGTTGGCCATGCAATGGAATCAAAATAATGAGTGAGATATGATCAAAACAAGTTAGGTGGTCTAATCTGAATAAGCAGTTTTGTAGGGACTATTAAGGCAAGATGAACTAAAAATGGGCAGTAGCTATAACTAAGTTAAATGTAGCACATAATATGAAGAACATGTCACCCAAAAATGAGCTTCTAATTCATTATAGAACTCTAGATATGGTAAAAATGGTGAACATGAAGATAAAAATCAGATTTTTGGAATTAATGTTTATTATTATTATATAAGCACTCACATTTTAATGTATAAAATGTAAAATAAAAACCCACTAACTTATAAAACTTATTTATATAAATATATAAAAGGTTAATTAAATGGATAAATTATATAAATGGTGGTGAAATAATACTTATAAGTAATAAAAACTATAAACTTGATTTTTACGACTTTTTCGGCTAATAAAACTTAGACGACCAAACCCGTCTAATGTAAAGTTTATAAAAGTCATATACTGATATATAAGTATCTAATACAAGTAAAAACCGATAAAACCCAAACTATAAGAAATACGGACATTTACGAGCTAATTAAGCATATTGGACTAATAATTGGACTAAATAAGATAAAAACTTGTAAAAAGAACTTTTTGGGCTTAACCCATCTGGGCCCAACATGGGAAGTATACATACTGATAATATAGGTATAAAAGAAATTAAAACAAGTTAAAGAACTTATAATAGGCTTATTGGACTTAAAACACGTAAATAGGTAAAACTAGTAAACTAGTATAAACGTTACCGACACATAACACAAAAATGAGTAAATGAGGATATGTAAACCCACTTGATCATCATATATATAAAATTATCATATGTATACATAATTATTATTTTTATAAAGTCATTGGACATGAGTCTAAGACGAGTATTATTTGTCTAGGTTTCCGTGATTGAAACACGTACCGTACGACCGAATTGCCGATAACCCGTCTTCCCACATCAATGTGAGTTCATAGCCTCGCACTCTTTTAAATGTTTTTATAAATGTTTTATAAACCCGCGAGGGAGATAACATGTTAAGTTTTAATAAAATAGGACACCATTTGTCCCGATTGTTTGTTTATTGATTTTGGACCCGAATGATTGAATGACCCGATTGTATGACCTGATAAATGATTAAAGGACCCGATAGATGAAATCAAATGGATTATTAAAGTTAGGTTATGTCACTAAAAGTCCCATTAGCATGAATTGTGAACTACCGGGATTTGGTAGACGCTTATGCATTTAATAGTACTATTTGGGGACGATCACCCCAGTTCGCGCCTTGACGGTTGATCCCCGTCGTGCCACATTGATTGGTAAGCGAATTTATGTATGAGAAGATTTCCATAGCGTGACCTTTGTGACGACACGCTACTTTAGATGGGCAAACTTGGTATCGGGTTAGCTACCCGTTGTTGGTTTAGTAAGGTAACAATGTCATGCGGCTTATAATAATCCAATATTAACGAAATACTTATAGACGCTCCGAATTACGATGTATTGCCTGACTAGCAATACAGGGTCATACTATTGATATTATGTTTGTGTTTTGGTTTTCATAACCATATTCATATAACGGTTTTTGTTTTCATACAACGTCATAAGACGTATTGTATGATGTTTTTACGACATTGGCTCGTATAATGATTTTTAAGGCAAATGCCTATATTATGATTTTCGATAAGTATTTGTATAAAATGACTTTGGCTATTTTATGGCCTATTACAAAGATTTGTATAAAATGATTTTGGCTATTTTACGGCCTATTACAATGATTTGTACGAATTGATTTTTGGTACTAATTTTATACCAAAGTTATATTGATGGAATTTATTAAACTCTATGAATTCACTCGGCGTTATCGCTGACCTTTTCTTTTAACATGTTTTATCTCAGGTGCTTGAAGGTAATTCTCGGGAAGACGACAAGAATTCATGGCCCGCACTTAAAAAATATTTTCCATTCAAATATTTTGTAAAACTTTATATGAAATGTAATGACTTGGGACCGATGTAACTTTGATATTTATGAATGGAAATGATTTATTATTAAACGACGCGATTTTTATGCGTTGTCTATGATGTGAGTAATGTGCTATCCCGTAACACCAACGAGTCTTCCGCTGTATTGAGTTGTATAAATTTGGGGGTGTTACAATATTCCCGTAGGAATTCTATCTATTCCAGATCTAAACCAAGTTGTGGATATTTATGATCCCAATAAAATGGTTGATATTCGTAGAAATGTTGGTATTAGTTGATTATGATATTAAAGAAGAATTGGCGAGATTAAATCGAATATCGATGTTATGACGATCTTTCCATATATAGTGGAGTTTGACAAAACCTTACCACCTAGAAAGGTGTCATCTGATTCGGTGTCACCCGATTCTTAAATTTAAAATCGAAAAGGTAAATGTTGCACTTAAGGCTGTCATTGGAACCATTACCCAAAAGCCTCATGCCACTAGTATCTTTCCGAGAAGTCTAATTGGACGTGTGAGTCATTTCATACTAGTGACTCATTTGATAACTATTGCTGAAAGAGCTATATGATTGGAAATTAAGTGTTGTTCATACTGAGCTTTTATTGCCCTTTCAAGGTCTAATAATAAGGTTGAAAGTATTGGTGAATGAGGTAGGATGTCGCATTAAGTGTAAGTTGATTGAAACTTGAATAAAGTAAAATTTAACTCGGATGGAATATGAAATTGTTAAGAGGAAGTCGTTGAGTCCTGTGATCGAATTATAAGGTTTTAAATGATTGTTGGTTCGTGTTAAGGGTTGTTCCTAGGCCATTGTCTAATGACGAGGATGTCCAGTGTCCAATAAATATATTGAAGAAATCTTCTTCTGAATAGGGACCGATGGATCTTCCGGGACAGGTGGAACACCTAATGACTCTTGTAGATTAGTATTCATTGTGGTATCTTTTAAAATCCCTAACTTAACTAAGACATAAGTTGGTAGGACGAGTCCTTAGAATTTTATGACATGGCGACACGTAATGTGTTACGGTACAATTTTTGACTTGTTTTTTATTAATGAGAAGACTACCTTTGATTGCTAAATCCTACATGTATCGATGATATCTATCTTTTCTTTCTTCTTCCTAATGTTCGCATTAGTGATGCAACCATTGAACAAGTACTCATTTCGGATAAGAGTTGTGTTGTAGATTCTTCTCTTTGTATTCCTGAGTTCCATCGAGGTCATGAACCTCATGATTATTTGGCTAAGCTCGTTTCCTATCATGTCATAGTTAGTTCTTGGTGAACAACTTTTCATCACTCTTTTGCAGATCACTCATTGTTTTTATAAGTTAAAACAGTATTCCTTGAGAAAAATTGAATTTTCATCACCATATGGATTATTTAAAGTGAGACTTATAAGTAATTGTTATCGAAATAATGTTGTTTATAAAACACCTTAGAAAACTTAATTGCTTCCATAACGAAGAACATCTCTGTAAATTCATTTTGATTCTTATTCCAAAATTAAGCATGAAAATATATTTATTTTAAACATGATGACAAAATTTTGACGAACTGAGTGTTGCATCGTTAATCCTAAAATTGTATATAGTTGCGTGCCTACGTACAATTGCAAGGGACCATGCAAGGCTGATTAGTAGTCACCATGAAATTGTTACTAAACATTACATTTTCCTTGAAATTGTGAAAGATTGAATTTTTATGAGATCTGCAAGAGGTGCAAAATAGGGACATATTGTTAGGGACACCTACATATGTACCCATACCATTTATTTTTCTGAATCAAATTTACTCATCTGTGGATATTTCCTTAATTGACAATTGATATCCCTTTCTTGTCCAATTCTTTCATGGCTAGATTCTTTGGAAACTTTACTAATTATCGAGTGTTGATACCCGACTGGGTGTATCGACGTTCCTATCATTTCTTTTTATTAGATTACATTTGAATGACATGGGTAACGATCTGAGGTTCTTTCGAATACGTACTCAATTCATGAAAACATGGGATATATTCATATTCGTTAGTGTTTTCGTTTGTATCTGATTTGAAATTCTCTCGCGTAAATCATGCGTGACCTTACTCTTTAATGGTAGTTATGTCTCCAGATATCCTTGATTTTGTGAAAGGTTATGAGTTATTATTAGTCTTTTGAGAAGTTCTCATCTTATCAACGGTAATAAAACTGGAAATTTTGTAGTGCCAGTAGAATAGATTGATTGATTATGACATGATGACATTGTCTTAATTGATGGGAACCCGAGTAGAAATCCCCTAAAAGATAAGATGTTGATTATCAAAAGTGATCTAAGTAATTCCCGATGGGTGACCATATCCTGCATTTAGGCTTGAAATTATACCGTGAATGGTTATGAACTAATCATAGATCTACGATCTAGAAAGAACCTAAAGCAAATCTATTAAAAGATGTTCCTGTTATTTGAAACTTTCTGAGGTAATTGCTGATGAATTACCTTGACTTTCGCCATTAAGGCAAGTTGAATTTGGTATTGATTATATTCCCAGTGCTGCACCTATGGCATGTGCATTGTATGTCAGCACCATCTGAATCAAAAGAGTTACCGTACAACTGAGAGAGTTGTCGGAGAAAGCTTTTATTATACCGAGCTCGTCATCATGAAGAGATATGGTGTTATCATTCCTTACATTTATTGATTACCGTGAACTGAATAAATTGACGATCAAAATTCATATCCATTACCCAAGATGAAAGATTTGTTCGATCATTTACAAGGTTCTAGCGTATATTCAGAAATTTGATCCACGGCATGGTTACCATCAACATCGCGTCCGCAAAGAAGATTATCCATTCCAATCACTACATCCAGAACTCGTAATGAACATGATGAGTTTCAGGTTATGTCGTTTGGGTTGACCAATGCACATGTAGCATCCATAAATTTGGTGAATCACATGTGTAGACTGTAATTTGATAAATTCATGCTTGTGATCATTAAGGACCATCTATTTGTTTCTAAGAATAAGAAGGAGTTAGTAAGCATTTGTAGACTGCCCTGCGTTGGGAGAGCAGTGAAAACCTGTACCTTGAGTATTCATCATGTGATTTAAGGCTTGGTCTTTTACATTATTTGACCGTGTGATTATTAGGTAATGGAATCTATATTGGATCTTCAAATATTAGAGCCATTAAGGATTTGGGTTATAACAAAAAGAAAGTGCAAAAAAAAGAAAAAAATGTTTTGATAAATATTTATCAAAGGATTTTTAAGGAATCATTCCCTTATACCCAGATCATTTAACTAAACTCCTTTAGGAATAGATATTTGTGTATACCTCAAGACAACCTAAGAGGAATTGAGGAAAACACTTAAACCATGACTTAAAATTTGGAGCGACAAATTTTGGTCTTCAACTAAGAAAATTTTGACCAAAAGTTTAAACAAAGATTTTTTTTTCGAACATTTACGGATCTTGTAAATTATTTTCGATAAATCAACAAAAATAGTGTTAATTAAATTCAAATTTATTTTTTAACATTCTTCTGTAATTGAACGAACTGAGAAATTTAAAAAAAATTACGGTTACGTGTTATAAAAATTAAATATTTATTATTTAATTACTTGTGACATTTATCGATGCTTTAAAACGTCGGATTGAGCAAAACTAATAAAAATAATATTTGAGACGAAACAAAAACTTAGAAAATATGAAGAAAGAATTTCTGAGTGATTATGGTCATGATATTTAGATCATCGGGGAAGGTGAATATAGTTACTGACACGTTATATAGAAAGAATAAATAACCAATTAGGATGTGTTCCTTAGTAATGTCCGTGCAGAATAATTTCCCAGAGCAATTTAGAAATAGCCGATGCTTGTAAAAAGGATAATATAGATGATGAGTGATTTCACGGCTAATGAGAACCACTAGAAATAGGAGCCGATGGCGTTAAGTGTTTAAAAGGCCGCTTGTGGTTTACTAAATATGGAGGATTATGAGATTTAGTTATATTGGAATCTCATAAGTTTAAGTATTCTATTCATTCCATTTCTGATTAAATGTATCTTATCTGAAGAAGTTGTACTGATGACCAAATATGAAAGCAGATATCGCCACATACGTTGGTAAACATCTAACTTTTGCGAAGGTCAGGGCTGAACGCCAAAATCTATAGGGATTGCATCTACAGCTTATTAATCCTATTTGGAAGTGGGATAGAATCACCATGGATTTTATCACAAATCTTCCAAGGTCATCATCTAAATTTGATTCGATTTGGGTCATCGTCGACAGACTGACCAAATCTGCTAATATCATTCCCGTTAATGATAGATTCTCGATGGAGAAATTGACTCTTTTGTATTTAAAGGAGTTGTGTAAGCATGGTGTGCCTGTATCGATCATCTCTATCAAGATCCTCGCTTCACATATGTAGAAACTAGAAGGGGGGGGGGTTGAATAGTTTCTCTTCGATTGGAAACCTAATTAAAATTACTTTCAATTAGGTATGTATCAATACTATCTTTTATTTGAGGCTAAGTTGCATAATGATTAAGTTCAATTCAAATGCACTAGCAATGATAATAGGTAACTGTAATGATAATGAAATAAGTAAAGAGTAAGGAAAGAGACAACCTAGTGGGAAGACACCAAAATTTATAGTGGTTCGACAATGAGGCTCTATCCTCGTTTCTACTCCACTCCTCGGGTACACCTACTCGTGATTTCCACTATATCCACAAGCTCCCTTCTTGGCGGAGAAAACCTTACATCGTCGCTTACATTATTTTCCGACACTAAGCTAAATGTCGAGACCTAATCTTTAGCTAGGACCAATCTACACAACGTTGCCTACTTCACAATTTAACGACACAAGGCTAAATGTCGAGTTCTAATCTCAAGGTAGAACCAATAATCACGACGTTGCCTACTTCACCATTTTACGACACAAGGCTAGATGTCGAGTTCTAATCCAAAGCTAGAACCAATCTTCACGACTCTTCACTTTGAAGCTAAGTGAGAACTTCACACAAAACAACTACTAATCACTTTCAAGTTAAGTGAGAACTTACAAGACACAACAACATCACTTTATATTTTAGTGAGAACTACTAATCAACCTATTACAACTCAAATAGACATATCCAAGTACACACATGTAACTTGGATCTACACAACATAAATCCAAGCAAACACATATGCAATGGATGTACACAACAAATCCAAGTATTCACAAATAGCTTGGATGAACACAACTAGTCCAAGTATTCATAAATACAATGGATTCACGTAAAACAAAAAGGGTATCATGATGAACATGACTACCTCATGGATTCATCTTTATCACAACACTAGTGAGTGAGTGATCTTCTCATTGGACAAGGTAAAGGAGGGGATCAAGAGGATAATCATATGTAAACATCCTTAATACTTTAAGTGATCATTTACTAATGATTATGCTATAGAAAAGAGAAAGGGGGCTGAGAAAAACGACCAAGAGGCTTGTTGGAAGATTAGATTTGATCCACTATTTAAAGGAGACAATGTACAACGGCTATCTGGGCGCGGTACCTTTTCTAGCCCGGCGGTTCCTTATCGCTAGGGAACCGCCTAGCTACTTAAGGTTCCGCCCGTAGACTACGCTCTGTTTTTTGTCTGTTAGTGGGGTAGGAATATCTGAGGTATTTTAACCCTTCAAAGGATATTCGAATAGTATATGGAATATGCTATATTTAAATTTACATTTTCCATTTTAATAAAACATTTTCTTAAAAAGAAAGTTTATTGAAAAATCTTGTGTCCTATTAACAAAAGTGAGTTTTAAGGATAATCACATTGATGACCACTAAGTATGACTAAGAAAGGTTAGTGATATGATTATTACATTGATGATAGTGTTAGTTAAATAATTCGTTTTATGTTTTTCACTAAAAGTGTTGTATAGTTTGTTGTGATCAAAACTAAGAAAGATTAGTTAACACTAATAATGTTTTTAGGCATCACTTGCATTAACAATCTCCCCCTTTTTTATTACGACAAACTATAATCTCATTTATGTAGAAACACAAAATATCGAATTATTAACGAGTTTATCACTATCATTTCTCCCCCTTTGTCGTAGCAAAAAGGTTAGCACAAGTCTTTGAAGAAAACCGGACTTTGCTAGTAGCTCCCCCTTGGTGGTTGCTCCCCTTGTTTGGGAAACCAAGTAAATGAGCTAAGGTGACATGCTACACAATGGTTAGTAGAGAGAAAAGAAACACCAATGTATATATGATCACTACCTACTAAGTAACTTGAGAGGGAGAGAGAGAAGAAATCCTAAATTAGAAGTAAGTATTTTACTAAGTATGTCGAAAGAGGTAACTGACAAAATCAAACTTCAATACAAGGAAGATGATAAGTTTATCAAGGGGTTAAAATTTAGAATTGATGGAATCACCCATTAGCAATTGTAAAAATTAACCATGATCAACTCAAAAGAGAACTAAAGAAGTAAAACACAAACAACACAAAGGTTACATAAAATAAAAGACACAACAAGGTAGATAGTCATACACACAATATGAGTATCTAAAGCAAAAGATATGGACAATAAACCACAAAGCATAAGCTATTCTAATAGTGATAATTTTCCAAGATTGCTTAAAATGCAAAAGACTCTAAAACAACTAAAGTATTAAAGACTCCAAGAGTGCTTAGTACTTTAGTTGGAAAAATAAGACGATGATGCATCATTCGAAGTTTTGTCCACCGGAACGAAAACTTGGACAGGAGGTCGAGTGAGGAGGAATTCAAGGAAATTTAACTTCTCATACACATGAGCAAGTTCAATTTGTTGAAATCGACAACAAGCACACGAGGATCCATGATGCAACACAAAATCGGTTGATGGGGGAGGGGAATCACACCTAGGGTTTGATGGTGGGGTGATAGGGTAGGAAATGTTTTCACAATGCCTTGTGAGGTTTAGGAAGGTTTAAAGGTTATAGAGTTGAGGGGCGTTGAAGGATTGTGGTGGTAGGGGAACATTTTCTTTTGCTCCGGTGATGGGGTTTATGGTATAAGTCTCATTCCAATACTTGATTGGAGAGAAGGTAGGGTTTTTGGGTGGTTTGGAAGAAGATGGTTCATTCTTCTTGATCCAAATAGGTCGAACCGAGATTTTTGGTTTCTTTGAAAGCTTGGATGAGGAAGCTTTGGGTGAGGAAGGTTGTGACAATGAAATGTCAAGGTTATGAATGGAGGAGTTAGGCATTGTGGAAGTGTGAGAAAGAAATCTGAAGGTTGGGGAGGTGTGAGAATGAAATCTCAAGGTTGAGGAGGTGTGAGAATGAAATCTCAAGGTTGGGGTATAAGTAGAATGTAAACAAGGTAAGAATTTGAATACAAAATGTGAAGTGTCAAGGAATGTTTAGCCAAATTGAGTAAACAAGGAATCTTGACAGGGTATAGAGTTTAAAATATTTTTTTTGACCAAAAACGAGTCAAAAGGAGGTTTCTGTCCGCGGTACCTTATAGGGACCGGCGGTTCCTTATCACTTAAGGAACCGCGCGACTTTAGAGAGCCGCATGCAGTGGACTTTAAACCAAGTTTTTCCAGGATTTTGAGAAAAAACTAAGATTTTTTCAAAAAGTTGCAAATCTTGGAATTTTACCTCTATTAGCACTAAATTATGCTAGGGTTGCATAAAAGCAACACATTCACAAAGAATGTCTTGACAAAGGGTGACAAAATATTTGGATAACACTTTGAACCAATTTTAGTCAATTTTTAGAGGTTGTGATAGATTTAGGTTCAATTTTAATTTCAAATTAAAGTTGATTAATGTGAACATAAGAATAGAAACACATAAAGCTAAATCCATTAACCAACTTCATGAAAAACTCAGGAAGAAAGTACAATGACAAATGAAAGAGAAAAACAACTAACTAATACAAAGTTAGCTTAATACTAGATCTAGATGAGTAGTCTTATTTGGCTTGGTTTTGTTAAAAAACACTTATTAAGAAAACTCATCATTCATCTCCTAGGAGGAGGCATGGAGAACAAGGCAAGCAAGAACTCTTGCAACCTCCTATGTAGTCCAAACATCTCCATCCTAAGGTTATGGATGATGTAGTGGTTGTAGAGGCAACATGGACAATTAGGACCATGAGTCTCTTGAAACCCATAGTAAGGATCACCCAAGAGGAGGGAAAGTGGGACACCCAAAATTGGAATGTTTGAGTGAGGTGGAGGTGGAGGAGGCATGTTCTCCAAGGGTGATGTGGGTGAGTGTGGAGGTAAGTTCTCCAAAGGAGAAATGGGTGAGTGTAGAGGTATGTTCTCCAAAGTTGGTGATGTGGATGAGTTTGGAGGGGTAAATGTTGAAGTCACCAAGGTATCATCAAAGTCATTCATAAAAGGAATGCTTTGGATTGGTTGAGTAGTCACATCCAAGGGTGCACTTGGAGTGAAGGGTGAAGAAAGCTCATTCATTCTTGAGTAGAATGAAGAGGAGGTAGAACCAATAGAATGGTTAGTACCATGGGTGGAGGTTGTCGCATGGTGCAAGAGGTGGTGAAGGTGATGAAGAAATGAGGATTGGAACCATCTCATTTTTAGGTGTGTGAAAGGGTGAGGAGCTAAGCTTGGGTATCTTAATTCTAATTTTAAGGGTTTTCTTTGGGGTGGAGGTGTTTGAGGTTTTTGTAGAAACCATGGTTGACAAAGGTGGTTTTAGGGTTAGGGAAGGATGTTTTGATGTGTGAAAAACATGACTAACAAGGTGGGTTTAAATGGGTGAATGGATGATCCAAACTAGTAATGTGTTAAAATCATTTTAGATGAATAATGAATTTAGGCAACCTAGAATAGGAAATGTGCAGGTTTTTGCAAAGAATCGTGCAAGGTTTACACATAATGAAGAAAACAGTGTAAAGCAAAAGATTTTGTCGGACACAGTAGCCGGCGGTTCCTTATCTAGGACCGACGGTTCCTTATCGATAAGGAGCAGCTGGTCGATATGGAACCGCGACCAGAGGTGTTTCAAAAATTTCACATTCTCAAATTTTGGTTAACCCAGAGTTTTATCAAAGGATTCACAAGCCAAAGTTAACTACTAACCAAAATCTAAGAAGCTAACTAACTTATAGAATGCACAAAGCTATGTAAGTCACAAACATGATGGCATAGACAACATTTAGGATTAAAATAAATAGTAATCCAAACATGTAGCATAAGTTAATACATAGCCAAACCAAAGTATTAATAAGCAAATGTTTAAACATCACATGACAAGTAAACTTTGACACAGTTCAAAGTCTTCACCTCCTTTTCTTGCCTAATCCCTTGATCATGTTCCCCAAGAACTTGAATCCCTTCCTTGACTCAACTCGATGTTCATGCAATTCGCCTCGAGTTCTAAGATTTTCACGGTAGAGATGCTCCAAGTTGAGATCTTCCGGTACTTCACTAGAATGATGAGGAGGAGGGGATAAATCTTCAAATTCATCCTCGAATGGGTTTGAGGATGGATGGGAATTACTCGAAGAGTTGAAATGAGAACTAGTACCAATGCCATCACCATCACTTGTTGGCATTTGGGTGTCCTCATCATCCGGCTATTGATGGTCGGATTTTCGCGAACCTCGGTCACTTCTAGGCTTTCGTTAATATACCTCTTGAATAGGTAACATAACCCGATGAACCGGGAGAAAGCGAGAAAGGTCGAGATGGGGAAAATCATGAACAACCCTTTTGAAAGGCGAGTAAGAAGCATAGCATAGGGAAGGTTTCTATTGGGCTTAGAAAGGGCATAATTTATTCGTCGAGCGATATAGAATGCCAAATTGTACTCGGTTGATGTAAAGATGCAAAATAACATATGCACCATACAAGCCGGGATATGATCTCGGTTTCCACCAAGATAAAATACATTCTCCCTAAGGATATTTGCCCATTGGACCATAAAATCCTTAAGGTCGCTAGAGAGCACTTCATAGCGATTCACATTTTGCACATTAGTATGAAGGCTTCTCACAACGTTTCTTGCCTAATCCCTTGATCATGTTCCCCAAGAACTTGAATCCCTTCCTTGACTCAACCCGATGTTCATGCAATTCGCCTCGAGTTCTAAGATTTTCACGGTAGAGATGCTCCAAGTTGAGATCTTCCGGTACTTCACTAGAATGATGAGGTGGAGGGGATAAATCTTCAAATACTTCACGAGTATTCACTAGTTGATTCTGAATCACCTCAGGCGTATTTTCAATTGCTGATATTCTACAAGATTGCTGATGCCGCTCATAACTAGGAGATGTTATTAAAGGTTGATGCTGCTGAAGTTCGGAGACGCTACGAGATGTGGATGCTGTTCACAACCTGGAGATCCTACAAGAAGAAGACAAAGGCGTCAGAGCAAAGCAATCGGACGATAAGATGCTTCACCATCAGACGATTTCCATCAATCATTGTCCCTAATTCTTAGTTACGTGTCACACGTCATTCGGCTGTCATTTCAGCCATGTGAGTGCAAACCGGTACCAGCCGGCCACTTAGCTGAATAGTTACATGAATCACGGTCATGAGAATGACCGTCATGGAACTGACAGACAAGACAATAGTAACCACTACTATGACAGAACTATCCTAGAAATCGCAACCGAGTCTCCGGCCGCGGACGTGATCAGACATACAAAGGATCAGTAGTCCAACCGATCCGCCAAGTCTGGCATAATAACCTAATAATGTAGTTCTATTAAATTACGTCTCGAGACACATGTCAAGACATTAGTCAAGTCACATATCTCACGTATACTTTCTGAAGGCACATCAAGACATCAGTCAAGACACATGTTTCACGTATACTTTCTGAAGAGACATGTCAAGACACCAGTCAAGACATATGTAATGCTTATAGTTCCAAGAAACGAGTCAAGAAACATGACTCACGTCCAACTATGCTACACAATGGTTAGTAGAGAGAAAAGAAACACCAATGTATATATGATCACTACCTACTAAGTAACTTGAGAGGGAGAGAGAGAAGAAATCCTAAATTAGAAGCAAGTATTTTGCTAAGTATGTCGAAAGAGGTAACTGACAAAATCAAACTTCAATACAAGGAAGATGATAAGTTTATCAAGGGGTTAAAATTTAGAATTGATGGAATCACCCATTAGCAATTGTAAAAATTAACCATGATCAACTCAAAAGAGAACTAAAGAAGTAAAACACAAACAACACAAAGGTTACATAAAATAAAAGACACAACAAGGTAGATAGTCATACACACAATATGAGTATCTAAAGCAAAAGATATGGACAATAAACCACAAAGCATAAGCTATTCTAATAGTGATAATTTTCCAAGATTGCTTAAAATGCAAAAGACTCTAAAACAACTAAAGTATTAAAGACTCCAAGAGTGCTTAGTACTTTAGTTGGAAAAATAAGACGATGATGCATCATTCGAAGTTTTGTCCACCGGAACGAAAACTTGGGCAGGAGGTCGAGTGAGGAGGAATTCAAGGAAATTTAACTTCTCATACACATGAGCAAGTTCAATTTGTTGAAATCGACAACAAGCACACGAGGATCCATGATGCAACACAAAATCGGTTGATGGGGGAGGGGAATCACACCTAGGTTTTGATGGTGGGGTGATAGGGTAGGAAATGTTTTCACAATGCCTTGTGAGGTTTAGGAAGGTTGAAAGGTTATAGAGTTGAGGGGCGTTGAAGGATTGTGGTGGTGGGGGAACATTTTCTTTTGCTCCGGTGATGGGGTTTATGGTATAAGCCTCATTCCAATACTTGATTGGAGAGAAGGTAGGGTTTTTGGGTGGTTTGGAAGAAGATGGTTCATTCTTCTTGATCCAAATAGGTCGAACCGAGATTTTTGGTTTCTTTGAAAGCTTGGATGAGGAAGCTTTGGGTGAGGAAGGTTGTGACAATGAAATGTCAAGGTTATGAATGGAGGAGTTAGGCATTGTGGAAGTGTGAGAAAGAAATCTGAAGGTTGGGGAGGTGTGAGAATGAAATCTCAAGGTTGAGGAGGTGTGAGAATGAAATCTCAAGGTTGGGGTATAAGTAGAATGTAAACAAGGTAAGAATTTGAATACAAAATGTGAAGTGTCAAGGAATGTTTAGCCAAATTGAGTAAACAAGGAATCTTGACAAGGTATAGAGTTTAAAATATTTTTTTTGACCAAAAACGAGTCAAAAGGAGGTTTCTGTCCGCGGTACCTTATAGGGACCGGCGGTTCCTTATCACTTAAGGAACCGCGCGACTTTAGAGAGCCGCATGCAGTGGACTTTAAACCAAGTTTTTCCAGGATTTTTAGAAAAAACTAAGATTTTTTCAAAAAGTTGCAAATCTTGGAATTTTACCTCTATTAGCACTAAATTATGCTAGGGTTGCATAAAAGCAACACATTCACAAAGAATGTCTTGACAAAGGGTGACAAAATATTTGGATAACACTTTGAACCAATTTTAGTCAATTTTTAGAGCTTGTGATAGATTTAGGTTCAATTTTAATTTCAAATTAAAGTTGATTAATGTGAACATAAGAATAGAAACACATAAAGCTAAATCCATTAACCAACTTCATGAAAAACTCAGGAAGAAAGTACAATGACAAATGAAAGAGAAAAACAACTAACTAATACAAAGTTAGCTTAATACTAGATCTAGATGAGTAGTCTTATTTGGCTTGGTTTTGTTAAAAAACACTTATTAAGAAAACTCATCATTCATCTCCTAGGAGGAGGCATGGAGAACAAGGCAAGCAAGAACTCTTGCAACCTCCTATGTAGTCCAAACATCTCCATCCTAAGGTTATGGATGATGTAGTGGTTGTAGAGGCAACATGGACAATTAGGACCATGAGTCTCTTGAAACCCATAGTAAGGATCACCCAAGAGGAGGGAAAGTGGGACACCCAAAATTGGAATGTTTGAGTGAGGTGGAGGTGGAGGAGGCATGTTCTCCAAGGGTGATGTGGGTGAGTGTGGAGGTAAGTTCTCCAAAGGAGAAATGGGTGAGTGTAGAGGTATGTTCTCCAAAGTTGGTGATGTGGATGAGTTTGGAGGGGTAAATGTTGAAGTCACCAAGGTATCATCAAAGTCATTCATAAAAGGAATGCTTTGGATTGGTTGAGTAGTCACATCCAAGGGTGCACTTGGAGTGAAGGGTGAAGAAAGCTCATTCATTCTTGAGTAGAATGAAGAGGAGGTATAACCAATAGAATGGTTAGTACCATGGGTGGAGGTTGTCGCATGGTGCAAGAGGTGGTGAAGGTGATGAAGAAATGAGGATTGGAACCATCTCATTTTTAGGTGTGTGAAAGGGTGAGGAGCTAAGCTTGGGTATCTTAATTCTAATTTTAAGGGTTTTCTTTGGGGTGGAGGTGTTTGAGGTTTTTGTAGAAACCATGGTTGACAAAGGTGGTTTTAGGGTTAGGGAAGGATGTTTTGATGTGTGAAAAACATGACTAACAAGGTGGGTTTAAATGGGTGAATGGATGATCCAAACTAGTAATGTGTTAAAATCATTTTAGATGAATAATGAATTTAGGCAACCTAGTTTAGGAAATGTGCAGGTTTTTGCAAAGAATCGTGCAAGGTTTACACATAATGAAGAAAACAGTGTAAAGCAAAAGATTTTGTCGGACACAGTAGCCGGCGGTTCCTTATCTAGGACCGACGGTTCCTTATCGATAAGGAGCAGCTGGTCGATATGGAACCGCGACCAGAGGTGTTTCAAAAATTTCACATTCTCAAATTTTGGTTAACCCAGAGTTTTATCAAAGGATTCACAAGCCAAAGTTAACTACTAACCAAAATCTAAGAAGCTAACTAACTTATAGAATGCACAAAGCTATGTAAGTCACAAACATGATGGCATAGACAACATTTAGGATTAAAATAAATAGTAATCCAAACATGTAGCATAAGTTAATACATAGCCAAACCAAAGTATTAATAAGCAAATGTTTAAACATCACATGACAAGTAAACTTTGACACAGTTCAAAGTCTTCACCTCCTTTTCTTGCCTAATCCCTTGATCATGTTCCCCAAGAACTTGAATCCCTTCCTTGACTCAACTCGATGTTCATGCAATTCGCCTCGAGTTCTAAGATTTTCACGGTAGAGATGCTCCAAGTTGAGATCTTCCGGTACTTCACTAGAATGATGAGGAGGAGGGGATAAATCTTCAAATTCATCCTCGAATGGGTTTGAGGATGGATGGGAATTACTCGAAGAGTTGAAATGAGAACTAGTACCAATGCCATCACCATCACTTGTTGGCATTTGGGTGTCCTCATCATCCGGCTATTGATGGTCGGATTTTCGCGAACCTCGGTCACTTCTAGGCTTTCGTTAATATACCTCTTGAATAGGTAACATAACCCGATGAACCGGGAGAAAGCGAGAAAGGTCGAGATGGGGAAAATCATGAACAACCCTTTTGAAAAGGCGAGTAAGAAGCATAGCATAGGGAAGGTTTCTATTGGGCTTAGAAAGGGCATAATTTATTCGTCGAGCGATATAGAATGCCAAATTGTACTCGGTTGATGTAAAGATGCAAAATAACATATGCACCATACAAGCCGGGATATGATCTCGGTTTCCACCAAGATAAAATACATTCTCCCTAAGGATATTTGCCCATTGGACCATAAAATCCTTAAGGTCGCTAGAGAGCACTTCATAGCGATTCACATTTTGCACATTAGTATGAAGGCTTCTCACAACGTTTCTTGCCTAATCCCTTGATCATGTTCCCCAAGAACTTGAATCCCTTCCTTGACTCAACCCGATGTTCATGCAATTCGCCTCGAGTTCTAAGATTTTCACGGTAGAGATGCTTCAAGTTGAGATCTTCCGGTACTTCACTAGAATGATGAGGTGGAGGGGATAAATCTTCAAATACTTCACGAGTATTCACTAGTTGATTCTGAATCACCTCAGGCGTATTTTCAATTGCTGATATTCTACAAGATTGCTGATGCCGCTCATAACTAGGAGATGTTATTAAAGGTTGATGCTGCTGAAGTTCGGAGACGCTGCGAGATGTGGATGCTGTTCACAACCTGGAGATCCTACAAGAAGAAGACAAAGGCGTCAGAGCAAAGCAATCGGACGATAAGATGCTTCACCATCAGACGATTTCCATCAATCATTGTCCCTAATTCTTAGTTACGTGTCACACGTCATTCGGTTGTCATTTCAGCCATGTGAGTGCAAACCGGTACCAGCCGGCCACTTAGCTGAATAGTTACATGAATCACGGTCATGAGAATGACCGTCATGGAACTGACAGACAAGACAATTGTAACCACTACTATGACAGAACTATCCTAGAAATCGCAACCGAGTCTCCGGCCGCGGACGTGATCAGACATACAAAGGATCAGTAGTCCAACCGATCCGCCAAGTCTGGCATAATAACCTAATAATGTAGTTCTATTAAATTACGTCTCGAGACACATGTCAAGACATTAGTCAAGTCACATATCTCACGTATACTTTCTGAAGGCACATCAAGACATCAGTCAAGACACATGTTTCACGTATACTTTCTAAAGAGACATGTCAAGACACCAGTCAAGACATATGTAATGCTTATAGTTCCAAGAAACGAGTCAAGAAACATGACTCACGTCCAACTATGGAACATTTCTAAGAAATTCAGGGTACTCTCCAAGGGTATATCCATTTTGTTGTGCTATGTATTAATCAGGCCACAAGAATTTCAATACCATTACCGGCGCATCAGTGAGAACTGTCACATTGCCGATGTCACTTTTATTCTTGTAACCATAAATCATTGATTCATGACCATGAAGGACGCCTTTCGTATTCCCACGTATACGAAGGTTTTCCTTCAGCTTAATGATGAGATCCATGCTGCTAACGCATTTCCTCGGACAGACACGAGATGAATTTTATCCTAATTATGTAGTATGAACAGCACACCATGCTACGATTCATAATTATGTACAGTGATGTTCAGGCTCATGAATACATTCAGCTTGATTTTTCCATCAGGAAAATCTGTACAAATTATCTATGCTTACAAGCATGTGCGTTGTTAGCCATGGTCGCTAAAATTTTCTAGTTGTCAGTAAGACACGACTACTTAAGTCCTGTTACGCATAGCCATTTGATTATTCCAAAATCTTCCTATACATTCAAGAAGAACCTTCAAGGAGAAGGACGGTACCATGAGATTATGTGTCGACTACCGTCGATTTTAAACAAATCACCATTCATAACTGTTATTCTCCTCCACGTATTGACAACATGTCCAATCGACCTTATAGTGTTAATCACGTATCCAAGATCGAACTCATGATCATGCTGCCAACAGTGACGAGCGAAAGAGCAGGACATGTCCATGACTGCTATCCATACACGACTCGGTCATGCTAGATTTATGATTTTGAATTAGTCTCATCAATGCTCCAACGGCATTATAAGAATGAGTTTCCATGAACTCATAGCAAATTCATCAGTGTTTTCATTTAGGATATCCTGATTTCCTTTAAGCCTAGAGAAGAACAGGAAGACCATATATGCACTATATTGCAAATTCTTGACAAGAGAAATTTTACCCTAGAAATTTTTCCAATATCAATTCTGTTTGATTACAGCGACACGCTGAATCACATGGGTTTCTACGGTTAATCTTACCATGACTTAGCTTATGCGTAAAGGAGAGAACCCTACACTACATTAGGTGTTCTAGAAAATCCTACCCTAGGAGAAGTCTAGATTCAGAGACTCAGAGTTTCGCAAACTCCTATGTATCAAGTTCTACGAAGCAAGATACACTTACGTTCATATCTAAGTACCTGACATACCAACAGGTTAAGATAGGACACCAACAGACTGGGATGTTTTTCATCATCTAAAATTGTGAATTCAAATGGGAAAAGATCTCCACGGATTTTGGTTACCAGATTAATGCAAACTCAGAAGAAGCATGATGCTAACTGGGTAATTGCAAACAGTTTGATCAACTCTGCAAAATCCTTACATCAGCAAGGATTTCAGAACCAACAGATTGATCGGACATGTTCCAGCCAAGGCTCATCCGATCACTTAGCAATTTCTCAGCTATCGGGTCAGACAAAGATTCGTAATTATGCTCCTTATTTACTTCATGTCCTTGTTCTAAGTTCACGACTTGCTTTCACGCTCGTGTTCATGACACTATTCACGTTCATGATCGTATCTTGGCTTACGATTTTACGTTCATTTTTCTCATTCTGGGAAGTTTTGCAAGAACTTGAGAGACCAGACCCAAGTTTGGTATAAATCCCTATCCTCAGATAGACGATTCACATCATATTCCACGTCTCACCTTGTAGCGTTTGGCGTACCGCCATTATATTCTATGTTCACGATATGTTTCACATGTCATGTTCATTCCACGTTCCTCATATCATGATCAAGATATGTTACACGTATCATGGATCACTATATGTTTACTCATACTACACTCGCCATATCTCCACGTATCTTGATCATGATATGAGGAACTTGGAATGAACATGACATGTGAAACATATCGTGAACATAGAATATAATGGAGGTACGCCAAACGCTACAAGGTAAGACGTGGAATATGACGTGAATCGTCAATCTTAGGATAGGGAGTTATACCAAACTTGGGTCTGGTCTATCAAGTTCTTGCAAAACTTCCCAGAATGAGAAAAATGAACGTAAAATCGTAAGCCAAGATACGATCATGAACGTAAATAGTGTCATGAACACGAGCGTGAAAGCAAGTCATGAACTTAGAACAAGGAAATGAAGTAAATAAGGAGCACAATTGCGAATCTTTGTCTGACCCGATAGTTGAGAAATTGCCAAGTGATCGGATGAGCCTCGGCTGGAACATTTCAGATCAATCTGTTGGTTCTAAAATCCTTGCTGATGTAAGGATTTTACAGACTTGATCAAACTGTTTGCAATTACCCAATTAGCATCATGCTTCTTCTGAGTTTGCATTAATCTGGTAACCAAAATACGTGGAGATCTTGTCCCATTTCAATTCACAATTTCAGATGATGAAAAACATCCCAGTCTGTTGGTGTCCTATCTTAACCTGTTGGTATGTCAGGTACTTAGATATGAACGTAAGTGTATCTTGCTTCGTAGAACTTGATACATAGGAGTTTGCGAAACTCTGAGTCTCTGAATCTAGACTTCTCCTAGCGTAGGATTTTCTAGAACACCTAATGTAGTGTAGGGTTCTCTCCTTTACGCATAAGCTGAGTCATGGTAAGATTAACCGTAGAAACCCATGTGATTCAGTGTGTCGCTGTAATCAAACAGAATTGATATTGGAAAATTTTCTAGGGTAAAATTTCTCTTGTCAAGAATTTGCAACATAGTGTAGATATGGTCTTCCTGTTCTTCTCTAGGCTTAAAGGAAATCAGGTTATCCGAAATGAAAACACTGATGAATTTGCTATGAGTTCATGGAAACTCATTCTTATAATGCCGTTGGGGCATTGATTAGACTAATTCAAAATCATAAATCTAGCATGACCGAGTCGTGTATGGATAGCAGTCATGGACATGTCCTGCTCTTTCCCTCGTCACTGTTGGCAGCATGATCATGAGTTTGATCTTGGAAACGTGATTAACACTATAAGGTCGATTGGACATGTTGTCAATACGTGGAGGAGAATAACGGTTATGAATGGTGATTTGTTTAAAATCAACGGTAGTCGACACATAATCTCATGGTACCGTCCTTCTCCTTGAAGGTTCTTCTTGAATGTATAAGAAGATTTTGGAATAATCAACTAGCTATGCGTAACAGGACTTAAGTAGTCGTGTCTTACTGACAGCTAGAAAATTTTAGCGACCATGGCTAACAACGCACATGCTTGTAAGCATAGATAATTTGTACAGATTTTCCTGATGGAAAAATCAAGCTGAATGTATTCAGGAGCCTGAACATCACTGTACATAATTATGAATCATAGCATGGTGTGCTGTTCATAGTACATAATTAGGATAAAATTCATCTAGTGTATGTCCGAGGAAATGCGTTATCAGCTTGGATCTCATCATTAAGCTGAAGGAAAACCTTCGTATACGTGGGAATACGAAAGGCGTCCTTCGTGGTCATGAATCAATGATTTATGGTTACAAGAATGAAAGTGACATCGGCGACGTGACAGATCTCACTGATGCGCCGGTAATGGTATTGAAATTCTTGTGGCCTGATTAATACACGGCACAACAAAATGGATATACCCTTGGAGGGTACCCTGAATTTCTTAGAAATTTTCCATAGTTAGACGTGAGTCATGTGTCTTGACCCGTTTCTTGGAACTATGGCATGACATATGTATTGACTGGTGTCTTGACACGTGTCTTCAGAAAGTATACGTGAAACATGTGTCTTGACTGATTTCTTGACATGTGCCTTCAGAAAGTATACGTGAGATATGTGTCTTGACTGATGTCTTGACATGTGTCTCGAGACGTAATTCAATAGAACTACATTATTAGGTTATTATGTCAGACTTGGCGGATCGGTTGGACTACTGATCCTTTGTATGTCTGATCACGTCCGCGGCCGGAGCCTCGGTTGCGATTTCTAGGATAGTTCTGTCATAGTAGTGGTTACTATTGTCTTGTCTGTCAGCTCCATGACGGTCATTCTCATGACCGTGATTCATGTAACTATTCAGGTGAGTGGCCGGCTGGTACCGGTTTGCACTCACATGGCTGAAATGACTGCCGAATGACGTGTGACACGTAACTAAGAATTAGGGACAATGATTGATGGAAATCGTCTGATGGTGAAGCATCTTCTCGTCCGATTGCTTTGCTCTGACGCCTTTGTCTTCGTCTTGTAGGATCTCCAGGTTGTGAACAACATCCACATCTCGTAGCGTCTCCGAACATCAGCAGCATCAACATTTAGTAACATCTCCTAGTTATGAGCGGCATCACCAATCTTGTAGAATAACAGCAATTGAAAATACACTTGAGGTGATTCAGAATCGACTAGTGAATACTCGTGAAGTATTGCAAGTTCATTCCACAACGTTTCTTGCCTAATCCCTTGATCATGTTCCCCAAGAACTTGAATCCCTTCCTTGACTCAACCTGATGTTCATGCAATTCGCCTCGAGTTCTAAGATTTTCACGGTAGAGATGCTCCAAGTTGAGATCTTCCGATACTTCACTAGAATGATGAGGTGGAGGGGATAAATCTTCAAATTCATCCTTGAATGGGTTTGAGGATGGATGGGAATTACTCGAATATTTTAAATGAGAACTAGTACCAATGCCATCACCATCACTTGTTGGCATTTGGGTGTCCTCATCATCCGGCTATTGATGGTCGGATTTTCGTGAACCTCGGTCACTTCTAGGCTTTCGTTAATATACCTCTTGAATAGGTAACATAACCCGATGAACCGGGAGAAAGCGAGAAAGGTCGAGATGGGGAAAATCATGAACAACCCTTATGAAAAGGCGAGTAAGAAGCATAGCATAGGGAAGGTTTCTATTGGGCTTAGAAAGGGCATAATTTATTCATCGAGCGATAAAGAATGCCAAATTGTACTCGGTTGATGTAAAGATGCAAAATAACATATGCACCATACAAGCCAGGATATTATCTCAGTTTCCACCAAGACAAAATACATTCTCCCTAAGGATATTTGCCCATTGGACCATAAAATCCTTAAGGTCGCTAGAGAGCACTTCATAGCCATTCACATTTTTCACATTAGTATGAAGGCTTCTCACAACGTTTCCATCACGCTCTTCTGAAATGATATCAAGGATGAAATTTAGATCAACTTCGGTGATGTCATTTGGAGGTTTATCGTTGGATTCCAAGAGAGCATCAAGTCTCCATTTGTCCGTAAAACGACAAGTGCCTCTATATGGAACACCAAGAATATCACCAAAATCATCGAGGGAATATTGAATGATTTGATCATTCAACATGAATCGAATAAAGTTTTCGCCATTGAATTCAAGCATGGGTAAGAGCTAATGAATTCAAGAAGAAACAAGGGGTATATATCTTCGTCTATAAAGAGAAAGCAATCAAACCCAATATGCTCAAACATAGATTGTATATATCTATGCCCCGTTATTCCTCTATCTACAACTCTACCCTCATGGAAATTTCGAGTTGAAAGAGATGGAAAAGAGTTTTGAAGTTGAGTGGAAGCAAAGGTTTGGGAAATGTTTGGCATATATTGTCTAGTGAGTTGATGATCCTTTTGGTATTGTGAAGGCATGATTAGTACCTAAATACAAACAAGAATATATATTTCCAATCACTCATATGAAAAATTAGAATCAAAAATCGAAAATATGAGAATGTGTTATATCAATTTCTTGACAAACAAAGGATTGAATCCATATCATTCTCATGTTCACAATGTAGCTATTCCATTATTTACCAAGAACATATGAACTATGTTAGATTAACAATGGACTAGAACATTGGTTTTTCAAAAAAAGGTTTTTAGGTAAGCATTAACAATGCAACTACCTATTTGTTCATGGGTTCATCTCAATTCCATCTTTTAACCAAAATCATTTAGCCAAAATTCGGATTTGTTTTATAAGTGGGGTTTAGTGAAATCTTAATGAATGTGAACCTAAGGAATCATAGTAAAATAACTATCTCAACCCATATTCCTTTTAAGGTTTTTATTGAATTTCAATTTTAAAAATCCCCAATTATGAAAGGATGAACCCTAGAACAAAATAGATGAAATTGAAAGAAAATACTTACAATTAATTGATGTTTGATGAAGGATGAGTGAAACCCACAACTTGGAATCAATTAATTTGAGTGATTGAAGGTTTTGAAAGCTTCAACAATGGTGGAAAGAGGATAAACCGTCGGTTGTGTGTTTTTGAGAGAGAGAGATAGTGGTTTGAAAAAGAATAAAATAATCAAACTGATGCTCTGACAGATTTTACTGCCCGCGGTTCCTTATCGATAGAGAACCGTGGGTTTGAACCGCCAGAGATAAATAACCGCCTACAGGGGCTGGTTTTTATCAATGAAATTCGCCAAAATTTAAAAACCAAGTTTTTCTAAGATACTTAAAAATATATCATAAACTTTTTAGAATAACATTTGGATCATCATCATACTAAGCAATATGACTTAATGAAGGATTACGAGTTGAATCGAGATCGAAAAGAACCGAAACGGACAAACGACTACTCGTAGCGAAAAGGCAAAATGGAGAGAAGTCAAGGGAAGTGAATCAAGACTAAGATCAATGCTCAAGGGAGTAATGACAATCTTCAAATCATGGAGACGAAGAGCTTGTGTCATATATAGTGGTTTATGACGTGCCTTTCCGGTGAAACGTTAAATGGATTTGGTAATGAATAAACACAATGCAATTATTCATGTATAGACTAAGATCACTTTCAATAATAGTCTTAGTCTAAACCAAAATATGATCAAGGTATTAATTTACTTTCTCTCCCACAAAGGGCCTACTAACCGTATGGGTGCAAACCATGGAAATCATGCTTGATACTTTAAGCTACTACTAACTCACTCTACATCACCATAGTGAGTCAAGTATCCAAGAAATGAAGGTTTGAGAGGATAAAAGAAAAGAATCACAAACCACAAACAAATGTCATGTCAAGGATGCCAAGAACAAGGACATAGTCAAGTAATGATCAAAAGAATGATCAAAGGGCGTGTGGAAGAACGAAAGTGTACCTTAGCCACAAAGAGCAATGCATCAAGGGATCAATGCTATGCCCAAAAATGACTATGATGAGTACTAAGTCTTCAAGGACTAGTATCATTCCCAATCATCTTGGTATCATCATTCAAGGATGTTGAAGATCAATGAAGATGAGTCTTCTACAAGTGCAAGTAACTCAATCCACAACCAATTAAGTGATTGATCTTCATGAGTACCTACACAAAGCAAGATGCAAACTAGTAGATATATTTCAAGAGTAGATCTAAAATGCATAAAGACTACTAATCTAAGAGGGATGCAATATTACCAATTAAAAGACCTATTTTTCAAAAAATAGTTTTGACCAAAGAGAAACTTTAGTACAACTTGACCTTCTAATTTGAGGAGACAATGGATCGATCCAAGTTTTAAAGTACAATATACTTCAAAGATCTTGAGTGACCATCGCTCTGATACCAATTGTAGAAACTAGAAGGTGGGGGGGGGGGTTGAATAGTTTCTCTTCGATTGGAAACCTAATTAAAATTACTTTCAATTAGGTATGTATCAAAACTATCTTTTATTTGAGGGTAAGTTACATAATTATTAAGTTCAATTCAAATGCACTAGCAATGATAATAGATAAGTGTAATGATAATGAAATAAGTAAAGAGTAAGGAAAGAGACAACCTAGTGGGAAGACACCAAGATTTATAGTGGTTCGACAACAAGGCTCTATCCTCGTTTCTACTCCACTCCTCGAGTACACCTACTCGAGATTTCCACTATATCCACAAGCTCCCTTCTTGGCGGAGAAAACCTTACATCGTCGCTTACATTATTTTCCGACACTAAGCTAAATATCGAGACCTAATCTTTAGCTAGGACCAATCGACACAACGTTGCCTACTTCACAATTTAACGACACAAGGCTAGATGTCGAGTTCTAATCTCAAGGTAGAACCAATCTTCAATACGTTGCCTACTTCACCATTTTACGACACAAGGCTAGATGTCGAGTTCTAATCCAAAGCTAGAACCAATCTTCACGACTCTTCACTTTGAAGCTAAGTGAGAACTTCACACAACACAACTACTAATCACTTTCAACTTGAGTGAGAACTTACAAGACACAACAATATCACTTTATAGTTTAGTGAGAACTACTAATCAACCTATTACAACTCAACTAGACATATCCAAGTACACACATGTAACTTGGATCTACACAACATAAATCCAAGCAAACACATATGCAATGGATGTACACAACAAATTCAAGTATTCACAAATAGCTTTGATGAACACAAATAGTCCAAGTATTCATAAATACAATGGATTCACATAAAACAAAAATGGTATCATGATGAACATGACTAGCTCATGGATTCATCTTTATCACAACACTAGTGAGTGAGTGATATTCTCATTGGACAAGGTAAAGGAGGGGATCAAGAGAATAATCATATGTAAACATCCTTAACACTTTAAGTGATCATTTACTAATGATTATGCTATAGAAAAGAGAAAGGGGGCTGAGAAAAACGTCCAAGAGGCTTGTTGGAAAATGAGATTTGATACACTATTTAAATGAGACAATGTACAACGGCTATCTGGGCGCGGTAGCTTTTCTAGCCCGGCGGTTCTTTATCGCTAGGGAACCGCCTAGCTACTTAAGGTTCCGCCCGTAGACTACGCTCCGTTTTTTGTCTGTTAGTGGGGTAGGAATATCTGAGGTATTTTAACCATTCAAAGGATATTCTAATAGCATATGGAATATGCTATTTTCAAATTTACATTTTCCATTTTAATAAGACATTTTCTTAAAAAGAAAGTTTATTAAAAAATCTTTTGTCCTATTAACAAAAGTGAGTTTTAAGGATAATCACTTTGATGATCACTAAGTATGATTAAGAAAGGTTAGTGATATGATTATTACCTTGATGATAGTGTTAGTTAAATAATTCGTTTTATGTTTTTCACTAAATGTGTTGTATAGTTTGTTGTGATCAAAACTAAGAAAGATTAGTTAACACTAATAATGTCTTTAGGCATCACTTGCATTAACAACATCGAATTTCTAGAGATTTGCTCAGAGGTCATTGGGAATGAATTTTGATGAGAGTACTGTTTACCACCCCCAATCGAAGGGACAAGGTAAAGTAACGATACAAACACTAGAAGTCTTGTTTTATGTTTGAATAATTGACCTTTGGTAATGAACAGGAAAATCTCTTTCCTTTGGAGAGATTATCATTGATAATTATCGATTTAGGATTGAGACCGAACCTTGTGAGAATCTATATAAAGAGATGTCTAAGAGCACCTGTAGGTGGGAGTTGGGATGAAGATACCGGACATACACCCATTGTGAGTTGGACATGTCGTTTAGGTTTAAGTTGCCTATGATGACAGACATAACCCTACAAAATACACCCATTGTGAGATGTAAATCTTGAAGTGTAGGATGGGTAGCAAAGTTATGCCGAGAATTTTCATCATGGAAAGATGAATGGATGATCTGAAAGATCATGGGAAATAAGTCCCCGTTGTATGGGACCATTGAGATGATGTAAAGATTTGGACCGAGAGGCATATAAGCTGGATCTACCCCAGAACTTCAAGGACTGTACGAATTATGTTCCTTATATCGAACTTGATAAAATGTCTATCAAGTGAAAATCTGATTATTTTTTAATGATGTTTAGATCGGCGAAAAGTTGCATTCATCAAAAACCCGCGAACATCATGGATAGAGAAAGTAAGTCAACTTAAGCCTGATCGTATTCCCGTAGTTATGTTTGATGAAGAAACTCGCATATTGTAATGAATTACACTTGAGAGAAAAGACCGAATGTGGAGGAAATGCCCACATGTCTTGATTATATAAGAAGCGAGTAGTAAGATAAATTGATCTTTGAGGACAAAGATCCTCTTTAGGGGTAACTGCTGTGATAATCCGTCAATTTGAGGTCGTTATTTTATTCTCGAGTATTATTTTAAAATCATTATTTTATTACTAATTTATGAGCTCACTCACTTTTGGGAAGAAATAAGGGTTTACGTCTAAATTAGCATCGACTACGTCTAAACCGGAGAACTCTACCTTACGTGCTTACGTTTACATACACCGTTTTTGTGACAGTCCGACATTTCAAATAGTAAATTTATTCTCAAATATTAATTTGGAATTTTCTTTTGTGTTGGTTCATAAACTCACAAATTTACGAGAAGAAATTAGGATTTACGTGCATAATTTAGCGTCTTTTACGATTAAACCGGAAACCCTAGGTTTACGTATTTATGCTTTTGAACTCCGTTTGTGATGAGACAATTTTTATTAGAACCGTTTCGTGTCGTAGATTCATAATTTATAAAGACGTTTTTCGTAAATCGACCCGAGGGCACGTAAATCAAGGAAACTAGAATCGAGGAGTACCCGTAAATTAATGGGGATGAGACAAGTGGGACACTTGTCCCACCACCGCCTTTTTTGTCAAAGTCTTACACTAACATGAGACACATGTCTCATTTATTTATCGAACTACTAGCCAAAAACCACTAAACTCCTCCCACTTTCTCACATACATGCAAACCACCTAGAAAATTTATCCATCTCTCTTTCTCCCTCATGTTGAACGTCCAACCTCCACCCTAAAACACCATCTTCATCAATTTTTAACCTCGAACTTTATCTATAATCAACATATGTTGATCACCACTTGAAAAGATGAATATTGGAGGTGATTATAACATGTGAAAAGGAGTTTCCAAGGAGGTTTAGGGCTGATTTCCATGAAAGTGTTCATCCATTTGAAGAACTCAAAATTTCATTTGCCAAGATTAAAGATTTGGTGACAAGAACCAAGCCTTGCTCATCCAAAATCTCAACCTTTTCATCATTTTGGTGGTATAGAGATTGTTTCTTCCTATCATCTTGTTATTTTGTAAAAGTACTCATGTATTTTCTTCTTAGATGTATATGTATATGATGATGAATGATGATTAAAAATATTATGTGGGGATTGTGTGTTAATAGATTTGGTTAAAAAGACTAAAATCAACAAGTAATGATGTTAAAATCTTGGTTAATTACATTGGCTGTATAAAACAGTAAGTATCAATATGATCACTTGGTTAAATGGTTTGGATTATTAAATATACAGATAGATATATGATTTTTATATATGTGGTGAGTTGGCCACTCAATGGAATCATTAAAATGTGCAAGATATAATCAAAATACTATTGAGGTAAACATCTGTATAGTCTGTTTTGGACGAATTATTTAAAATAATTAGAGGATGATTGAGCAGTAGCTATACTGGAGTTATTTGTAGCTCATATCATGTAGTTTGTACTGCTCAAATTTGAGCTTCTATCCCCTTGTAGAACTCAAGATATGGCAAAAATGGTGGAATGGACTTTAATAATCAGATTTGTAAATAATCTATATAGTATAAAAAGAGCACTCACGTAAATATTATTATAAAATAAATATATAAAACCCACTAACTAATAATAATTATTATAAAATGAGTTGTATACTAAAATAAATACGTATGGCATTTTTATAAAAGTAAAAACTCAAATGTTTTCTAAAGTTATAAAACTATATATAAGTTTTACGTCTTTTCGGCTAAAACCGAAAGACTAACGTTGTCGACAAATAAAACTTAGACGGTCGGACCCGTCTAATGTAACCTTTTTATAACTCATATACTGATGTGTAAACACATTTGACAAGTAAAAACCGATAAACCCGAGGTTTATAACTTATGGACCATAATGGGCCAAAGTAGCCTTATTGGACCATTAGCCCAACTAGTTTGTTTAATGTTATTGGACTTACTCATGGGCTTAACCTACTTGGGCCCAACATATGAGTATAGGCCCGGTATTAAAAAGTATAAATCGGCTAATATAATGAATTGAACTTTTAATCGGCTTATTGGGCCTTAATATGTAATTGGGTTGAAACTAGTATAACTAGTCTAAATTGACTAACACATAACAACTATAATGTTGTATGAAGAGATAAAATCCCACTTGATCATCATCATACTTACGATATCATCATATATACATAACCATTATTATTATAAAGTCATTGGACAAGAATCTAAGACCGAGTTTTATTTGTCTAGGTTTCCATGATTGAAGCACGTACCGTACATCCAAAACGCCGATAACCAGCCTTTCCCAATCAACGTGAGTTCATAGCCTCACACTCTTTTAAATGTTTTATGAAATGTTTTATGAACCCGCGAGGGAGATAACATGTTAGTTTTAATAAAAATAGGACACCAGTTGTCCCGATTGTATGCTTATTGATATGCACCCGAATGATTATATGACCCGATGAATGATATGAAGTGGATTATTATTAGTTAGTTTATGTCACTAAAAGTCCCTTTAGCATGAATTACGAACTACTGGTATTTGGTATTCGCTTATGCATATAATAGTACTATTTGGGGAAGATCACCCCAGTTCGCGCCTTGACGGCTGATCCCCGTCGTGCCACATTGATTGGGAAGCGAATTTATGTATGAGAAGATTTATATAAGCGTGATTATTGTGATGACACGCTGTTTTAGATGAACAAATGAATTACGAGTTAGCTACCCGATATATGTTGTAGAAAAGTAACAATGTCATGCGTCTTATAATAATCCAATAACGAAAATACTGATATATGCATTAAATTATAATATATTGCCTGACTAGAAATACGGGGTCTTATTACTGATATAATGTTCGTGTTTTTGGTTTTACATAACCATTTTCATATAACGGTTTTTATTTAACACTATACAACGTTATAAAACGTATTGTATGATGTTTTTGCGACAATGGTTCGTATAATGGTTTTGAAGGCAAAAGCCTATATTATGATTTATGATAAAGATTCGTATAAAATGTCTTTGGCCTATTTTATAGCCTACGACAAAGATTTGTACAATAATGATTTCGGCAATAATTATATACCGGTGATATATTAATGGTTTTTAATAAACTCTATGAATTCACTCGGCGTTTTCGCTGACTTTTTAACATGTTTTATCTCAGGTACTTGAAGGTAATTCTCGGGAAGACGACAAAAATTTATGGCCCGCATGCAAATAAAATTTCCATTCAAATGTTTTGTAAATTTGTATGACATACTATGACCTGAGGACCTATGTAATTTGATATTTTTGAATGGAAAATGCTTTGTTATTAAACGACGCGACTTTTAAGCATTGTCTATGATTTGAGTAATGTGCTATCCCGTAACACCAACGACTCTTCCTCTGCTTTGAAATTTGAATTATTTGGGGTGTTATAGGCCTCCTACTAGTGGACGCGTTTACACGACTTCTCGCGACCAGGCCAACAAGTCTACAGCTACCATCACTGGAATCTTGTATATGTATGGTCAAGCTGCATGTGTTTTATTTGACATGGGTGCTACTCATTCGGTCATTTCTACTGCTTATGCTAAGAATGTTAGGATATCCCCTATGCCATTAGAGAATGTACTAAACATTCCACGCCTTTAAGAGAATTTGTACGCATAACCTATGTGTATAAGAGCCTTCCCCTAGAGTTTGACGACAAGATTCGTCCTGTTGACGCACTTCCACTGGATATGTGCGATTTTGACATGATATTAGGCATGGACTGTCTATCAAAACATCATGCCACCATAGACTTTCATACATATCGGGTCATCTTTGGTGATGTAAATGCACCAGAGTACATTCACAACGGTGTCGTACCCGAAAGGTCTGTACACATAATATCGACCTTGCAAGCACGTGCACTACTGTCACATGGTTGTGAAGGATATCTTGCTACTGTTCATGATTTGGAGGCTGAATCTCCATCTATCAAGAATCGGCCGATCGTGTTAGAATTCCCAGACGTATTTATAGAAGAACTTTCGGGCATACCACCTGCTCGTGAAGTGGAGTTTAATATTGAGCTCGTCCCAGGAGATGAGCCAATATCGAAGGCTCCTTATCGCATGGCTCCCATCTAGCTGAAGGAGTTAAAGGAACAACTTCAGGAACTATTAGAACGCGGTTTCATTCGACCTAGTGCTTCTCCATGGGGTGCACCTGTTCTGTTCGTAAAGAAGAAGGACGACAACATGCGTCTATGCATAGATTATCGTGAGCTTAACAAGATCACCATCAGAAATAGGTATCCACTACCACGCATTGATGACTTGTTTGACCAACTCCAAGGGGCCAAAAATTTCTCCAAGATTTATCTCAGGTCGGGCTACCATCAGCTACGGGTTAAAGAGCAGGACATCGCCAAGACTGCTTTCCGTACACGTTATGGGCACTAGAGTTTGTAGATGCCTTTTGGGCTTACCAATGCTCCAGTTGCTTTCATGGATCTGATGAACCGTATCTTCCATGAGTTCCTAGACAAGTTCGTCATTTTATTCATTGATGACATCCTAATATTCTCTAAGTCCAAGGAGGAACACGAAGACCATCTTCGTACAGTACTACAGATACTTCACCAGAAGCAGTTGTATGCTAAATACTCCAAGTGTGATTTCTAGTTAGACAAGGTGGAGTTCTTAGGTCACATTGTATCCGCAGAGGGAATCACCATGGACCCAGCAAAGGTTGAGGCTATTACCAAGTGGCCAAGACCGACATTAGCGACTGAAGTTCGCAGTTTCCTAGGCTTAGCTGGTTACTATCATAGGTTCGTAGAGAAATTTTCCCGTTTAGCACCGCCATTGACCAAACTGATGCAGAAAGGGGAGAAATTCGTCTGGACTGAAGAATGAGAGAAGATCTTTAAAGACCTAAAGTAGAAGTTAGTATCTGCACCGATTCTTACTCTCCCATCTGGTACAGGTGGATTTCAAATCTACAGTGATGCTTCAGGGAAGGGACTTGGCTGTGTTCTCATGCGACATGGGAAAGTGATCGCGTACGCTTCACGGCAGCTTAAGCCTTATGAGGAAAATTACCCTACGCATGACTTGGAACTTGCAACAGTCGTGTTTGCATTGAAGATATGGAGGCACTACTTGTATGGAGAATCATGTGACATCTTCACAGACCACAAGAGCCTGAAGTACATCTTCACTTAACGTGAACTGAATATGAGACAGACAATATGGTTAGAGTTGTTGAAGGATTATGACATTAACTACAGTATCATCCCGGCAAGGCAAATGTAGTGGCAGATGAACTTAGTAGAAAGTCTGGTATGATAAATGGCATTAAAGTTGAGGAGGAAATTATAAGAGACTTAGAGCGATTAGACATCGAGATCATGGTACGCGGACAACACAGTTACTGGGCTAATCTTAGGGTGGAGCCTGAGTTACTCTCTAGGAACAAGGAAGCTCAGAAGGATGATGGTGAAATTTGGGTGATCATTCAGAACTTAGAACAGCAGACAGAGTTTCGGTTGGATGACGATGGTATCTTATGGCAGGGCACTAGACTTTGTGTTCCTGATGATCTTACACTCAGGGAAGCGTTATTAGCTGAAGCAAATAGCTCCCCATTCTCCATTCATCCTGGTTCGACCAAGATGTACCACGACATCAAGCAATAATTTTGGTGGAGTGGTATGAAACAGGATGTTGCTACTTACGTCTCCAAATGTCTTACCTGCCAGCAGGTTAAGATCGAGCATCATCGGTCTAGTGGTTTACTACAACTGTTAGACATTTCAGAGTGGAAGTGGGACAAGATCACCATGGATTTTGTTACCGGTCTTCCACAGACAAAGAGAAGGCACGATGCGATTTAGGTTATCGTTGATCGACTTACTAAGTCAGCTCATTTCTTACCGATCCGCAAGGATGTTCCGGTCAGTAAACTCGCCGACACTTACAAGAAGGAGATCATAAGACTTCATGGTGCTCAATCCAGTATCGTCTCAGACAGAGATCCTTGTTTCACTTCACGATTTTGGAAGAGTCTGCAGAAAGATTGGGGTACAAAACTTGAGCTTAGCACGACTTTTCATCCTCAAACAGACGGGCAATCGGAGAGAAGGATTCAGACACTGGTAGACATGTTGAGGTCATGTGCGTTAGAATGGACAGGAGATTGGGATGATTACAACTGTCTGGTAGAGTTTGCATACAAGAATAGTTGGCACACCAGCATTAAGTGTGCTCCATTCAAGATGTTGTATGGCAGAAAGTGTCGTGCCCCAATCTGCTGGGATCAGGTTGGTGAGCGAACACTTGAAGGACCAGAAATGATAGAGTTGACCAACGAGAAGGTCGTTGTAGCTAAGCAAAAATTGCAAGAGGCACGTTCACGTCAGAAGAGTTATGCCGACAAGCATCGTATGGACTTACATTTTAACGTAGGAGATCACGTCTTTCTTAAGGTATCGCCGGCACGTGGTGTTAGACGTTTTGAAATCAAAGGGAAGCTCAGTCCTTGATTCATCGGACCGTTTGATGTCATTGAGCGAGTCGGTGAAGTATCTTATCGTTTAGCGTTACCTCTGAAGCTTTCTCACGTTCACGATGTTTTCCATGGGTCCTTACTCAGAAGGTATAAGTATCATCCCCTTCACATGGTTCAGTATCCACTGGAGTAGATTCGTGAAGATCTTACCTTCATATAGGAACATGAACGAGTTCTTGACAGGCAACAATGAGTCATGAGGAAGAAGACGATTCCATTCATCAAAATCCCTTAGAGGGACCATACCAAGCGGGAAGCCACTTGGGAAACAGAGGAGTCTATCCGGGCTTCTTACCCTCATTTCATATTTTGAATTCGGGTATGTTCCTCTTTCAGTTTATTTTATCTATAATTCGGGGACGAATTATTCTTTTTAGGGGGGAAGAATTGTAAAACCCGCATGCTTTTATCATGAATAGTAACCTTAGTGAACGTACATACATATTAAAACTTTCCTTTTATAGCATGAACACGTGTCACGATTAGTAATTAAAAAAGTTATGTACGTATAATTACACAATAAGCATTAAGTACGTGTTATTACACGATAATTGTTATAAATAATAATTATAATCACGAACATGAAATCATGAACGTAAGAATCACGAACATATAATTATGTATTTACGTATATTATTAATACGATAAAGATCGTTACGTACAAGTAATTATAAAAACACGAATAATTAAACGTAACACGTAAACACGAACACACGAACATGTAATAATTAGACACGAGAAAAAGGCTTCGGGTTTCCCTTGGTGGGCCCTATAAGCCGCGGCACAAGAGAAGAGAGGGGCCCAGCCCATGTTTTGGTTTTATTAAAAATAATAAAAAAGGGAAACTAACATTTATAGAGTTTTCACAAAATTGCAAAAGACCTAAATCTCTCTCTCTCTTCTTTGGCTGGCGGCATCAACACCACAAGAGGTGTTTGTTTGATCTTGATTAAATAAATCATAAGAGCGTGTTCGTGTAATAATTGTTAATTCATTCCACGTGTTTTGGTAATCCGTAAAACCTTCTAACCCTTTTGTTTTTTTCCTTAGTAAATAAAAACATGTCATGGGATAACGGGGTAAGAAAAAAGGTTGTTTTTGGGTTAGTTGTTTCGGCCGACACACAAACCGAGAGCCCCATTGCTCTCGGCGTGTTTTTGTCACGACCACCAACCGAGATCTATGTCTCGGTGGTGTGGGTGTTCGGTCGACAGCAGGTACAAGGCACCCCGACTTGCGTCGGGGATGTCCTTGTGGTTTATGGGTCTCGGTGGCAGCAACCACCACCACCGGCACACAGCCGGTGGCAGTTGTGGGTCAAGCAGGGGGAACCGCAGGCAGCGCAGCGGGGGGCCACCGGCACACAGCCGGTGGGAACCCTTGTGGTGTCAGCGGCTAGCCAAGAGAAGCAAGACCACCGACTTAAGCCGGTGGCAGCTTATCGAAAGTATGGGCAACCGGCTCAGCCGGTTTGCCACTTTTTTTGGGGTGTTTGGTTCGGACTAGTTCACGGGTTTCACGGGTCTGGTTCATGACATGTTTAATTAGATAACACACGGGTTCGGTTCACGATTATTTTTACAAGTCTAATTATTTTTACAAGTATATTATTTTTACAAAATAATTAAACTAATTAATACATGGCCTATAATTTATCTAATTAAACATGAAACTTAGGTTATTATTATTATTAAATAATACATGTTTTAACCTAAGTATTTAGTTATTTATTTTACACTATAATATTAATTAATTATTAAACATAACATATAAATAATTAATAATCATGACTTAGGTTATATTAATATAGTATCAATACATGTTTTGACCTAAGTATTTTATACACTTTAAATTAATTAAATCATTCTTATATTTAATTAAATAGTGTAACCTATAGTTTATTTAATTAAAAGAATATTATAAATAAACTATACTATAACTACATGACTTATGATATTAATTCAGCTTAATTCTAAATATGGAAACTTTCTATTTTTAGAAACTAATCTAATTTAAGCAGTTAATCTATTTTTGGAAACTTTCTATTTTTGGAAAGTTTCTATTTTTGGAAACTTTCTATTTTAGGAAACGTACTGATAGGTGTGGAAACACCCATCCTTTTTACCACTTAACTACAATAATAACCAAGCTAAAACGTGTATTTTATGTCGTAAATGTCGGAATTATGCGTGGTTTGTGTTTTTGTTGTGATTTAGGACGAAAATGTGAAAAGGGGAGAAAACATGGGCATTCACGGGCTTTTATCGAAGAAAAAGACAAAAGACGAAGTCAAGAAATCAAGAGTGCAAAAAGAACGAAAGTCCAAGAACAGTTCTGAAGATATATCGAAGAAAAAGTCAAAAGACGGAAGTTTACTAAAAGCCGAAGAACTGAAGTCTAATTTATTGAAGAAATTACAAGACGAGTTTATTAATCCCGAGAAAAAAGTCGAAGAATTTGGAAGATTAAGGACTAAACAAGTAATTAAAGAAAGAAGAAAGAGGGGAGGAAGCTTCCTTCCACTAATCACCTCCTCCCCTATAAATAGATCATTAGTGATTTCATTTGTTGTTGTTGGCTAGTTTGACAAACTATGCTCTTCCATTTTATTTTACTTGCACTTTAAATTCATGTAATTTACTTAATTGTCTTGCACCTTTAATTCCTTTAATTCCAAATAAGTTTACTTTTATTTGTGTTGCATCTTTATCTTTTCTTGTTAATCTCTCATCTACCTTTCTTGTTTTGATTTCATGTTTATGTTTATGTTCATGTTCTGAGTTTTTATTGATTTAATCAAGTGGGTTTTGATTTTGTTGTTGTTTGATTGTTAGTTTTATTGATTTGGATTGTTTGTTTATGAGTAGTAGATGTTTATTGATTAGTCTTGCTTAATCTTTTGGTTTGATTTGATTAGTTTTGGTTAGATTCGTGTTATTTTGTTTGCCCAAATTATTCCGAACCAGCACTACATTCCGAATGAAGGGATTTTAAGCAATATTCCGGATCAGTGAATATTCCGCATCAAGGGATTATTCCGGATCAAGGAGTCATTCCGAATGAGCATTTTATTCCGAACGAGTGAGAATTCCGGATGAACACAGTATTCCGGATGAAGCACTTTTACGGATGAAAGGATTATTCCGAAAGAATTATTATTCCGAATGAAGCTTCTTTTAACTATTCCGGATGAAGCCATATATTCCGCATGAGCTGTTTTATTCCGAGTGAGTGTTTATTCCGGATGAGCAACGTATTCTGGATGAATGTTATCCCGAATGAACCTTTATTCCGGATGAGCAATTATTCCGGATGAAGGGAATATTCCGGATAAACATTTATTCTGAATGAGCTGTTATTCCGGATGAAAGACTTATTCCGGATGAAAGACTTTTTCCGAATGAGCACTTTTTCTTAGTTTTGTAATTTCAGTTTTAGTTTATTTTAAGTTTGAATTTTTAAGTTTTCAGCTTTATTTTTCCTGCCTTTTTACTTAGTCGCACTTTAAGTTTTCTTGACTTAGATTTATTTTAAGCTTGCCTTAGTTTAAGTTTAAGTTTGCCTTTAAGAAATTTTTAAGTTTACGTTATTTACTTTTAGTGCCTTTTAATTTCTCGTCATGCTTTAATTTCCCGTCATTTATTTTCAATTAGATTTAGATTTTAAATTACAGCCATTTACTTTAAAGTTTTGCACGTTCCTTTTACTACAACGACACAAACATTTGTTTCCACCAAAGACAGTTGAGTCGCACATTAAACCATTTATCAATTCGATTAGACAACGACAAAGAACTTTAATTTTTATACTAGGTAAAAGCTAGTTATCAAATGGCGCCGCTGCCGGCTCTTTTCGTGAAGATTAACGGTTTTTGTGAGAGACGCGTTGGCTTTTGGGATCTGTTCACTCGTGAACGTTATTTTTCGTGTCAAAATTTTCAAAAAATCCCAAAAACATTTGAAAAATCATAAAAAGCATTTCTTTTTTAAAGTTTTGCACCAAAAATATTCTTCTTGCTTATCTATTTTTCTTTATGGATTCTTATGTCCATTGCGTCGGGTGTTGGAGACGACTATTTGGGAGCGAATCATGTCAATGGTGTTCATGCGAGCGATGCGGAAGAGACCTTCCTCCCATTTCCATCGATTCACAAATAGGATTTTGTCCATCGTGTAATTTGATTAACTCATCCTTTACTTCTAATGAACTTACTCCTCCCTATTGCATGTATTGTGGAAGCGATTCTCATTGGCATGTTTCGTGACCGGTTCGATACCCGTATGGTCACGGGCAAGAACCGGGTTACAATTATGACAATGGTAATAGCTTTCCACATGACGCACCCGGTTTTTCTCCATACCCGTGGTGCTATATTTGTGGGGGGCCTCACAATGCTTCTTCTTGTGATCCGTCGAAGGTCTTTGAGAAAATTCCGTGCTATCATCCCAGTGTGTATAACTTTGAGCCCCCACATCACACCCTCAATCATCAATCCTCTCAGCAAATTAGGCTTTACCAACAACTCACTACTTTGAATGATGTTCTAGAAAGTTTAGCTCAAATCCGAGCTGACTTGCATCAGGAAAGGCAACCTTTGCTTGATGGTGACGAAATCTTGAAATCCACCAACACCTTTTTGAGCCAATTTGGTCGTTTTCCCTTCTTTTCTACACCAAAATGTTTAATTACAGCGTGGGATAGAATTGGTTTAATTGAACATACTCGGGGAGCTGAACAACAAAATTTGCTTCATGAGCTTCTTAAAGATGTGGAGGTTATCAAGGAAGAGTTAGCCGACTATGTCACTCCTAATTGGAATGGTCCCGTCTATTATGATGATGATGACGACGATGATGTCTACGCTCTCGACCCATCTTCTGAAGTTGCTACTCCTACTCTCGATATTCCTAATGCGTCTAAGGATGGTGATTCATTGAGTAAGATTAGTGATTTTGGTCTCGATAAATTCTTTGATGATGAGGTTTGTGACATGCCTACTGATATGGAGTCTGAGGACGACGTTGCTCTTACGGAAGAGGTCGATCCTAATGATGAGGATTTTTCTCCACGCTATGAGAATTTCACTTTTGAAATTTCTCAATCTCCACCGGGAGATGCAGGCGATGACGATTTATTCTCTCCGGCTTACGAGAAGTTCACCGATGAACTTGCTCTTGTAGATGAGGTGGAAGACGTGATTCTTCACGATGGATTACGGAAAGTGCATCTTCTTATTGCTCAAATCGAAGAGTTGACTTCTCCTCGTTTTTCCGAGTCTTTACCTCCATCTAGTCCTCCCGTTGAAGATAATGACCCATTGCTAGAAGAAATCGAGATTCACTCAATACCTCCGGGTATTGATGATGATGACACGGAGGAGGATCTTATTTTTGCTAATTTGCTGCAGGAAGGTATTGTCCCAAATCCCCCTCCCGAGCACCTTTCATCCACTCCTTTAGCCACTATTACGGAGGATGAGTGCTTTGACCCGGGAGGTGACATTGATTATTTTATAATTGATAACCTTACGGCTTTGCCGCTTTCTGAACATCCATTGTCTTTTGAGGATGACAATGTGATTCTTTTACCCACCCCACCTCCCGTGGCTCACGACTTCACATACTTTTCGTATGTTGAAAGGACTTTTCTCCCATTTAAGACTTATCCTCTTGCCTCCCCTTTGTTGATGTCAACCGGGAACGAGGACAAGGTCTTTGATCCCGGTATTACATTCGAGGCTTCCCCATGGACCATTTAATTCGGGGACGAGTCAGGCTCGTGACTCGGTTAATATAAACAAGCGCTTTTTGGGAGGCTACCCAATTATCTATCTATCTTTCCATGTTTTCACCATAAGTGTAGGGGGGAGCCCCGTTGGTGTTTCTTGTTTTCTTTCTTATCATGTGCAGGTATTAGAGCTTCAAAGACACATTGTTGATGACTTTTGACGACCCGTGATTCCGTGTTCTCATCTTCCCGGTTCTATCCTAAACTCTTTTGATTCTCTATTTTATATTTTTCAATATTAAAACAGGAATCACTTTAGTTATCTTTTCCTTGGCAAGATTTAAACAAAGTGCACAATGTCCTAAGTGTAGGGGATTTTACTCCCACATGCTTAAACATTAAGGACAATGTTTATATCAAGTGTAGGGGGACTTCTATCGAAGATAAGTGGCCTTTTCCTTGTATTTGTCCTCATTTTAACCGGAAAATCAATTTTTCGACATTTTTCAAAATTTTTGATGTATTTTGGCCTATTAGTTTTTACCTTTGTATAGTTATTTTCTTTCTTTGCTAGAATAAATTTTAAATAAAGTGGTTTTAATTTTCAACGTTGTGAATCTTTTGATTCAACCCGAGTTTACTTATCTAAGTTTACTCTAGCTAGTATCCTTAACGTGTTTAAGTCAAGTTTTGCTAGGCTTTTATATAGGGAGCTTTAAAATGCGAAAGTCTTAACTCTCACGGGTTAAGAACAAGAACTTTTCGCAAGTTCCTATAATTGATCCTAGAGAGTCGTTTATCAAGGGAACTTTAAAATGCGATTTCTAAACTTGAAAAAGTCTAAGAGTTTGCAAGATCCTATAGATGGCTCGAAAACCCAAAACTTTGATTTAATAGGCTAAGCATCCACGAGTCTCATTCCTTGAGATTTTAAACTGTGGAGAACGAGAGATGATAGAGTCAATTATAAGTTTGGTATCCTTTCGTGAATTTATGTGAGTTAATTATAAGCCTATTCTCCCATCGCTTGCTAATAAATTTATCTACAATAAATAAGGTTGTACGATTTGAAAAGTTACTTAGCTTCTAGCCCAAGATCGTTTAAAAGTTGCTCGGTATGGATTAGAGTTCATAGCCAAGGCATAACTTATTGAAGCGGGATGCAAAGATTGGTGAGTCCGAAAAGGCCCTAACAAGGCATGAGGGCTACATTTTGTTGCTAAAGATCCCCAAGTGATGTGAAGAATCATTTATCAAAAATCAATATGAAGGATCGAGACACAGGACGAAAAGCAAATACTCCCGTAAAGATCATGGAGAAGTCTATCCGAAAAGACCCTAGCAAGATATGAGGATAAATAGATCCAAGTCCTAAAGGAAGCGGATCGTTGTATATCAATGTCCAAAATAAAGATTGGAGAAAAATGAAGAATTCGTGGTCCAAATATGAAGAATCTCTCAAAACTTCAAGTGAAGAAATTCCTATTATGAAGAGAAGACCATTATTTCATGAACGTCTCTCAAGATTTGAAGTATGAAGTCGCTGCCAAATATCGGTCCGAGAAAGGTCTCAAATCGCGAAGCGAGTTATGCCAAGATATGAACTTTATGTGGTCCCGAGAAGCAGTTTTAAAAGATTTTGTCCTTTAGCTAACTATTGATTAAATCGTCCCACTTTATTTTCAGCCTTAATAACTATCGAAATAAGTCAACAATGCATCCTCGTGATCATTCAAGACAAAAATATAAGAGATACATCTAGGAATAAAGGAGTCTAAGTAAATAATTAGCCCACATGAGTTCGTGTTAGTTTGCTAACTTATAATAACAATGGTCTCGTTTTTAAGCTTGGTATGGGGAACGTGAAACTTGGGGATGATGATCATTCATGACATTTCCAAAACCCTAAGGTATGTCTTTGATTTCTTTACTTACTTTCTTCCTTTGAATGTTTATAATTTTCTATCTCTTTAATAAAGGCCAATATGGATTGATTATGATGGAAAATGTAAAACGTGCTTTGTAACTAATGCATTGCATGAGGACATTGCAATGGTCAAGTGTAGGGGATTTGATAGGTGTGTAAACACCCATCCTTTTTACCACTTAACTACAATAATAACCAAGCTAAAACGTGTATTTTATGTCGTAAATGTCGGAATTATGTGTGGTTTGTGTTTTTCTTCTGATTTAGGATGAAAATGTGAAAAGGGGAGAAAACACGGGCATTCACGGGCTTTTATCGAAGAAAAAGACAAAAGACGAAGTCAAGAAATCAAGAGTGCAAAAAGAACGGAAGTCCAAGGCCAATTCTGAAGATTTATCGTAGAAATAGTCAAAAGACGGAAGTTTACTAAAAGCCGAAGAACTCAAGTCTAATTTATTGAAGAAATTACAAGATGAGTTTATTAATCCCGAGACAAAAGTCGAAGAATTTGGAAGATTAAGGACTAAACAAGTAATAATCAAAAGAAGAAAGAGGGGAGGAAGCTTCCTTCCACTAATCACCTCCTCCCCTATAAATAGATCATTAGTGATTTCATTTGTTGTTGTTGGCTAGTTTGACAAACTATGCTCTTCCATTTTATTTTACTTGCACTTTAAATTCATGTAATTTACTTAATTGTCTTGCACCTTTAATTCCTTTAATTCCAAGTAAGTTTACTTTTATTTTTGTTGAATCTTTATCTTTTCTTGTTAATCTCTCATCTACCTTTCTTGTTTTGATTTCATGTTTATGTTTATGTTCATGTTTTGAGTTTTTATTGATTTAATCAAGTGGGTTTTGATTTTGTTGGTGTTTGATTGTTAGTTTTATTGATTTGGATTGTTTGTTTATGATTAGTAGATGTTTATTGATTAGTCTTGCTTAATCTTTTGGTTTGATTTGTTACTTTTGGTTAGATTCGTGTTATTTTGTTCTTCCTTGTTCTTCGCAAATTTGTTTGCCCAGATTATTCCGAACCAGCACTACATTTCGAATGAAGGGATTTTAAGCAATATTCTGGATCAGTGAATATTTCGCATCAAGGGATTATTACGGATCAAGGAGTCATTCTGAATGATCATTTTATTCCGAATGAGTGAGAATTCCGGATGAACACATTATTACGGATGAAGCACTTTTCCGGATGAAAGGATTATTCCGAATGAATTATTATTCCGAATGAAGCTTCTTTTAACTATTCCGGATGAAGCCATATATTCCGCATGAGCTTTTTATTCCGAGTGAGTGTTTATTCCGGATGAGCAACGTATTCCGAATGAATGTTATTCCGGATGAACCTTTATTCCGGATGAGCAATTATTCCGGATGAAGGAAATATTCCGGATAAACATTTATTCTGAATGAGCTATTATTCCGGATGAAGGACTTATTCCGGATGAATCAATTTATTCCGGATGAAAGACTTTTTCCGAATGAGCACTTTTTCTTAGTTTTGTAATTTCAGTTTTAGTTTATTTTAAGTTTGAATTTTTATGTTTTCAGCTTTATTTTTCCTGCCTTTTTACTTAGTCGCACTTTAAGTTTTCTTGCCTTAGATTTATTTTAAGCTTGCCTTAGTTTAAGTTTAAGTGTGCCTTTAGGAAAGTTTTAAGTTTACGTTATTTACTTTTAGTGCCTTTTAATTTCTCGTCATGCTTTAATTTCCCGTCATTTATTTTCAATTAGATTTAGATTTTAAATTACAGCCATTTACTTTAAAGTTTTGCACTTTCCTTTTACTACAACGACACAAACATTTGTTTCCACCAAAGACAGTTGAGTCGCACATTAAACCAGTTATCAATTCGATTAGACAACGACAAAGAACTTTAATTTTTATACTAGGTAAAAGCTAGTTATCACCTGCTATTTTTAGAAAGTTACTATTATTACACAACAAGTATAATAATACAAGAAATACAAGTAATATTTAATCAGAATATACAGAATACATGATAAACACAGCATAACGTTAAAATCAGTAAAACAAGACATGAACATATAAAACAAGCTAAGACATGATATAAAACCAATTACGTACTTAGTAATCAGAATACTTATACACGTATACTATTTATGTAGCATTAGTGAGATCGAAGTAGGACTCTCTTTCGTTCGTCTTCTTTGTTCACTGGACTTAAGGTACGGATTTCCCATCCTTTTAGTATGAAAATTCTTTCCTTATTAGGATTTCCCCGTCTAAAGCCAACTGTTTTCCCAGTATTTGTTTTATATGTTTGATACCTATGTTAGATTAAGAGCCTAAGCCATATACATGCATGACAAGTGTCACCTAGTTATGGAGGTACCATAACCATAACACTGGAGGCACAAGTGTTATGACTTCCCCACGGTGATGTGATTGCTCGTGGCGTCCCTTTTTAGTTTTTGCCATTACATTATATTATCATGTGGGGCGGATGGTTGCATCCTAGTTACATGTTTAGCAGTATTATCAGAGTGAATGCGATGTGTGCCTTGCATCCTTCACTATGAGTTAATCTCTTCTACCCAGACTATTTAATTAGAGGCAACCCCTCTAATTGCATGACGAGGTCTCCCCTCCAAGTATTCATGCACGGTGGAACCTCATGACCTATATGGGCTATTTGGCTAATTAAACAGATTTTCATAGAAACATTAGTCTTTTCAAACTATAAAACCATTTTATGAACATGAATCCAGATTACTTAGAACTTATGATATTTCTCTACTATTAGTCTTATATGCTTACGTTATTCCGTGTCATACTTGTATATCTGTGAACTAAGCGTTATGCTCAGCCGTTTTCTCATGTTCCTAAACGTCAGGTACTCATGGGCGCTCGTAGACTCTATGCGTACGTGTATATGGATTGGAGGCTTTCTAGCCTTCTCTACTTTATGCATTTCATCATACATTTTGCTACTTATTTCTATGGCATTGTTTAGTCCTTTTCCTTTACAGTATTTATGTTTGTGTGTGATGAGCTTATACTTTGGGTTCCCGATGTTTATTTCTGGTATTTCCTTTTATGGTCACGTAATGTTTTAGAACATTTTCCTAGTATGCTTTGATGACACGCCATAATTACGCGTGACATTCCGTTTACCAAAATGGGGTGTTACAATTCTCTCTATGTTTTATCACTAGTTTTCAAAAATTTCAAACACTTGCAATTTTCGAGGGGGAGAATAGTGATTAAAATATGATCAAAAGGTCTCATTTTTTGATAAGATCTTTGATATACGTGCTTTCTCGTCCTAACTTGTGCTAAATGTTTACTTAAATACTTTCGCATTTTGAAGCACACTTCTAGGGGGAGCGTTTTTGGTGATTCATAAAACTATCAAGGTGTATACATCATTTTCATTAACACCTTGGTTGCATTTTCAATTGGTTTTTCTGGTTACGATATCTATACCCTTAAACACATTATTTCACGACGGTATTGGTGTCAAAAGGTGGTTAGGTATTTTTCCTATGATCCAACCAGAACCGGAGGGATCTTCCCAGGGACAATCCATTAGAACTTAGAAGTCCTTAGGAAAGATGGATTAGTTGAGTGTATGGGAAAAATTCTAACCAAGTACTTAAGCTAGCACTGGAATAATCACAACAAGGTGCTAGTTATGACGTATTGGTAAGCATTGTATGGTTTGAAGAATGAAAAAGAAATGTAAGGATAAAGGGTGAAAAGAAAATAGCCCTCCATACAACTTAGGCAGAAACCGGGTCAATACATCTATTGAAGACAGAGCGTCATGGACCCAGTGATACAATGCACAACCCATCCCACCCTACTCAAGCTTCTCTAAAAAGAAGCTTGATTTATTGTCACGGAGTTCAACTCATTACTATCGACTTTCTCACTCCGAGATAGTAGATATTGAATAGGTGGTAGTCTGCTCGAGCCTCCGATCACCAAATAACATGCACTTATAGAGTCTAGAGCCATCGAGATTCATCAGAAAATCTCATTAGGACACTAATTTAGTGTACCAATTTTCGTTCATCATCATAACACATACGATAATTTATAGAGTCCTACGCTCTATCCTTGTGATATTGCCAGAACATTCATAGTGATACTCTCTAGTATTCACAGTGATGAATGGAAATCCTTCCAGTGTTAACATCAAACAGCACTGTGTTGGGTCAAAAAGTTGATGTCGCAGAAACTCAAAACGAAGAAAACATGAAGGCATTTGTTCAAGCGTTGACACATTGTGTCTAAGCGTTGACAAGTGTAAATTAGGCGTTGTCAGAAGTCAACATAAGTCAAACCTTGTTGGAAATATCTATTTAGGATAAGTATTCAGAATATTATTTATTAATATTCTGTATTAGTTATTTAAATAGAAGATATGCATGTTTATTCATAGTTATCTCTTGTAAACCCTAATCCTTAGTCTATAAAAGGAACAAGGGTCTTAGGTTTTTATTCATAACTTTCATTCACAATGTAAACCTAAAGCGTGTGTTGCACTAGACGTGGGATTAATGTATACACGTCTAATGGTTGTTGATTATTAATATAATTAGCAACCCAATTGTTTAATTCTTGTGTCATTGTGCCCAAACACCTTGTTAATGGTTATTGTTCTAATTCCGCTTCGATTATATTAATCATATGAACAATGATCATTCCTAGTAGCTAGACATCGAGGAAACTTAGGTTTCCATAGTTGGTATCAGAGCCTCGTGGCTCGTGATGCTAGGACCAACAAGGTGTTCGTGTTTTGAGAAGAAAAGAAAAATCCGTATAGGTTTTTCTGGGCGATTTTGTGTGCGCAGCAGTATTCAGAAGGCCATAACTTTTTACTGAACCGTTAGATCGCCACGAAATTTTATGCGTGTGTTATACGCACATATATCTATATATCCACTGGAGGGATTGTCTAGATCTATTCCCAAGATAAAGTTATTAAGCGTCGAAGTCAGCAGTGGTCATATGCTGTTTTCTGTGAACAGTAATAGTAAAAACACGATTTCTCCTTCGTTAACCGTTGGATCGTCGTGAAACTTTCGCTGTAGGTTCTTGACACTTGTGTATAGGATCTCACCGAAGGGATCTTCTATCTGAGCTCTCATGAAGAAGATATTCGATGTCGAAATTCGCTGCAGAATATGATCTTTACATAAAATCATGATTTAGGGTTTATAAAACCCTAGATCAGTTAGCCGCTGATATGTATTATTTAGACGCTGATAGATGTTGGTGTGATACTGATAGATGTTGGTGTAACGCTGACAAGGCATGGATGAGACGCTGATGGACAGGCGCTGACAGGTTTAAAGATGGCGCTGACAATGTTATACATAGTCGCTGACAGGAAAATCATGTGTTGTCCGATATATTGATTTTCAAACGTTGATAAGTGTTGTCCGATATAGGACACAACACACTGATGAGATCTTGGACAGTGAAGGATCTTGGATGACAAAGGAATAGCTGCTGGTTGGAAAATTGGTTTGATTTTTGCACACAAAAAGAGGTATTTACACATGAAGGTACATGGGATCTCTGTTTTTTATTCAGAATATCATTTTGATATTTATGGCTCGGATATTTTTAAAAGGAGTCAATGATTTTTCTATGTTAGCACCAATTAGTGGAGTATTTTTGGAGTAATGTTTATTATGTAATCAGGATAGCCTTGTGAAAGAGTTATTCAAGACAGCTTTTACATATGAAGATATTGGTTCATTAAGACTTGTCATGAAGAGGTGTTGGATTAAGGGGAAGAATTCTTATGGTAAGTTTGATGTTCGAAGAAGATTTTCGCGAGTTTGTGTTCTATCATATCTTAAAGTCGTGAACTCCCAGTCATTGACTTTTAGGATAACGTGTTTGTGCTTTTAATGGTTGGTGACGAACACTTGTCATAATACTTGAAGGAGTTACATTATCGTGCTCAGTGTCTCACAAAGGATGAGAATGGTGACAAGGGATCGAGGTCTACTTATATTTTACCATGAGTATAAGTTCTTTATCACGTGGATAGTACAAGATATGGAACATAGGTTTGGGTTACTCTACTTCTACATTAAGAATATTATAGTTATTTTTCATCAAGATCATTACACAGAGCCTATATATAGAGAATCTTCGATTGCATACTTTTTTTTCCTTCCCTATTGATGTCACAATAAGGGGAAGATACGCATGCTACACTTGAGGGGAAGCAATTTGAAGATGATGTACCACTTACAAGAGATACACAAAGAGTTTTGCCGACATCAACTAGGGGAAGATTATTGGGTCAAAAAGTTGATGTGGCAGAAACTCAAAACGAAGAAAACATGAAGGCATTTGTTCAAGCGTTGACACATTGTGTCAAGCATTGACAAGTGTAAATTAGGCGTTGTCAGAAGTCAAACGCTTTTGGAAATATCTATTTAGGATAAGTATTCAGAATATTATTTATTAATATTCTGTATTAGTTATTTAAACAGAACATATGCATGTTTATTCATAGTTATCTCTTGTAAACCCTAATCCTTAGTCTATAAAAAGAACAAGGGTCTTAGGTTTTTATTCATAACTTTCATTCATAATGTAAATCTAAAGCGTGTGTTGCACTAGACGTGGGATTAATGTATACACGTCTAGTGGTTGTTGATTATTAATATAATTAGCAACCCAATTGTTTAATTCTTGTGTTATTGTGCCCAAACACCTTGTTAATGGTTATTGTTCTAATTCCGCTTTGATTATATTAATCATATGAACAATGATCATTCCTAGTAGCAAAAAGATCGAGGAAACATAGGTTTCCACACACTACGGTAGGTCATATGTAAGATTCACTTGAATTGAACATATGTTAACTAGAAAGCAACAGTGGTTTGATTCTTTCGTGATTCAAACTCGTTCCAGGTCTCGACGCAATATCTTTATGATCTTGCCAGAACATTCAGAGTAATACTCCTTAGTATTTACAGTGACGAATAGAAATCCTTTCAGTGTCGTCATCAAACAACACCGCGTTACGTAACTTGTGAGATTCTATATGAATGAAACTTGTGTCAACTGAAAAGCAACAATGGTTTGATTCTTAATTGATTCAAACTTGTTCTAGGAAATGAATTGACGACTTAATCAGCAGAATGGAACTGCATGATTCACTCTTTACTATGAGTTATCTTTCGAGATATTCAAGTATTGAGAACGGCTACCACTGTCGGAAACCCTGTCAAGGAAGTTCTTTTAACTTACCTATTCACAGGTACAATACGTGTATTGTGTAACGGGAAACCGAAGAAATGCGAATGGTGGCGCTGTTGCAAGAGTCGTGATTCAAGACCACATACTCAAGAAAATGAAGAAAGCTCAAGAACAACTAAAGACAAACACTTTCGCTGCTCTGATGATCAAGGGATATTGTTAACCAACTTTCAACATGATGTAACGAATGAGTATGTGGGGAAAGACACAAGAACACAAGTTGGCAAAGTCTAAAGATCATGTCAAGGCAAAGATCAAAGATCCAAGATCACAAGTCATGAAAGGAACTGTGAAGAAACTCTCAACGAAGAGCTTCAAAGTCTGTAACAACAAAGAAGTGAAATCACATATGACATGACCACCACTTAGGGGGAGATTGTTAGAAGTATTTAAAGTGGTGGTCTGATGTTGTATTTTTGTATATACTTTATTTTAGGAAAAACAAAGCAACACAAAAGTCGTTGGTAAGTATTAGTAATTACGTTTTAGGAAAAACGTAAATACCGACAATCGAGTTCGTTCTCGAGGAGGTATGGTGTTTAGCTAACAAATAGATACGTTATTTAATCGAGTGATTACATTTTTGGAAAGTGAATAAAAGAAAAAGGAAAGGACGGATTACGCTCAAAACGAACAAAAACGCGCGAACGTACGAATGTAAAAACGCGACCCAACGAAAAATTTCACCTAAAAAATAATTAAAAATTACTAAAATATTATAAAAAACCTAACTAAGAAAAATTTGAAAACTTTTAAATTAATTTATATTAATTTTTAAATTTAATTAAAAACCTTAAAAATAAAACTAACTAAGAAAAAGACAAAATTCAAACTTTTTTGTTTGTAAACCTAAAATATATTTAATAAAAGAAAAAAAGTATTTTTTGAAAATTTTAAAATTCTTTTTACTATTTTTTATGACTTTTCTCAAATTAAAAAAATAATCCTAGAAAATGAAATAATAAAAAGAAAATTATGAAAGTTAAACTCTACAAAAGCAAATTAATTTTTCCTACGTCCTAAATGACAAAATAAACTTTTATAAACAAGAATTGTATTATTTTTCTTTTCTACTTTTTAAATTTTCTTATTTTGAATTAAATACGATTTTAAATTATTTAAATGATTAAAAATATTAAATGATTAAAAAAAATGATTTTTTTTAATAGATGTCCTAAATTCTGTTTGAAATCTATGAAAAAGAAGAAGCTAAAATAATATCCCTAATAAGCTAAAAATAAGTTGTACGTGCTACTATATGAAAAATAAGGCGAAATCAAAGAAAGTATAAGATAAAACTAAAAGGAAGAGAAACTAAAAAGAGTTGGGAGAGCAAATGGTTGGGATGTTGGGCTGTTGAGCAGCAAGTCTTAGGTTCGACCCCCACTGCTGCCACTTTACTCTTTTTTTGCAGATTACTTTGTTATATACAAACGAAATAAAAAAAGTATAAATAAAAATAAAAATAAGAGAAGCTAAAAACTAAAGGAAGCAGTAGACCAGTTGGTTTGGTTGTACTTGCGCCCTGCTGTGGGGTGTGGGTTCGAATCCTACCAGCTGCATCTTTTTGGATAGCTTTTTTTCTTATTGTCAGCATATAAGCTGAATACACTAAATAAAAAAAGTATAAAAGGAAAACAAAAGAAGGGTTAAACGAAAAGAACACGAAGAACCGATGGTATGGCTGTTGTTGCTTGCGTCTGTTTGTTAGGTTTGGTCAGGGGTTCAAAACCTACTTGCTGCGTTTTTTGTCAGTTATTTTTATCGCTACTTGCTACTCAGCTTTTGTTGGAATTTTGTTGGAATTCAGCACAGTAACTACTCAAGAGCAGTTTGCTTTCGAGTGTTTAACAAGGAATACAAACACAATCACAGCAGCTATATCTTATAAAAACAACAATGTAACCTCAATTACTACGGTGGCAGCATCTATCGAACAATGACAATAACATAAACGCAGCACAGTAGAACATAAACCACAACAATTGGGGCAGCAACTATAAACTAACAAATCACGCCAAATTAGTAGCAACACAAACACATAGGCCTAACCTTTTGGTTTTCAGTTTTGGTTTGCTGTTCGTTATGGACAGTGGGCACAGGGAGCACAAAACACACACACGCCACGACCTGCTGACACAATAAGAACCAAAACAAGCAGGTCACCTTGCTTTTGGTTTGTTTTATGGGGTGTGTTTGGTCGATGTGGGTACACTGGACACAGTGAACACAACCTAAGCATAAATCACACAACTATAACAATATAGACAACAGATCCAAACCAATCTCGACACGGAAAGGCTGTTTTGTGCACAGTTAAACACGAACACAAGAATTCACTCTTCAAATAAGCAACAACCAAGGAGCATATGATAGTGAGCAGAGTTATAGGGCACAACACCAATAGGCAGTGGGCAAGACTAGTGTTCTAATAAGCTTAGTTATACCAAAAGCGCATACCATCTGTTAACTAGCCAAGCATTGCACATCAACAAACTACAAACTAATCCTAAAAGAAAAACGCAACACTCTTAAAAAAAATATAAAAGAACTAGTAAAACAAGCCACAACTTATTGAAATCTGAAACCACATAAGACCCACACACTTGGATTAATCATTCAGAGCATTCATCCAATACTCACTTTCATTAATGATCAGTCCAAAATACACTTCATATCACCGAATCATCATAAGATCACCACCACTTGAACATTAAACTGTTTTTATACAACTATACAAATCATTAATTTAAACTAAAGACTCAAATCTTTTTGGTTTAAACGAACTTTCCTAAACCTATCGAAGTGGTACAGAGCTAAGTATAGCCTACTGGTGGTCAATACCAACCTAAGACCACCATTCCCAAACACCACTTTAGGCAGATTCGTAGAAGGACGAAATAAGTAAAATACAAAATAAAGGTAACTCAAGAACAACAAGTTTAAAAGCAAGTAATAAGAAAAGTATTGAAACACTAAAAAAAACAGAGAAACAAATAAGCTATTGAGCATATAAGATCAACAAGCAAGAGCCAAAAGGATAAAATGAGCAATAACAAGTAAGGAGGACTTACTAGGGGTCCAAAGAACTCTCTTCTGACCTACGGCTATCTAAGACCTCGACTCCACTTTATTATCACCTCAAACCCCCAAGCACAACTTATTCTGAGCTTATCTACCACAAAAGCTTATCCAATGAAATCGAAACACCAACATAACTTCTTCAAACCAAACAAACTAATTCCAACAACTTCCAACTATGAGAACCAGCTTATTTCTTCAATAAGACAAACAATAAACACTCCAAACAGTGCTTATTTAACTTTCTGTAACTTTTGTTATAATTGAAAAAGGAAATGGCAATGCAGAATTCAAAGATGCAAGATATGTAAAAATTGCAAGTTAAAAAAAAAGGGAACTCAATTAATCTTAAAATTCGTATCTTACAAATTGGAAGAAAAATTGGAACAAGGTACATGACTACACTACATCTCTATATATACAATGAGAAGAACCCTAATGGTTCAAACCCTACCTGAATGATCTTACAAAATTACCCCTCTAAGATGCCAATGGATATTCTTCTTGATGCCAAATTTTGAATTTCATTCTAGATGGTTCTTGACAATCCCATGTGATGCCAACAGAGCTAGATGAAATCTGAGATGTTCGTTTTGTTGTGGGCACCAAGTAATCAATCTATACCCTTGGATTGGTCTTCATATCACTGTCCATGGTGAAACTCGTGATTGAACTTTGTCTTCTAGCCTTGTGGTGATGAGCTGGACATAATTTGCACATAGGGTTTGGATGTTGTGGGGTTGAATCAATTTTTGGTATAGTTAATTTTCAAAACCCCTTTGTTTTCAAATCTGGGTAAACTAGGGTTTATGAGAGAGATTAGGAGAGGATTAGGGGATGATGATGACAATAAGTTTCTCCCGTAGTTTATTAGTTGACCATTTGGACTTGGGTTATGGTGTTTTGGGCTTGGGTAATATGGTGGGTAAATGGGTTTAGGTTAGTTAGTGGGTGGGGTTTGTTAAGTTTAATGGATGTATATTTGGTTTTTGGCATAAATGACCCCTTACTTAACAGTATTTCTTTTAGCAGTTTTGCACATATAGTCCTTGGCCATTTCACTGTTAATCCTTTTGGCATTGCATCGTCAGTCCTTTTGGTTAACAAACACATGAAAAGGGCTTAACGTGTATTTTCTTCATAATTGGAGGACTATTCTTTGACAAGTCTTGAAACTTTAGGGACTCCTTTGCATTGTTGAATGTCTTTAGGGGTATAAAGTGACAATCTTCAATTTTTGAGGGACCAAACTTGTAATTTCTTCAAACTTGAGGGACCAAATGTGACAAATCTTCAAACTTCAAGGGCATTTTTGCAAAATTCATTCGTCGGGTCCGGTTAATTGTGCGGCTTAATTTCTCGTGTTCGTTTTTGCTTGTTTCTTGTGATCTTTTGTCTTTTTCTCGCTATCCCCTAAAACATGCAACAAACGAATACAAGCATATTTTATGGTATTTTATGATCTATTTAACCATTTTAAGCCCGATTTGGACGATGAGACCATGTATAATTGCGGTCTCATCACTCCCCCATACTAAACCATTGTCGTGCCCTCACACAATGCTAGAATAAAGTATCTTAGCACCTCCAAAATTCATTTTTTGGACTTTTATTGAAGACATAAACTTAAATAAACTACTACACGTGTTTTAGACATAATGTATTGTTTTCATCACGATTAAGTGACTTTTAGGGTCAAAGAATAAGAACACGTGAATGCCTCATAGAGATAAGTTCGTCATCCTCGATTTTCACCCAATTCCATGCTAAGCGTGTAACGAGATCATTGTTATTATAAGTTAGCAACACAATCATATCTCATGAGTGTTAATTACGAACCTAAACTCCCTTATTCCTACTTGGTATCTCTTATATTTTATTTTGTCTTAATGATCACGAGGATACATCATTGACTTATGCGTGAATAGAGATTAAGTCTAAAAATAGAGTTTTAACGGTGTAACCAAAATCATTAAATTAGTAATTCATCCCAATAGACAACGATGTCAAAAAATTAAGTCAACAAGAAGGATCGATAAACACAGTTTTATAACGGTTTTGAACATGAGACTTATTACCATGAATTTTATTATCCGCCTCATCATCGGTGGTTTTATTATCATGGTTTACCTCCATCTTTTATTCAACTTCGCCATGAAGCTTTTATTATGACTTCGGTCTTGCCTTGCCTTTTATTATCCGCCTCATCGGTGGTTTTATTAGCCAAAGACGTATATCCTCACGCTAAAGCGAATTTTGGATCTTTAAAGCTTCAAAGATTAAGGCTTGATTCACTTTCAATTTTGCTTAGATTTTTCGGCCTTGTGAGCTTCAAATTTTTGCTTAATTTAGGTGAGCACTTGAAATCTTATTATTAGGTGAAGCTTTCGATTATTCGAGTGCCAATACTTCAAAACCGTGACGCTGGCGATACCTTAATGTTTTCCCAATTTAATTACATGGAAGCTACTAAAACAAATTAGAAACCAACAATAGTGACTAAACCGCTAAATCAATATTTATTAACAATTTATTATGCAAAAGTGTGGGGAGAATAAGCTAATAATTACTACACATGAGATCGTGACGATTACGAGACTTATAAATAACTCTATCATTTCTCGTCCTCATTTAAGAGACTTAGCCTAAAAAGTTAAGGAATCGAAGCTAAATGCTCAACACGCACGGTCGAGTCAAAAATTACTGTTATTCTCACCATCAGAAAACCTACATTCGTGTCTTAAACACTTATGAAAAATAGGAAAAATTTTAAAATTTTACCATTTTTAGCCTTATTTGCAACAAAACGATAAACAAAAAGATAAACTTTGGAAAGCGTGAAGGTTTGGCAAGGCAAGTATATATTCACCCCCCCATACTAAAGTTAAACATTGTCCTCAATGTTTCGAGTCTAGGGGTGCAAACACCCCCATACTAGAGACGTAGTCGAATGCCTAATCTAGCATGGAAAGGGTGTAACCATTTAATTTAAAGCCGTTTATGAAGTGTGCTAAAAACCTAAGGTTAGAACAAATAAGGATATATCATGTGGATATCGAGAAATTCTTCAAAGCAAACGATCGAGTGCTCCTATAAAACGAACACGAGAGGCTCCAATCGTGAAGATCATGATCATCTAAAAACCACAATGCACAAACAACCACGGAACAAAGGTTGGAAGGGCACAAATCCCCTCACTTAAGCTACATTAGAAAGCGATAATATGTACATGGATAAGCATGGGAACTCCCCCACGAGGCACCTTGTTTTTGATAACCGAGTCAAAAGCTCGACTCGAATCCCCATAAATGTGATCATTTAGGGACTATCTTGGTTCGGTCATTTTTTATAGGACTTACATGTAATCAAGGCCCAAAAGCAACCGTGAATAAAGGCAAAGCCTTTATACCGGGATCGAAGATCGTATCCTCACATTTTGTTGAAAATAAAACACGCAAAGCCGGAGGATACGTCTTGTAAGGAAGAAAACTCCTTACGACGTAGGGAAACTCATCATATCCGAGGGGGTGGGTTGGTATACTTTGAAACAAAGGTGAAATCGAAAGAGAATTGCTCAAAATAGGAGTTTCAAAATTTCCCCCCGGATCAAAGGCAAAAGCCTCACTAAAATCCTCATTCTCATCGAGAGGCGGTCCATCGGTGAACCCCTCGAGAATGGAAACGTTATGAGTAGAAAAAGAAATCTCATCCGTATGTGACTTCGGGAGGGTGACTAGCAAATCCGGCTCATCGAGTTTAGAATCCTTAGAATCCTCACTCTCGATGTCCTCGAACGTATAATCAAAGAGAGGATTTACGTCACCAAAAATGAACGCGTCATCAAATTCGAATAAAGCGTTCGAAAAGATTTTAAAATCGGTATTTTGAACGTCCTCGTCGATTAGTGACTCGTCATCACTAGCGGGAAAATCATCATCATTGAAAAGCGGGTTCGAGAAAGTCGTTGATTCTCTCCCCGAAGTGTCAATGGGAGAGACACCATCACGTGATATAGAACCACACTCACTATTGTGATTTGCATCGCTAGAATCTTCGTGGAAAAATTCATCGAGAGTAAAATCACTTACCTCATCTTCGGAGAAAACCGTAGGCTCACTTTGGATTGGAATAGGGATCTCGACACTAGGATTAGTGCTAAGATTCGTCTCCACCGTGCTTAGAGAGGCATCGGTTTCCGTAGTGGGTATAGGAGTAAAAGGCTCTTCATTTGAAGATTTTGCCTTAGTAGTTTCGACATCGGCGTCGAAAAACGTATCAATGTGAGCAAGGCCATCGGCGAACTTCTCACATGATAAATCCATAATCTCACACGGTGTGGGATTAGGAGTAAAAGGCTTGTCACTTGACGTTGTCGCCTTTATGGTTTCAAATTGGTCCTTCGGAGGGATCGAATGCGGGTTCTCAAACGACGTAGAAATAGTAGTAACGCGTCCCTCCGGAATTAAATTTTGATACTCTTCAAAAATCGAGGGGTCAATGATTCTCCTTAAAACCTTATCAATTTCTTCTTTTTCAAAATCACTTAACAGACTATCTTCGTCAAAATTTTGTGTATTTTGATTTTGAAAATCTTTGATAATTTCAACTTCATTAGAAAAACTAGGTTCCAAAGGTTTAACATTCATTGTTCCAACACGTGCTACGAGTTTTTCTTGTTTTTTATTTTCGAAAAAATTTTCAAAAACCTCGTTCGTTGACACCCTCGTTTTTTCATCTTCGATGCTCTTCTCAACCTCTTCAACAATTGGGTTATTATTTCTTTCCATAATTAGTTGAAAGAGCGTCTCAAGTCGTTCACAAACGCGATTAGAACTTTCGTCGATGCGTCTACAACACTCGTCGATGCGGCTAGAACCGAGATCATCATCGAAAACATGTTGTGGAGACGATTGGTCAAAATCGGAATTGTAACATGGATCGGGCTCATGGGAACTTTGAGGATCGATATTGTATGGTGGGGCCTCAAAATTATCAAAACCGTAATTATCGTATGAATTAGGTTCATCATAATGCATTGGTTGGCAAGAATAAGTATCGTGAGGCCCCCCACAATTGTCGCAACACGGATTTTGAGAAAAATCTGGTTCGTTGTGTGGATAACCACCCCCATTGTCGTAATTGTACCTTATGTCGTGTGATTCATCAAAACCGGAAAATTGGTTGTCGAAAGACGTATTTTGGTTCATCGGTTGACAATCGTACCCATAGTGAGGTTCGTTTCCACCATTCTCGCACGACGGTCGGTATTGCGAAGATTGGTCAACGAAATTCGGATTTGGCTCGTGATTGTGACGATTTGGGTATTGAATTGGACACTCATAGTGCCAATGGGAAGGGCTTCCACAATATAGGCAATGAAGGTGACGTTCTTCCTTGGAAGTATACAAACAATTGGTCGGATTACATGAGGGACAAGATCTAAAATCTACATAGTCGATATGATCTCCGCACCTTTCGCATACACACCATGGACAAGTCACGGAACCATACTTTCGTCTCCCACAACCTAAGCAATGAAAATCCATGAAGAATTAAAATTTAGAGGGGTTGAGAAAAAGAATTATGAAAATAGAGGGAAAAATCGAAGAATCTTTTTGTGTTTTCGGTTTTTCAATTTATTTTGGGAATTTTGGTGTATTACGTAGAAATTAATCTACAAAAACTATCCACTAATCAAAGGTCTCGATTAATGAATCCAAGAAGAATGAAGGTAATTACGTGAAGTCAAAACCCTCGTCGACTTTGAAATGTTGGCGGAGCACCAAAACGTTTCGAGGTTCAATAATTAAAACTCACAAAAATAGATTAATAATACTTGATGTGGCAAACCCCTAATTAATCGTCACTTTCAAAATACGCACAAGCGAGCGGAGAAAACGAGGCGGCGCGAAGCACTTAAGAGCCTTTTTTCCTTAGGTCGTGAAATACAACCGCCTTATACCCACCTTATAGTTTGTATTTATCGAGATTAAACCAATTAAGAGTATTTATCTATTTTTCCTTTGACTTTCGTTTGAATTCGATACAACAATAGTGACCGGAACGCTCAACTATTGAGGTGCGATTTCTCGCGTATTTGGATAATTATTGTGTATTAGTTGTTCTACGTAAATACAATATATTATGCACAAGAAAACGAGAAAACGATTTTGTGTTAATAGAGTTCTATTTAACACTATTTATTTGTATGGCTAATAGTATAGAAAAAAAAAAGAAGTATTTACGATAAAAACGTAAACACTCAAATAAACACGATAAATAAGTATGGCTAAACACACCTCCCCGGCAGCGGCGCCATTTTGATGTTGTATTTTTGTATATACTTTATTTTAGGAAAAACAAAGCAACACAAAAGTCGTTGGTAAGTATTAGTAATTACGTTTTAGGAAAAACGCAAATACCGACAATCGAGTTCGTTCTCGAGGAGGTATGGTGTTTAGCCAACAAATAGATACGTTATTTAATCGAGTGATTACGTTTTTGGAAAGTGAATAAAAGAAAAAGGAAAGGACGGATTACGCTCAAAACGAACAAAAACGCGCGAACGTACGAATGTAAAAACGCGACTAAGAAAAATATGAAAACCAAAAAATTTGAAAACTTTTAAATTAATTTATATTAATTTTTAAATTTAATTAAAAACCTTAAAAATAAAACTAACTAAGAAAAAGACAAAATTCAAACTTTTTTATTTGTAAACCTAAAATATATTTAATAAAAGCAAAAAAGTATTTTTTGAAAATTTTAAAATTCTTTTTACTATTTTTTATGACCTTTCTCAAATTAAAAAAAATAATCCTAGAAAATGAAATAATAAAAAGAAAATTATGAAATTTAAACTCTACAAAAGCAAATTAATTTTTCCTACGTCCTAAATGACAAAATAAACTTTTATAAACAAGAATTGTATTATTTTTCTTTTTTACTTTTTAAATTTTCTTATTTTGAATTAAATACGATTTTAAATTATTTAAATGATTAAAAATATTAAATGATTAAAAAAATGATTTTTTTTTTATAAATGTCCTAAATTTTGTTTGAAATCTATGAAAAAGAAGAAGCTAAAATAATATCCCTAATAAGCTAAAAATAAGTTGTACGTGCTACTATACGAAAAATAAGGTGAAATCAAAGAAAGTATAAGATAAAACTAAAAGGAAGAGAAACTAAAAAGAGTTGGGAGAGCAAATGGTTGGGGTGTTGGGCTGTTGAGCAGCAGGTCTTAGGTTCGACCCCCACTGCTGCCACTTTACTCTTTTTTTTGCAGATTACTTTGTTATATACAAACGAAATAAAAAAAAGTATAAAAAAAAAATAAGAGAAGCTAAGAACTAAAGGAAGCAGTAGACCAGTTGGTTTGGTTGTACTTGCACCCTGCTGTGGGGTGTGGGTTCGAATCCTACCAGCTGCATCTTTTTGGATAGCTTTTTTTCTTATTGTCAGCATATAAGCTGAATACACTAAATAAAAAAGGTATAAAAGGAAAACAAAAGAAGGGTTAAACGAAAAGAACACGAAGAACAGATGGTATGGCTGTTGTTGCTTGCGTCTGTTTCTTAGTTTTGGTCAGGTGTTCAAAACCTACTTGCTGCGTTTTTTGTCAGTTATTTTTATCGCTACTTGCTACTCAGCTTTTGTTAGAATTTTGTTGGAATTCAGCACAGTAACTACTCAAGAGCAGTTTGCTTTCGAGTGTTTAACAAGGAATACAAACACAATCACAGCAGCTATATCTTATAAAAACAACAATGTAACCTCAATTACTACGGTGGGAGCATCTATCGAACAATGACAATAACATAAACGCAGCACAGTAGAACATAAACCACAACAATTGGGGCAGCAACTATAAACTAACAAATCACGCCAAATTAGTAGCAACACAAACACACAGGCCTAACCTTTTGGTTTTCAGTTTTGGTTTGTTGTTCGTTATGGACAGTGGGCACAGGGAGCACAAAACACACACACGCCACGACCTGCTGACACAATAAGAACCAAAACAAGCACATCACCTTGCTTTTGGTTTGTTTTATGGGGTGTGTTTGGTCGATGTGGGTACACTGGACACAGTGAACACAACCTAAGCATAAATCACACAACTATAACAATATAGACAACAGATCCAAACCAATCTCGACACGGAAAGGCTGTTTTGTGCACAGTTAAACACGAACACAAGAATTCACTCTTCAAATAAGCAACAACCAAGGAGCATATGATAGTGAGCAGAGTTATAGGGCACAACACCAATAGGCAGTGGGCAAGACTAGTGTTCTAATAAGCTTAGTTATACCAAAAGCGCATACCATCTGTTAATTAGCCAAGCAGTGCACATCAACAAACTACAAACTAATCCTAAAAGAAAAACGCAACACTCTTAAAAAAAATATAAAAGAACTAGTAAAACAAGCCACAACTTATTGAAATCTGAAACCAAATAAGACCCACACACTTGGATTAATCATTCAGAGCATTCATCCAATACTCACTTTCATTAATGATCAGTCCAAAATACACTTCATATCACCGAATCATCATAAGATCACCACCACTTGAACATTAACCTGTTTTTATACAACTTTACAAATCATTAATTTAAACTAAAGACTCAAATCTTTTTGGTTTAAACGAACTTTCCTAAACCTATCGAAGTGGTACAGAGCTAAGTATAGCCTACTGGTGGTCAATACCAACCTAAGACCACCATTCCCAAACACCACTTTAGGTAGATTCGTAGAAGGACGAAATAAGTAAAATACAAAATAAAGGTAACTCAAGAACAACAAGTTTAAAAGCAAGTAATAAGAAAAGTATTGAAACACTAAAAAAACAGAGAAACAAATAAGCTATTGAGCATATAAGATCAACAAGCAAGAGCCAAAAGGATAAAATGAGCAATAACAAGTAAGGAGGACTTACTAGGGGTCCAAAGAACTCTCTTCTGACCTACGGCTATCTAAGACCTCGACTCCACTTTATTATCACCTCAAACCCCCAAGCACAACTTATTCTGAGCTTATCTACCACAAAAGCTTATCCAATGACATCGAAACACCAACATAACTTCTTCAAACCAAACAAAATAATTCCAACAACTTCCAACTATGAGATCCAGCTTATTTCTTCAATAAGACAAACAATAAACACTCCAAACAGTGCTTATTTAACTTTCTGTAACTTTTGTTATAATTGACAAAAGGAAGCGGCAATGCAGAATTCAAAGATGCAAGATATGTAAAAATTGCAAGTTAAAAAAAAGGGAACTCAATTAATCTTAAAATTCGTATCTTACAAATTGGAAGAAAAATTGGAACAAGGTACATGACTATACTACATCTCTATATATACAATGAGAAGAACCCTAATGGTTCAAACCCTACCCGAATGATCTTACAAAATTACCCCTCTAAGATGCCAATGGATATTCTTCTTGATGCCAAATTTTGAATTTCATTCTAGATGGTTCTTGACAATCCCATGTGATGCCAACAGAGCTAGATTAAATCTGAGATGTTCGTTTTGTTGTGGGCACCAAGTAATCAATCTATACCCTTGGATTGGTCTTCATATCACTGTCTATGGTGAAACTCGTGATTGAACTTTGTCTTCTAGCCTTGTGGTGATGAGCTGGACATAATTTGCACATGGGGTTTGGATGTTGTGGGGTTGAATCAATTTTTGGTATAGTTAATTTCCAAAACCCCTTTGTTTTCATCGTTTATGAATCTGGGTAAACTAGGGTTTATGAGAGAGATTAGGAGAGGATTAGGGGATGATGATGACAATAAGTTTCTCCCGTAGTTTATTAGTTGACCATTTGGACTTGGGTTATGGTGTTTTGGGCTTGGGTAATATGGTGGGTAAATGGGTTTAGGTTAGTTAGTGGGTGGGTTTTGTTAAGTTTAATGGATGTATATTTGGTTTTTGGCATAATGACCCCTTACTTAACAGTATTTCTTTTAGCAGTTTTGCACATATATTCCTTGGCCATTTCACTGTTAATCCTTTTGGCATTGCATCGTCAGTCCTTTTGGTTAACAAACACATGAAAAGGGCTTAACGTGTATTTTCTTCATAATTGGAGGACTATTCTTTGACAAGTCTTGAAACTTTAGGGACTCCTTTGCATTGTTGAATGTCTTTAGGGGTATAAAGTGACAATCTTCAATATTTGAGGAACAAGCTTGTAATTTCTTCAAACTTGAGGGACCAAATGTGACAAATCTTCAAACTTCAAGGGCATTTTTGCAAAATTCATTCGTCGGGTCCAGTTCATTGTGCGGCTTCATTTCTCGTGTTCGTTTTTGCTTGTTTTTTGTGATCTTTTGTCTTTTTCTCGATATCCATACCTAAAACATGCAACAAACGAATACAAGCATATTTTATGGTATTTTATGATCTATTTAACCATTTTAAGCCCGATTTGGACGATGAGACCATGTATAATTGCGGTCTCATCATGGTCAAAGAAGTGAAGTCACATATTATATGACCACCCCATAGGGGGAGATTGTTAGAAGTATTGAAAGTGATGGTCATATAATATACCGTTACGAAACTCGTGGAAAATGCTATTCAACAGTGTCGAGAGCTCTAAGTTATTGTTATGTATGTAACGGGAACTAGTCCCGAACACACAAATGAGGAAAGCCTTTGTCAAGTTTCCTTCTTAGTATAAAAGGAAACAAACTCCTTATTTGTGTGTGTGCCTTTCCATTTTTCTAGTGTGTTTTCCATTCTTCTTGTTTTTAGAGAGAGAGACTCTCCTTAGTTTCTCTCACTAGGATTACACACTCTTTATATCTTTCTTTCTTATTCTCTTTAATCTAATATTCCCTTCTTAGTTTTAATCTTGTACTTCATCATCTTTATTTCTTCTTCTATAAGTCGTGTGTATAATCCTGTTTAAGTCATCTAATCTGAGTAACGTAAAACCATCATACGAATTCTCATTCTATGAAAGTTTTCTCTCCATCACAACATCACCCAAAAATCTCATTTGATGACGAAGTAATTTCAAGTGTTCGTCAATTAGAAGCATTCGACTTAAATTTTAAGGGCATAAATTTCGATGTTAAAATCCATGTATGGAGAAGCATGCATACAACTCCATAGCATACGTTTAATAAAACATTTAATAAACTTCTTCACGAGACTAAATTTCTACATAAGTTATGTTGAGTTATTGTTTAAACCAATTAAAAAATTTACCCACAACTATTCACAACTTACTTTTGCTAGAACTTAGCTACGCACAAAGCAATACCCTTATTCATTGTGTTTCGAATGTGAACTTGTGGTAAATCACCCTAAAGGTATAATTCAATTAATAATCGTAGGTAATTTCAATTTGACGCACAGGCGAGACGGGAATTTGGTCAACGACTAATAGCATAACACCTCCTTCCTTAACCAAGTACGTAACCAACGGTGCGTTATACCCACTTTATAGTTTGTCAAAAGGAGTAGGCCTTAGATTATTATTGCAAATCACCAATCAACGTAATCTTATGTAATTTAGATCTCGAACAAATATTTACTTAAATTTGATTTAGTCCATATTGTTTTTTTCGGAAAAAAATCCATTGTTTATAACAACTCAACAACAATTTAATATAAACAAGTAAAAAACATCTACATCATAAACACATAATAACAATTTATATGTGCAATAAATAAATCAAATAGCCACATGCAAACGATTTATTCAATGATCATCAAATCAAGGTCTTTATATTCATATAAAAGTCTTTCCTAATTCAAGATTTATTGAATAAAATAATCACGTAGCATATGAAATCATATAAACATATAATTTTACGATCCATGAAAACATGCACGTTATCAAGGATTTTCCCACAAATCTTAACAATTAAATCTCTACAGATAGTAACCATACACGACAGAACAATTAATCATGCAATTTAATTTAAAATTATCCCACATGTAATTTAGCGTTTCAAAACAATTCTTTTTTTATAAAAATTCGGCCAAAACCTTAATTTTATAAAAAACAAAACCTTAATTTTAAGAAAACCTAAAAACATGTAGTTTTAACTCAAAACAATTATTAGTTAAAAAACTTTAGATGTTCAATAATTATAACATGTTAAAACGGCTCTCGATGCCACTAAAGGTTTATTAACATCATAACAATTAAATAAAACCCTAAACGAGATCGAAGCACACATAGTGGAAGCGATTTAACACGATCATAATAATAACACAATTATAAATAATCAAATTAGGGTTACATACCTTACACTAAAGCAAATCCACAAGACAAGGAACGAATCACCAATTCGGGTTTATAACGAATACCACTGATAACGCCTCATTTATAAATGTTTGTAATGATTTATTTCTCCTTGTTTGCTATGTAAATAAATATTTTATGTATTGTTTGATTGTAGTGAAGGAATAATCATATGGACCAAAGATATAAAGAAATAAGAAGAAAAATAGAGAATGCTGAAAAAGAGCCAAAGTGCGGCGCACATTCTATGAAACACGATTATGGAGAACTATCCAAAGTGCGACTCACAAAAGAGAAAGTGCGGCGCACATTTACAAAATGGAAGTGCAGCACACATTTGACTAAGTGCGTCGCACATTTGCTGCAGTTACACCATTAAGTATCATTATGCATGGATATTATGGGAGATACCTTTTGATATACTCTAGGGCTTCTTAGCTACGTTTTTGTGGTTATAAAAGTAACCCAAAGCCAGGCATAAACATATATCTCATTCCATTTTACTCCATTGTTATTAGGGTTTTTATAAAATCAAGGATTTAACAAATCATTGATCATTGTTACTAGTATAAGGGTAACCTTAGTTGGTTCACACCATTGCTTCTGTAGCAAGGATCTGATAATATTTCTTGTGATTGTAATAAGTATGGAACAAAGCTTATCACCTTTTTGGAGCAATTACTGATTAATACTTTGTGGCATAATTCTCATTTCCTTTATGTTAATTCTTTACTTTGATTTGCATATTGTTGAAATGAACTTCTTTACAGTTATTATGGAGTAGTGTGTTGTGCTCTTTGGTTAAGGTTTCTATAGCCTATGATTAGATACGAATATTTTCTTTGCTAGGGCAAAGTGCGGCGCACAATTAGATTTGTGCGGTGCACTTTCTCCCTGGGTACCTGATTATGAGTATGATTTACATGCGCTTGTATTTTATGTTATTAAGTAAGATCATTGTTATATTTTGGATTTGTTCATGACCATGACTAGTACTCATGTGAATGGATGAATTTCATGTCATCTAGTTAATGAACCTTGTTATTCGCTTTTGTCGCGATTAGTGGAATAAAACATATAACAAACTCTTGCTTAGTTTCATCTAATATCTTAGTTATCGAAATCAAACATAAACCATTCTTAATGCTTTTGATATGACATAATCTTTAGTCGGATTTTTGTTATGTTAATTAGATATTTCGTGTGCAACTAGTAATCGCTGTAACACTCTCATTTTTCGTATCGGTACAGCGGAAGGGTCTTTCAGAGTGTTACGGGATAACAAAATAACTCCAATCATAGACAACACATAAAAATGGTTGTACAAGGTTTAACATACATTAATTCGATAAAAAGGTTTAAAAGCGTACAACAGGTCCCAAATTATACAGGTCATATAGTTTACAAAACATAGATCGAATGAACATTTTTAATATTATGTGGGACATCAGAGTCGATCTCCATCCGGATTACCTTCAAGCACCTGAGATAAAAACATGCAAAAAAATCATATCAGTGAATGCCGAGTGAATTCATAGAGTTTAATAAAAACCGTTATATAAAACAATCATTTAATATCAGAACACAAGCATAATATCGGAAGTAAGTCCTCATATTGCTAGTTAGGCAATATATAAATCAAGCATACATCTTAAACCATCCATGAGACCGTAGTCTCTATATTACCATGATAGGTAATATATTCATCGTTAATAGCGTCGTTATCATATATAGGATACATTGTATTTGAATTTATATATGTTTTATAAGATACGTTTTAGGATTATTATTAGCCGCATGACATTGTTACCTTACTGTGAAAACAGCGGGCCGCGAACCCGACAAACAATTTGCCCATCTAAGTTAGCGTGTCGTCACAAAAATCACGCTATGGAATCTTCTCATACATAAATTCGCTACCAATCAATGTGGTACGACGGGGATCAACCGTCAAGGCGCGAACTGGGGTGATCGTCCCCAAATAGTACTATCAAATGCATAAGCGTCTACCAAATCCCGGTAGTTCACAATTCATGCTAATGGGACTCTAAGTGACATAACCTAACTACTAATAATCCTTTTAGTCTCGTATATAGGGTCATAGCATCATTCGGGTCCATATCATTAAGCATACAATCGGGACTACTTGTGTTCTATTTTTATAAAAATCTAGCATGTTATCTCCCTCGCGGGTTTAAAAATCATTTTATAAAACATTTAAAAGAGTGCGAGGCTATGAACTCACGTTGTTAATGAAAGGCGGATTATCGGCTACGGGCGTGCTTCGGTCACGGAAACCTATATAAATAATAATCGGTCTTAGACTCGGTCCAATGACTTTTATCAAAATAACAATATACATATGATGATTTTGTACATATGATGATGATCAAGTGGGTTTATACATCCTTGTTTACTCATTTTAGTGTTTACGTTTTGGTAACGTTTTACTAGTTTGCTAGTTTTACCTATTTACCTATTTTGAGTCCATTAAGCTTAGTATAAGTTCTTTAACTTGTTTTTATCCCTTTTATACCTATATTATCAGTATATATACCTTCCATGTTGGGCCCAAATGGGTTAAGCCCAATAAGTTCTTTTTACAAGTTTTTATCTTATTAAGTCCAATTATTAGTCCAATATGTTTAGTTAGCTCGTAAATGTCCGTATTTCTTATAGTTCGGGTTTTATCGGTTTTTACTTGTATTAGTTACTTATACATCAGTATATGACTTTTATAAACTTTACATTAGACGGGTTTGGTCGTCTAAGTTTTATTTGGCGAAAAACGTTAATTTTACGGCGATAGCCGAAAAAGTCGTAAAAATCAAGTTTATAGTTTTTATTACTTATAAATATTATTTCATTACCATTTATATAATTTACCCATTTAATTAACCTTTTATACATTTATATAAATAAGTTTTATAAGTTAGTGGGTTTATATTTTTACATTTTATACATTATAATGTGAGTGCTTATATAATAATAATAAACATTATTTCCAAAAATCTGATTTTTATCTTCATGTTCACCATTTTTAACATATCTAGAGTTCTATAATGAGTTAGAAGCTCATTTTGGGTGACATGTTCTTCATATTATGTGCTACATTTAACTTAGTTATAGCTACTGCCCATTTTGAGTTTAACTTGCCTTAACAGTCCCTACAAAACTGCTTATTAAGATTAGACCACCTAACTTGTTTTGATCATATCTCACTCATTATTTTGATTCCATTGCATGGCCAACTCTCACATGTGTATAACATCTTGTACTTACTGTAAATGGATCATACCATGCAATTTTATCAGTTCATCTTTTAGTTATCTACTGTTTTTATACAGCCAACTAAATAATCAAGATTTTAGCCTCATTTCTTATAGTTATCAACCTTTTTAAGCATATTTATCAACACTTGATCCCCACACAACATTTTTATCATCATATATACATCATATACATATACAAAATGAAAGAAAATACATTTGTTCTTTACAAAATAACAAGAGAAAAATGGAGAGGATGATCTTCTTTACCAACCAAGTGTTTTTCTTGTTTTTGGAAGACAAGAACTTGATGAACACAATAAGTATCTCCAAGACCATCAAATATCAAGAACATAGGTTGGAAAATCAGCCCTAGGACACAAGCAAATCACCTCCAAAGTTGTTAATATGGCCACCAAATGACAAGGCTTCAAGAGAACTCCTTAATAGAGCTAGTAAACATGTGTTTCATGGCTAGAAGAGATCAAATAGGGTGTTTGTTGGTTTATTTTGGACGGCAAGGGAGGGGTTGTTTGAGAGAGTTTGATGTTGAATTGCATGTATGAAATGGTGGAATGACAAAACTAGTAGCTAGTTTTGAGAGTTAGTGGAATGTGTTAGCTTAAAATGTAAGCTAGGCTAACACTTGTAATGTGTTAGCTTAACTTGATGCCACCTTAGTGTGTGGTGTCAAGTGTGCCCTCCAAACCAAGCTAGTGGGGTGGGACAATGTGTTTTGTCCCATCTCACTAGTTTACGGGTATTTCTCGATTCTAGTTTTCTCGATTTGCGTGCCCTCGGGTCGTTTTACGAAAAACGTTTTTATAAATTATGAATCAACGTCACAAAACGAATCCAATAAAAATTGTCTCATCAAAAACGGAGTTCAAAAACGTAAATACGTAATCCTAAGGTTTCCGGTTTAATCGTAAAAGACGCCAAATTATGCACGTAAGCCCAAATTTAAATCCGTAAATTTTGAGTTCGTCAACCAACACAAAAATAAGTTTCAAAATATTATACGAGAAAATATTTCACTACCTGAAAATGTTAGATTGTCACAGCTTTTCCTCCTAAAAGGGATCAACATCCTCGTGATCCATTTCATTTGGATGTCCGTTTCTTATTGAAATCGAAGAGGTGCGGATATTTCTTCCACATTTCATCCTCTCGTTCCCAAGTATACTCCGGTCCATGCTTTGAATTCCATTGGATCTTGACAATAGGTATCCGACTTTGTTTCAGTTGCTTTACCTCACGGTCCATAACTTCTACGGGCTCTTCGATAAAATGCAACTTCCCATCTATTCGAACCTTACCTAACGGAATTTTCTCATCACTCATTGCTAGACATTTCTTTAGATTAGACACATGGAATGTGTTGTGAACACCATGAAGTTCTGGGGGTAACTCTAGTTTGTAAGCCACCGGACCTACTTCAGATAAAATCTTAAAGGGTCCAATATAACGGGGATTCAATTTTCCTCGCTTTCCAAATCTTATAACGCCTTTCCATGGAGATACTTTCAACATTACTCGGTCACCCACTTCAAACTCCATTGGCTTCCGCCGCACATCCGCGTAACTTTTCTGTCTACTTCGGGCAGTCAACAACCTCTTCTTAATCTGAACTATCATCTCCGTAGTCTCCCGGATCAATTCCGGTCCCGTGAGCTGGGTATCCCCAACTTCACTCCAACATACAGGAGATCTACACTTCCTACCATACAAAGCTTCAAACGGTGCAGCCTTAATACTAGAATGGTAACTATTGTTATACGAAAACTCTGCTAACGACAAATGTTTATCCCAATTCTTACCAAAGTCTAACACACAAGCTCTCGACATATCTTCCAGTGTTTGTATCGTCCTTTCACTCTGCCCATCAGTCTGGGGGTGATAAGCAGTGCTCACGTCGAGATTCGTTCCCAAAGATCTTTGGAGAGATTTCCAAAAATTCGATGCGAATCTAGGATCTTGATCTGAAATGATCGATACAGGCACTCCATGTTTGCATACAACATTATCAAGGTATATTCGAGTCAGCTTCTCTAGTGAGAACTTCTCCTTAACCGGAATGAAGTGTGCTGATTTGGTCAGTCTGTCGACAATAAACCAAATCGAATTGTTTCCAGATGATGTTCTAGGAAGCTTGGTGATAAAGTCCATCGTAATTCGCTCCCACTTCCATTCAGGAATCTTTGGTTGTTGAAGTAGTCCTGATGGCTTTTGATGTTCAGCTTTAACTCTAGCACAAGTCAAGCATTGAAGAACATACATAGCTATGTTAGCTTTCATATTCGGCCACCAGTACAACTTCTTCAAATCATGGTACATCTTATCAGATCCCGGATGAATGGAATACTTAGATTTATGGGATTCTAACATAATCAAATCTCTTAAGCCTCCAAACTTAGGTATCCACATACGACCTCTTAAGCATTTCACTCCATCAGCTCTAACCTCTAAAGGATCTCCTTCTCCTCGGAACCCTTCATTAACAAAATTCTCCTTCTTACAGGCTTCTATTTGCGCATTTCTAATTTGCTCAGGCAAATTATTGTGCACGGTCAAGACTAGAGAACGCACCCTGATAGGCTCTCTATCTTTCCTACTTAACGCATCGGCAACAACATTGGCTTTTCCTGGGTGATATTTTATATCACAATCATAATCACTTAACAACTCTATCCATCTTCGTTGCCTCATGTTCAATTCCTTCTGGTCGAGAATATACTGTAGGCTTTTGTGATCGGTGAATACCGTACACCTGGTGCCATACAGATAATGTCTCCACAACCTAAGAGCAAAGACTACAGCTCCTAACTCAAGATCATGAGTAGTATAATTCTCCTCATTCTTCCTCAATTGCCTAGAAGCATAAGCTATCACTTTCTCTCTCTGCATCAAAACAGCTCCATAACCTCTAAGAGATGCATCACAATATACTACAAAATCTTCACTCCCGTCGGGTAATGATAAGATTGGCGCACTACATAATTTTTGCTTCAATATCTGAAATGCTCCATCTTCATCACTTCCCCAAACGAAAGGTTTATTCTTCTGAGTAAGCTTAGTCAAGGGTTTAGCTATCAAAGAAAATTCTTTAATGAATCGCCTATAATAGCCAGCCAATCCTAAGAACTGTTGCACTTCCGTTGGCGTTGTCAGTGCAGACCAATTCTTAATAGCTTCAACCTTTGCAGGATCAACATGAATTCCATCTTTGTTAATCACATGACCAAGAAATTGCACATAATCCAACCAAAAATCACATTTCGAAAACTTAGCATACAACCTTTCATCCTTCAACAAATTCAAAACAATCCTCAAATGTTCTCTATGTTCATCTTCATTCTTAGAGTAGATAAGAATATCGTCAATAAACACAATCACAAATTTATCCTAGTAGGGCTTGCACACTCGATTCATTAAATCCATGACAACCGCAGGTGTGTTAGTTAACCCAAATGGCATTACTTGAAATTCATAGTGTCCATAACGAGTTCTAAATGCAGTTATAGGAATATCTTCTTCACGGACGCGAAGTTGGTGATATCCTGACCGCAAATCTATCTTAGAATACACACTAGATCCTTGCAGTTGATCAAACAAATCATCAATCCTAGGTAAAGGATATCGATTCTTAATTGTCAACTTATTCAGTTCCCTATAATCAATGCACATACGAAAAGATCCATCCTTCTTCTTAACGAACAAGACTGGAGCTCCCCAAGGCGACGAGCTCGGTCGAATAAAACCTTTATCAGACAACTCCTTAAGTTGCTCAGATAACTCCTTTAATTCAGAAGGGGCTAATCGGTAAGGCGCACGTGCCACCGGTGCAACACCAGGAATTAAATCGATTCGAAACTCTACTTGCCTTATCGGTGGAAGTCCGGGTAAATCTTTAGGAAATACCTCAGGAAATTCACAAATAATAGGTACATCTTCCAATCGTTTCTCCCTAGACTCATTCCCGGTCACTTGAGCTAAGAATAACTCACAACCGTTCTTGATGTACTTTTGGACTTTAATACATGAAACGATTTTCAAACGGGATTCACCTCGACTACCATCAATTACTAACGTCCTATTCCTAAGAGGAATCTTAACATTCTTCTCTCCACATAAAATAGTAGCATTATTCAACGACAACCAATCCATACCAATAATAATATCAAAACTACCTAATTCTATCAACATCAAATCAATCGGAAAGGAATGGTTTAAGAGATTTAGAGAGCATCCTTCTAATAGCTTATTAGTTTTCACTAATTTACCATCAGCCAATTCCACCTCGTAACTGGTACTTATCTCAACAGGTTCAATATCAATAAGGGCACTAAATTTAGTGGATACAAAGCTCCTATCAGCACCCGAATCAAATAAAGCAACAGCATAATGATTGTTGAGTAAAAACGTACCGGTAACGACATTCGGATCCTCTTTCTTCACCTCTATTGTTCCAAGTTTGTAGATACCACCCTGGGGGTTTCTTCCAGGTACAATCGCTTTCAACTTGGGGCATTCCGATTTCCTATGACCTTCCTCATTACAGTTGAAGCAAATGGTTCCCTTCTTACACCTTTCAACCTTGTGTCCAAGATTTCCACAATTTCGGCACTTCCAGTAGTCGCCAGCATGCCTCTTGTTGCCACACTTAGGACATCTATCATCGTTGCGCGGTGCATTGTTGGTAAGAGCATTTGCATTCCCCTTTCTCTAGTTCTGACGGCGATTAAAATTCTTCCTATTATCACCTCTATCTACACGATCACCGTCTCCCTTTCTTTTCTCACCTACACGGGCTTCATCTTCCTTATCCTGAATTATCTGTCCAATGAGTTGGTAAGCCATTCGAACAGCATCATCAATGGTCAGTGGTTTAGATGATGTCACGTCCCCCCGGATATTCCTGGTCAACCCTTTAATATATTGCTCAATTCGGATCTCTTCGGGTTCAACCAATCGAGGACATAGCAAGGCCAACTCATGGAATCGGTTCGTGTAACTATCAATGTCCACACCTTTCATTCTCAGATGAATCAACTCCTGTTCTAACCTAATAATCACACTACGAGGACTAAACTCCAAAGTCATCCACTTCTTGATTTCAGCCCAAGGAGTAGCATTAGTAGCTTCAAGACCCATGAAAGCAATTTTCCCGTTCCACCAAGTCAACGCACGACCTTTAAGAGTAGCCATAGCAAAAGTCACCTTATCTTCCTCCTTACACTTACTAATCCTAAACACCGATTCAATCTTCTCAATCCACTCGCTTAGTCCTACAGCACCTTCAGTTCCATTAAAAGGTAGAGGTTCACACTTCATGAACGTCACATAAGTACAGCCACCAACTTCAGGTGCATTAGTTCCAAGTCCTCCTACGTTTCCTCCAGCATTAGCATTCACATTATTAGCATTCACATTCACATTAGTACCGCCAATTCCACTACCGCCAGCTCCACTACCGCCAGCTCCACTACCGCCAGCACCACTACCGCCAGCTCCACTACCGCCAGCTTCACTACCGCCAGCTTCATTTCTAGCATTTGCTATAAATTCAGTCATAGATGCGGTAACTTGCTCCGTAATAATCCTACGTACATCATCCTCAGTCACAGCCTTCTTGGGCGGCATAGTTCTATAATTTCACAATTTCAAAGTATTAAGCATTCTCCCAACAAGGATTCATATAATATGGATTGAATTCATAATCAATGGTACAAATACGGCACAATATGGAATTCAAGACAAGATACATATTTCATTCGATTTGAAACAAAAGTATTGTCTTAGTACATCCCATATCAAAGTTCTAGCACTATATACACTCAAAAATTCGTGCCAAGTCTATTACTAACAAATCGGTTCAGTCAAAGATACAAAAGCACAAAAGATATAAAGGTCACTACTAAATACAGACTGGTCTACTGAGAACCGCCAGATGGTCCATCATCCATCGTCTTCTGAATCTTCGTCGGACGATCACTAGACACATCTTCAGCTGGGCGCTTACGGATCACTCCTCTTTCAACCATGTCGGCATAAAATCTACTATTCCAACCCACGGATATATTCAACTCCTTTTCAGCTTTCTCACGTATCGCACGAGCTACACTCAACTGAATCTCCATAGTATTCACCTTTCTCTTCATAGCAGCATACTCACCACTTTCCAACACCGATAACCTCCTAAAATCCTCATTCAAACCACGCTCTACATCACTCAAATCCAAACTAATCAATTCTCGCTCTTTCTCGCCGACCTTAGTCTTCGACTCCAAATAAGCAACCTGAGTCTGAACAACACCTAATCCAACCTCTATCACACAACTCTTAACACGGGAAGCATCTAGATCACGTCTCAAGGCCCATGGTGCAAGACCATCAATATGAGTAGCCTCTCGAGCACTAGACGACTCTCCTATCTCACATCTACGAGTAGCAATACCATCCGTACCATCAGGTGCATCGTCATCCTCATCCTCCTCTGATTCAGAAGCAGATTCAGATGATTCGACATTTCATTCCTAGGTAACTCATCCTCAGAATCAGACAAACAAACTGGTGGGGGCAAAGGCTCGCCCTCTGGAACATCATACGGATAAATAAGCTCAGCTTCCTCATCGTCGTCAACCTCAACATCTATACCTACATCCTCCTCGACATCCTCGTCGTCAATCTCATCATCTAAATTATCTAACCCAATCTCATCATCATTCTCTATATCAACATTCTCAATATCCACATTCTCAATATCCACATTCTCAATATCCACATTCTCAATCTCATTCTCTACCAAGTCAACCTGAGGGGCAATCTGATCTCTTAGTCCTAACTCGGTCCCGGGATCCTCAAATGGTTCCTCCTCATCATCGATATCATAATCTACTAAGTCTAAATAAGGATCATCATCTACATTAGGTTTGGGAATAGCATGGTTTTCTACAGGAATATTAGGGTCAGCCATGACAATCTGCATTTATATATATATCTCGTATTAGGATAACATACTAGTTAAACAATTACATAATGAAATCACGATATATACATATATATAAATTAAATTATATATATCAAAATATATATCTTCTCAATAGGGCTTGTTGGTAACGTCGGAGATCTCTGGCACCGTTATAGTCAAAAGATTTTTCAAATATGTTCTCAAATGTTCATTGTCAAAAGATTTTGAAAAGTTTTGTTCAAAACCTTGGTTTTTAAAATCTTTTGTTCTCTATAACGAGAGCTCTGGTACCAAACTGTAACACTCTCATTTTTCGTATCGGTACAGCGGAAGGGTCTTTCAGAGTGTTACGGGATAGCACAATAACTCCAATCATAGACAACATAAAAATGGTTGTACAAGGTTTAACATACATTCATTCGATAAAAAGGTTTAAAAGCGTACAACAGGTCCCAAATTATACAGGTCATATAGTTTACAAAACATAGATCGAATGAACATTTTTAATATTATGTGGGCTATCAGAGTCGATCTCCATCCGGATTACCTTCAAGCACCTGAGATAAAAACATGCAAAAAAATCATATCAGCGAATGCCGAGTGAATTCATAGAGTTTAATAAAAACCGTTATATAAAAAAATCATTTAAAATCAGAACACAGACATAATATCGGAAGTAAGTCCTCATATTGCTAGTCAGGCAATATATAAATCAAGCATACATCTTAAACCGTCCATGAGACCGTAGTCTCTATATTACCATGATAGGTAATATATTCATCGTTAATAGCGTCGTTATCATATATAGGATACATGTATTTGAATTTATATATGTTTTATAGGATACGTTTTAGGATTATTATTAGCCGCATGACATTGTTACCTTACTGTGAAAACAGCGGGCCGCGAACCCGACAAACAATTTGCCCATCTAAGTTAGCGTGTCGTCACAAAAATCACGCTATGGAATCTTCTCATACATAAATTCGCTTACCAATCAATGTGGTACGACAGGGATCAACCGTCAAGGCGCGAACTGGGGTGATCGTCCCCAAATAGTACTATCAAATGCATAAGCGTCTACCAAATCCCGGTAGTTCACAATTCATGCTAATGGGACTTTAAGTGACATAACCTAACTACTAATAATCCTTTTAGTCTCGTATATAGGGTCATAGCATCATTCGGGTCCAATATCATTAAGCATACAATCGGGACTACTTGTGTTCTATTTTTATAAAAATCTAGCATGTTATCTCCCTCGCGGGTTTACAAATCATTTTATAAAACATTTAAAAGAGTGCGAGGCTATGAACTCACGTTGTTAATGAAAGGCGGATTATCGGCTACGGGCGTGCTTCGGTCACGGAAACCTATATAAATAATAATCGGTCTTAGACTCGGTCCAATGAATTTTATCAAATAACAATATACATATGATGATTTTGTACATATGATGATGATCAAGTGGGTTTATACATCCTTGTTTACTCATTTTAGTGTTTACGTTTTGGTAACGTTTTACTAGTTTGCTAGTTTTACCTATTTACCTATTTTGAGTCCATTAAGCTTAGTATAAGTTCTTTAACTTGTTTTTATCCCTTTTATACCTATATTATCAGTATATATACTTTCCATGTTGGGCCCAAATGGGTTAAGCCCAATAAATTCTTTTAACAAGTTTTTATCTTATTAAGTCCAATTATTAGTCCAATATGTTTAGTTAGCTCGTAAATGTCCGTATTTCTTATAGTTCGGGTTTTATCGGTTTTTACTTGTATTAGTTACTTATACATCAGTATATGACTTTTATAAACTTTACATTAGACGGGTTTGGTCGTCTAAGTTTTATTTGGCGAAAAACGTTAATTTTACGGCGATAGCCGAAAAAGTCGTAAAAATCAAGTTTATAGTTTTTATTACTTATAAATATTATTTCATTACCATTTATATAATTTACCCATTTAATTAACCTTTTATACATTTATATAAATAAGTTTTATAAGTTAGTGAGTTTATATTTTTACATTTTATACATTATAATATGAGTGCTTATATAATAATAATAAACATTATTTCCAAAAATCTGATTTTTATCTTCATGTTCACCATTTTTAACATATCTAGAGTTCTATAATGAATTAGAAGCTCATTTTTGGGTGACATGTTCTTCATATTATGTGCTACATTTAACTTAGCTATAGCAACTGCCCATTTTGAGTTTAACTTGCCTTAACAGTCCCTACAAAACTGCTCATTCACATTATACCACCTAACTTGTTTTGATCATATCTCACTCATTATTTTGATTCCATTGCATGGTCAACTCTCACATGTGTATGACATCTTGTACTTACTGTAAATGGATCATACCATGAAATTTTATCAGTTCGTCTTTTAGTTATCTACTGTTTTTATACAGCCAACTAAATAATCAAGATTTTAGCCTCATTTCTTATAGTTATCAACCTTTTTAAGCATATTTATCAACACTTGATCCCCACACAACATTTTTATCATCATATATACATCATATACATATACAAAATGAAAGAAAATACATTTGTTCTTTACAAAATAACAAGAGAAAAATGGAGAGGATGATCTTCTTTACCAACCAAGTGTTTTTCTTGTTTTTGGAAGACAAGAACTTGATGAACACAATAAGTATCTCCAAGACCATCAAATATCAAGAACGTAGGTTGGAAAATCAGCCCTAGGACACAAGCAAATCACCTCCAAAGTTGTTAATATGGCCACCAAATGATCAAGGCTTCAAGAGAACTCCTTAATAGAGCTAGTAAACATGTGTTTCATGGCTAGAAGAGATCAAATGGGGTGTTTGTTGGTTTATTTTGGACGGCAAGGGAGGGGTTGTTTGAGAGAGTTTGATGTTGAATTGCATGTATGAAATGGTGGAATGACAAAACTAGTAGCTAGTTTTGAGAGTTAGTGGAATGTGTTAGCTTAAAATGTAAGCTAGGCTAACACTTGTAATGTGTTAGCTTAACTTGATGCCACCTTAGTGTGTGGTGTCAAGTGTGCCATCCAAACCAAGCTAGTGGGGTGGGACAATGTGTTTTGTCCCATCTCACTAGTTTACGGGTATTTCTCGATTCTAGTTTTCTCGATTTGCGTGCCCTCGGGTCGTTTTACGAATAACGTTTTTATAAATTATGAATCAACGTCACAAAACGAATCCAATAAAAATTGTCTCATCAAAAACGGAGTTCAAAAACGTAAATACGTAATCCTAAGGTTTCCGGTTTAATCGTAAAAGACGCCAAATTATGCACGTAAGCCCAAATTTAAATCCGTAAATTGTGAGTTCGTCAACCAACACAAAAATAAGTTTCAAAGTATTATACGAGAAAATATTTCACTACCTGAAAATGTTAGATTGTCACAATCGCCATGTTGTCTTACATTGTTTATGTGCTTATAATCATCATTGCCATCTATCTTTCATATGTTTGTAACCTTAACCAAACGCACCTATGAAACCATTTGATAAGTATATCTTTAGAAATTGTGACACTCCAGAGGTAACTATTTTATAATTCTTTAGCATCAATCCCGTGGAACGAATTGGACTTTACCATTAAGCTATGGTATACATGATAAGGTATACTTGCCTGTGTTTGTGTTTCTAGTCATTTGTGTGTGGTAATATCATGAAAAATATTTAAGACTTGCAAAACGAACATCAAGTTTTTGGCGCCGTTGTCGGGGATTGATTTGTTATTGGTTTAATACATTTTAAAATACTTGGTAAAACTAAAATTTCTAAACACGCCGTACAGATTTATGGCAATCTAAAAAAGTTTTTTACAAAACAGCATAAAAGTGCGCCGCACATTTCGTGACGAATTTTCAAAATGTTTGAAGAAACAATCCCAAAACACCACCAAAACCTTTTACTCTCAACATTTACTACTTAAAACATGAGAATTGCTTTGTGTGTACTTATACTTTTTGAGCTTTTGTGTTTGTTCATATTAAATCTTAAGAAAAACCAAAAATATTTACTTTCAAAATTTTATTTTCCAATTTATTTGCTCTTTGGTAGAATAATTTGCTTTGGTATAACTTGTTTAGTATTTATCATGATTTTGTGGTAACTTTTCTGAATTTTTAAACACAACAAAAATACAAAAAAAATGAGAAAACAAGCGAAAACGAAAAATGGTCATGTTATTCAAAACACTTGTGGAAAGTGTACCAAATTTGGTTATGATATCTATGATTGATCACTTTATGAGAAAATGTTATATTGCATACTTGAAAACTTGGATTATTTGGTTTACAAGTAGAGAAAAAGAGGAACACTATTCTGATTACAGAAAGTGCGCCGCACATTTAAATTGTGCGTCGGCTTTTCTGTATTGCGCAAAAGTGCACCGCATATTTTAGAAGTGCGCCGCACAACTGGAGAAACAGAAAACATAAATAGCTAGTAACATGCTCAAATGGAAATATTCATTGAAACTAACGAGTTGCTTGAAAACTTTAGGGTATGAAATATCATTTGGATTTTATAGCACTAACATACTAATATTTCTTTTGATGTGTTATTGTTTTAAGATTGAGATGGATCCAAACACTAGCCTTGGTAGACTATGCTTAGGAGTGGAGGAGCATAATAGCCTAAATGAAAAAAATAAAATCGGAAGGAGAATGGGTAGGATCAGAATGTAAGGACTCAGACGATAGCGGGGTTCAAAAGGTCTTAACTTTTTTATCATATGGAGGACTTGACACCAAGTGAAAAATACCTACTACCTTGCCATGTGGAAGGAAAATTTGCCTATGATGGGAAAGTGGATTTCGAGTTAGAAAGAAGCTTAATTAGTAATGAATTTGTAGTTGAGCTTGGCTTAACCTACAACACTCATCGAAATGGAGACAAGAAGATAGATAAAAAGCTCATTGTTATGATCAAAGACGAATTGTTTTTCGTTGACTTCTTTGTCAATCCGGAGGAAGACGATTTTGAACCTTGTGTAATCTTTGGGAGATCTTTTATAAATCAAGCTAATGCACAACTTGACATTACTTGTGGCATACTCACTTTATGGCCAAAAGTACATGAAAGCTTAGACTTTGGGGAAATTGATGAAATACTTGATAACCTCAACTTTGATGATTTAGCACCTATTAAAACCGAGGAGATTGATGCTCCTAGATTTTTTTGTAGCATGGGGAAAACAAAAGAAACAAAGGAAAGAAACCCGACCACGCTTACAAGTTGAGCTATAATGGTGAGGGACCTTCACTTACTATTAATAAGCTTTTGACTAGAGAAGAGCTATCTATGGAGGAATTGCAAGAAGACATATAAGAAAGAGTCATGTTGAACATGAATCGACCAATCATTGAGACTTTAAAATATAGTGATAAATATAAAATGATTGTTGATGGGGTCTTGCTTGACAAATTAAAAGTTGAAGATGGACTCATACCGGATTATGAAGATGTGGCTATCCAAATGCTTCATGAGAACAAGGTAATGCTTGAAAAAGAAGATCCGGGGTACTTTATCATACCAATAAGGTTGGAGGGTATAACTTCTTATAATGCTTTGGTTGATACCAGTTCAAATGTTAATGTTATGCCTTATGGAATATTCAAAATGCTAGATGCTGGTAGAGTCAAACCAAGGTTTGATCGTATCAAAATTCTTGATCACTCCTATGCGGAGGGATTTGGACGTTTACTTGGAGTTCTTTGCCAAGTGGGGACAACCATACTATTAGCCGATTTCATGCTTCTCGACATTCCTATTGATCGAGATATTCAATTAGTGGTTGGAAGAAAAATTTTGCACACCATTGGTGCAAATATAGATGTTGGAAAAGCTATTATGACTAGCTTTGATAGGTTTGTCATCGAAACTATAATGTACTAAAAGCAAAGAAACATGATGATTGTGATGATGAAGACGATAAGCACTATACCGTGAAAAGAGATGAGAACGGTATGCAAATCTATGGTCCACATTTGCAACCATGGACGGAACCGGAAGAACTTTTTGACGCATCACTAAGTGAAAGGAGCTACCATAACCCTTTGTTTGACATATGTGTATACAAGAAGATTGTGGGAATACTTGGAGCACTTCCTGTTTCATAGAAATGTAAAGATTTGCAAGTGGGGAAAAAACGAGAATTTGAAATCATTGCTAAAGATGGAGATAGTGAATGGAATGTTGCCATGGTCATTATTGATCCATGTGGAAAGAGGTACAAAAAAGTTTACAAGACAAAAGACACCAATAGAGAGGTCTCGGGACATTACACGGAGAGTGATATCATGTCACCTCTAAACTTCTGCTACAACTTAGGAAATGGAGGAACTAAGGAGTGCACCATTGGCTCCTAGTTACTTTGTGCATTTTTACTCTTTTTTGTATGTAGATAAAAAAACGAAGTGAAATCTAAGAGTCCTAGAAGTTTTAGGATGTTCTTAGAAGAGGAAATGTTTTCCTATTAGGACGTGTTATCTTTCTTTTATGAGATCGATTGAATTGGAGGTATTTGTTTGAAAATTTTGTGTCTAGTAAATAAAACAATAATATGGTCTGTGAGCACAGAATGTGCGCCGCACATTTTGCAAATTGCGCCGCACTTCTGGACGGATTTTTTGTATATACTTCCTTTTATCTCATTTGAAAAAAAACACACAAAACACACCTGACGATTTTCGAATCATCACCCAAAAATATTTTCGTTTCTTACTCCAATTCATATTCGAGATCATGTCTAGGGTTTTTATCTTTAATTCATTTACATTTAGTTTTATTTAGGGTTTAATTTTTGATTAATTTTTCAATTAGGGTTCTTAGTGATTGATAATCGAATTACATTTCGAATTATAGAAATAGGGATAGTGATTAGGATAGGATTAGATTGTTAGATGCAATTAAAAAGAAATATATAAGAAGGGGTTTTTGAAATCAAACCCTAAGATTGAGCAATGTCGCGGATTGGAATGAATTAGGAATGGTTTAATGTTCGACTCTAGCCATTGTTATTGATTTAGAACCATTAGTTTGCGGATTTTGGTTTAGATTATTAGAACCCCGAAATGTGCAGATATACGAAGAATGTGCGCCACACTTTTTAGAAAGTACGCCGCACTCTGGCAGAATTTTCTTAGAAAGTACGCTGCACTTCTTAGAAGTGCGCCACACTTTTCACCTGATAAAAACACAGAATGTTAAGAACACTAGCATAGGGTTGCCGTTGACCCCTAATGTTTATGTAAAGTTAATATATGTTTGTTTATGTGATAAATTTTACAGAACACAGGTTCTGGAAACTATGAGACCGACTCATCTAGCCGAGGGAAGAGGCGAACGCCTATCGAGTCGGCAAGTGCCGCACTCATGGGGGTTCCTAATCCTCATTCTTAAATTGGCTTGGATGTACATATGATGCTAAAAAATTCTACAACAATGCTCTTAGTCTGCTACTACCGAAACAAATTTTCGCACCTAGCATTGTGGATTTTGAAGTTTTGAGGGACCTTGGTTGTGAAGCTCAAATTAGGGAAATGCTATCAATAGTTGTGATAGAGGCTGGAGGAAATGAAGTCTTGTTTCGATCCAATGCTTGGGTTCGTGCTTTTATTTGTAGGGAAAAGATTTATGCGGAGCTTTGTCTTGAGTTTTTCTCAACATTCAATCTTGATGAAGACGTTGATGATGATGAGCTATCGACTAAGAAAATCATGAGTTTTTGACTTTGTGGGAAAGGACATTCTTTGACTTTGAAACAATTTGCTAAGTACTTGGATTTGTACACTAGAGAGGAGCGAGATGAGGAAGGATTTGAAGTGTATTTTCAAGGAGGAGAACGTGAGCATGGGAATTTTAATGCTAATGAATTTTGGGCATTAATTTTTCCGGATGAGGATCCTTTGAACTTATCTAGGAGCTCAACCACTAGGATTTCTAGTCCACTTTGAGAGTGCTCCAAAAGATGATTGCTTACGCGGTTTGCCAACACACCACGGGATATGATAAGGTTCAAAAGAATGATTTGTAGTTGTTGAGCATGTTTAGGGACAAGAACCGTGTGCAATATGCTAATGTGGCGTGGGTTATTTCAAAGTGGATGAAAAGGAAAGGTCATGGTAGTCAAGCGGGTAGTATGATGGTGTGTGGACAATTTGTGACTAGGTTAGCCCAAAGAATGAGACTTTTAACCGATCAAGTTATGGATAATCTTAATCCCCCAATCATATGTGATACCATTGACAAAACCACTTTGATAGATTTGATTGGAGCGGATGAAAGGTTGTTACGAGAAGACGCACCGGTAAGAGCACCATGTGTAAGCATGCCGTGACCTCCTCGTGCATCACTCTAAGATATTTGTGATAGGATGGGAAGGATGGAGGTTAGACAAGACCCAATTGGGTTTATGATGGAGCGACAATGTTATAGCATGGATCGATACGCTCCAGTTTTCGAGAGGATGGCGGAACAATATAGCGTTCCGATGAGTAGACCTTATGGACCACCCGGATATCACCATGAGCCATTCTACTACACCCAACAACCACCACCTTATCCACCACACTTCCACCAGTCCAATGCTTCAAGGAATGACGATACTGAAGAGGATATGTGCTGCCTCTTGTGTTTGTGACTCATTTGTTAGTCACAATTTGAAACAATTTGAAAACAATTTATTTGGTTGTGTAATATGCCTTTGTTGACACGTAGGACAAAACTAATACTTTGTGTGTGGATTTTTAATTTTTATTTGGTATGTAAGATATGTTTGCATATATATTTTGTGTTCAATTGTAGAAAATAAACGAGTCAAAACAATAAGGCGAAGACTGAAGATTTCGGCTTCGTTCGCGACTCGAAATAAAAGGGGAGTATTATTCTTATTTTCCTCTATTTTTACTTTTTCCTTATGTTTAGCATTAGGGACAATGCTCATAATATGCATGGGGGTGATAAGCGGAAAATAAGAGCGTTTTTAGTTGAAAATTTTTTGTACTTCCTGTGACAAAAAGTACGCCGCACTTTAAAAATGTGCGCCGCACTTTCTGGCGGATTTTTGAAGTTTTTTGTGTTATGTACTTAAAAAAAGTTTTTTATTGAAAGATTGATAATTCCTATAACTGTAAAGCTATTTTGACTCGGAATTAATAAAGTTACTTACACAATATCTTATTCACAATAGTGAGGATTTTTAGCCTATAATTCGTAAGCATTCTTAGGCTTTAAATCAAATTTGTGAGTATACCGATGATTAGTTTTAATTCAAGAACTTGTGCTTGGTAATCTTTACGAGACCTTAATGGGATCATACTTGTATGATAAAAAGTATTTTAAATGATAAGGAGGCAAAAGAAAATAGAAAAGATTGAAAGTTTTTGCTGATGTTTTAAGACGATAATATATTGTGGAATACCATGTTGCGAGATGATAGTAGATCGTAAGTATGGGGGAAGACATATCACCCCAAAAAAAGAGAATAAACGCAAAAAGAAAGCCTACAAGTGTGAAGTACAAATATGTAGAAACAATAAACATGGTGAAAAATGATATGTTATTTACTCTTTTTAACATGTGGTGGTAATAAAATTTTGAAAAAGACCTCTTTTGATATTTTACTTGGTATTTACTCCAAATTGGTTTAGTTTAGTTCCTTTTACAAGCTTATGGTAATTTACTTTGCATGACCGTGCTTTTTGAGCGATAATTTACCCATATAAAGAGATTTTGTGAAATCAAGATATCTACTTCGTGAGGTGTTTTGTGGCGTTATTTTTGCTTTCAATTATTGGCCTTATCTATTTCTCTCGACACCTATTAAAAATATATTTTTACCTTACTTGAGGACAAGAAAGAAGTTAAGTATGGGAGAATTTGATAACACCTAATTTATACATGTTTGTAATGATGCATTTGTCCTTGTTTGCTATGTAAATAAATAAATTATGTGTTGAAATGTTACTAATAATGTGTATTGTTTGATTGTAGTGAAGGAATAATCGTATGGATCAAAGATATGAAGAAATAAGAAGAAAAATAGAGAATGCTGAAAAAGAGCCAAAGTCTGGCGCACAAATATAAAAGTGCGGCGCACATTCTGTGAAACACGATTATGGAGAACTACACAAAGTGTGGCGCACAAAAGAGAAAGTGCGGCGCACATTTACAAAATGGAAGTGTGGCGCACATTTGACTAAGTGTGGCGCACATTTGCTGCAGTTATACCATTAAGTATCATTATGCATGGCTATTACGGGAGAAACCTTTTGATATACTCCAGGGCTTCTTAGCTACGTTTTTGTGGTTATAAAAGTAACCTAAAGCCAGGCATAAATATATATCTCATTCCATTTTACTCCATTGTTATTAGGGTTTTTATAAAATCGAGGATTTAGCAAATCCTTGATCATTGTTACTAGTATAAGGGTAACCTTAGTTGGTTCACACCATTGCTTCTGTAGCAAGGATCTCAGAATATTTCTTGTGATTGTAATAAGTTTGGGACAAAGCTTATAACCTTTTTGGAGCAATCATTGATTAATACTTTCTGGTATAATTCTAATTTCCTTTATGTTAATTCTTTACTTTGATTTGCATATTGTTGAAATGAACTTCTTTACTGTTATTATGGAGTAGCGTGTTGTGCACTTTGGTTAAGGTTTCTACAGCCTATGATTAGATACGAATATTTTCTTTGCTAGGGCAAAGTACGACGCACAATTAGATTTGTGCGGTGCACTTTCTCCCTGGGTACTTGATTATGAGTATGATTTAGATGCTCTTGTATTTTATGTTATTAAGTAAGATCATTGTTATATGTTGGATTTGTTCATGACCATGACTAGTACTCATGTGAATGGATGAATTTCATGTCATCTAGTAAATGAACCTTGTTATTCACTTTTGTCGCGATTAGTGGAACAAAACATATAACAAACTCTTGCTTAGTTTCATCTAATATCTTAGTTATCGAAATCAAACATAAACCATTCTTAATGCTTTTGATAAGACATAATTTTTAGTCGGATTTTTGTTATGTTAATTAGATGTTTCGTGTGCGACTAGTAATCGGCATGTTGTCATACATTGTTTATGTGCTTATAATCATCATTGCCATCTATCTTTTATATGTTTGTAACCTTAATCAAACGCACCTTTGAAACCATTTGATAAGTATATCTTTAGAACTTGTGACACTCTAGAGGTAATTGTTTTATAATTCTTTAGCATCAATCCCGTGGAACGAACTAGACTTTACCATTAAGATATGCTATACATGATAGGGTATACTTGTCCGTATTTGTGTTTCTAGTCATTTGTGTGTGGTAATATTTTGAAAAATTTTTAAGACTTGCAAAACGAACATCAACCACCAAGATATAGTCTAAAGTAAGACAATATTACGATCTTGTACACACGTAATACAACGAGCTAACTGTGATTCTAGCACGTGTAAACTGAGCTTCTACGCTTGTAGAAAATCTACCCAACAACCCTAGAGAGGGGCTAGGACTAGATTATAAGTAAATTTGATCAACCAAGAAAGCCAACCAAAACCCCTTGTGTGGGTTTCTTGCGATCGACCAAAGAAAGAGAGAGAGGGGAAGAGATTTTTGTATGTCTTGAATTATGACGTGAAGGATTTTTTATATAGGCCTAAGCTTGTAACCTAAAACAAATAAAAGGGAAGTTTTTCCCCTTCCTTTTTCCTCCATAACCGACCGACCAAACACCCCCTTTGGGGTGTTCCGGGATCTTCCAAACTTCTTTAGTTTTAATTATTTACTATATATTTATTTAACACTCGTTAATACTTAACTCTTAATTAGTTAACGATTGTTAAAGTTATGTCTCGGTTTAATTAAATTAACTTTTTACGTATTGAGTGCAATCCCGTAATCTCGAGTTCGATCCTATCACACGAATATTAAATATAAGTCCATAACTTTTCAGAAATAAGGTTGATGTAGTGAATATTAGTTTCAATTTTGAAGGTTGAAAAGACAAAATTTTGTGGCAACAGTGAGACGCTGTCAATATTGGTACAGGTTTATGTGTTCGGCCATATAAAGAAACCTTTTTTTATGCGTACATGGTTGTTTGCTGGCTTTATCTTTTTATCCCACTTTTGAAAATATTGGCAGATGACCATGTAAATGACAAGTGGTGGTACTATGGGGTGTAGGTGGGAACAGTTGGTAGAGATAAGAATGTTAGTGGTTTGTGTGAATGGAGTGTAGCAATGAATGGTTGGTTATCTATTTAAGGGGTCGAAAGCTGAGTTTATTTTTCACATTCTTAGGACTGCTTGTATCTAAATAAAAAAATAAAGAACCCATGGCTTATCGACCGAGGTGTGATGCGCTAAAGGCAAAATCCCAATCGGACGACTGGTCTGATATGTTTGTACGCTATATTTGGAGTGACATTCAAGCTGAGAAGACTTGGAATTCGAAGGTCGAAAGTATGTATCAGGAGGCGAATATGGGAATCGTGGCTCGTGAACATTTACGGCAAGAGCTAAGAACAGTCAAGGTGACCGCGTTGTTGACCGGATAGTCGCCTACTTGGGGAAAACAATGGACACAGAGTGTCTTTTTCGTGACAAGCTTAAGGCGGAGGTCCAGGAGTCTTCGAAGCGCATTCGCCAAAAGGAAGGATACATGGAAAAGTTAACAGGGAGTGGGTCTGGTTGAATGAACATGGTTGAAAGTGTGGCAAAGTATGGTCGTGTGCAACTGTAATAAAGTGGGATGTTTGTGTCGGTGCTCCACTGCTTTTTAATTGTGTTTCTTTTTTTTGTTGTGCTTTATGATATTAAAGCTTTTTGAGAGCGTGTTTGTACAATAACAAAGGGCTATGTGTCTTGTTCTTCTTTGTTTAGTACGCGAATCGCTATTTGGGCGTTGAGCGGGAAATGTATTGTTATTTGTAACATGTTACTTTTAAAATGTTGTTGTAATCAGGGCCTCAACACGAAGGTCTTTTTGTGTATTGACAAGATGTTTATTTTAAGTATATATGTTATATAATGTTTTGATAACTCGTACGTAATTGTAGTAAGCAAACTTAAACAAAAGTATGTGCTAATATGTTTATTTTAAGTGTGCATGCTGCCATTTTTTTGTGTATGTCCGTACTTATAGGAAGAAATTCTAGAAGAAAGCAAGTGATACGGTTTAGGATGCAGGCGTGACAGAAACATACCTGTTTTTGTTTTCTTGATGTCATGTGCAGGGGTACGGGGTGGGCTGTAGGTTTCAGTACTGGTGCTAATGAACGGTTTCTTCTCTTCGGATATGTCTTTGTCCCTAGTCGTGTTATCAGAGGTTTAGGAAGATAAAAGGTAAGGATATAGTAAAAACATTAATGTCAAAGGAGCATACCATAGGCTAATGTATTACTAGGAATGGTTCCGACATCCATACCGCTGTATTCGGCTTCCATAAGTCATGTTTTGGGTTCCATGGCTTCTACGGGAAAATCTGGGATGACAGTGGAGCTGGAAATAGGGATCTTGCCGGTTGTTGTTTATGAAAAAATCTGGGTTGGTGTAAAAGGGTCAGGGAAATAAACCTAAATATTTAATGTTTTTATACTTAGAAAGGAGGCTACCTTTGGGTGTTGTAGTTTTGTCGGCTTCCGTGAGTCCTGTCTTGGGCTCCATGGCTTCTAATGCTTTGGCTGGTTCCAGTTCAAGTAACGTCTGTATTGTGATTACTTTTTCCATGGTAAACTCGCCCGAGCCTGTCATTGTGGCAATAGAGAAATGGAACTGAAATCTTTGCGTTATGCCAACTATGTCTGTCAGTTCACTTAGAATGGTACGCCTATCAACACCTCTGTATTTGGCTGACAACTTAGAGCAAGGGTGGCCTGTTATTTGCAATCTAGCATTGTCTAAGAATGTGACGATGGCCTTTACAGTTCCGTCGTGGACTTGGGTTTTAAAAATGTACATGGTGGGTGGCATAGTAGTTGGGTGCTGGTTATTATGGTGCACCTATTAGGTAATATGGATGTGTTGTAACTAATTTTTCCATACCTGAAAAGAGGGTCCTTATGTTCTCCGTGGTCTTCATAGATAAAGGTCCCGTCAAAGTCTTTCGGTCTCTTTGTGTAGTTTCTACATGACATAAAGTACCAAATCTTGTTTCGAACAACGTCCGTAATAGTCGCGTCAACGGTTAATTCAACTCCCTGAGTTAAAATGGTTGTTATTTAACTGTGGGTAACACTGTGCATCTTGTATGCTTTAGTATACGACCTTACCTTGTAACTGCCAGGGTTTAGTAGCAACAAAGAAGAGAGGTGCTCAACATAAGCTTTTTTCTGGCTATCTGGTTCTCGGAAGTGGTACTAGTCACTTGTAACATAGAAGTTGACTTAAACCATTATATAAACATGCGCACCAACATTTGTGAGACAACGTGTTAAAACATATACAATTGCTTGTGTGGTTTTCTAATGCTTGTTAAATAAATAGGGGACCGTACGCGTGTTTTTCTTGTTGAACCACAGGTGTATCAGGGTTAACGTATAGAAAAGTCGCGTATGTGCTTAAAAGTTCCAAACATGCGATGGGTGAAGATAAAGAATAATCTTCAAATGCTAGCTGTGATTAATCAACTTTTAGGTTATAACAAACCTTTGTATTCGGTTACTCAGCAGCCTGAAACAGCAAGCATCACAGGGATGGGGAGCTTTTCAGTTGCCTCCTTGTCAAATTTACCGCAAGACTGTCCCATAGGTCAAATCAACAGAGGTTCCAATGACCAATTGCAAGCACATGCCAAGAAGAAAGGGACAACTTGTTACCTCAAAAAAGGAAATCTGGTTGCAAAGACATTCTGTTAGTAAAAAACAAAAAGAAATTGGATGCTTACTTTAAGTTTTCAAGACTGATTTTCCTTCTAATGGTTCCTGACCAAGGCAAGTCTCCAATTGAGAGAATGCGACCTAGGAAATCTTTAAACAGAAAACTGCCATTTGTTAGACAGTTAAATACTAAAGCATTAAGAGTGTTTTTTTATTTGTACTTGTGAGGCCCGGGTACTCCCATCAGTTATATGCGTCTTTGAAGGGCAATCTTGTACCGAGTCGATTGTAAGGAAGGAAGTCAAAAAAATGTTGTGGGTAGTTATTCTCTTGGCCTTCTAAGTGTTCGAATTTTGTGATCTTGCCAAATCTGAGGGTTGTTCTCCTTTCAAGTGTTTGCTGGTAAGGGTTTGTTTTTTCATAGAAAAATATGTAATGCGGTAGACCTTCCCATAGCCAAGTTGAGATTCAAAATAGGCGACGTTTGCGACATCCATGCTTGCCTGAATTACACCCCCTGCAAACGTACGACAAGAGTATATCAAGCAAAAGACGGGTGTTTATTTTTTGGGTCGTTGTGTGATTCAAAAATGTTACCTTGATGTCGATAAGAATACAGCAGTAGTTCAGATCTTTTACTGTTAGGTCGGTTTTGGTTGGTGTTGTTCTAGCCATCCACCTACGATAGACCATTGCTTCAAGCACGCACCCTCTCTTCTGGGGTCCTAAATCAGAAATTGGTGTTGATGCTGCCACCAATGCAGTTGTACTTGCGCTAGCAACAAAAAATAAGTGGTGTTTAGCAACAAAAATACCGGCAACCCTAATAAGAAAGACTTAACTGCAAATCGATACAAATATAGGGGTGTTTAGCAACAAAAATAACGGCAACCCTAGCGGTTGGTGTTTAAAACATATATGGGGAGACTAATAATCAGAGGAAGGACCTGAGGGTGGCAACCACAAAAGACAACTTATCCTAATGTTACGTGAAGGAGTTTTTTTAAGGAATTGCTAGTAAGTATCTATCAAGTAGCACAAAAAATGTATTGTACACATAGCATTCAGCACGTATATAACAAATAAAAGCATCAAATGTAGGCAACAAACTGTACGTATGGGATCTATCATTTTAACAGTAGCAAAAAACTCATGCGATTTTAACATTTATCTTTCTGGCAGATGATACCGTTTACATGCGGTTTATGAAATCTTTGTAAACAATGTTTTTTGTAGTGTTTGGATGTTTGTTTTCTTGCGGATGGATGAGTATTTTAAGGCCGACTGGGGAAGTCGCCCTTGATAGGGAAACATAAAGCTGACCGCTAAACACGGGTTCTGGTAGATAGACACCTATCTTTGACAGAGATTGGCCTTGACATTTGTTGATTGTCATGGCATAGCATAACTTAACCGGGAACTGCTTTCGTTTAAAGGTGAAAGAAAGGTTTGTATCCTGATGAGCCAAAGGGATCTGGTGGATGTAAACCTTTTCTCCAACGCGTGTTCCAATAATTATCTGAGCTTCTGTTAACTTTGACTTAAGTGACCAGACAATCATCCATTGCCCGTTGCACAGTCCTCCATCTAAGTTGGTGTTTCTTAACAACATGATAGGGAAGCGACATTTAGTTGTCACTCATGTGGTGGGAAACCGGGGAATTACAACGTGTTCAAGAACTCAGGAGGATATAGCATGTCTGTTTTCGAGGTATCCCGCCATTTGGGTATGCAGTACCATTGCTTAAGTACGTGATTCGTTCTCCGGGTATCTGTGTGAGTATACGCTCATTGATGATGTCAGTAGTCTCATTTTTGGAGCACACAATCGCTTTAGATTGATAGGAACTTGCAGTTGATTTCTTCAGGGTATCATCGTCATATATAAATTGTGTAAGCTCTTGAAGTCCAGCATCGTCATCGGAGACACAATATTGAGGAGGTATGGATATCCAATTTACGTTTTCGGGCTCTTCCTAATCTGTTTCTCTGATTTCACCGTTTCAAAATGCAATAATCCATGTAGCAAAGACTTGGGCTTTATCTTTTTCAGATGGGGTCAGGTCATCTCTCATTAGGCACATGTTAGTTCAAGGCGGGAGACCTATTTTTTTAACTAGAAGAGTTTGGCGGAAATCTCCTTCGAGAATAACTGTTTTGCCACCGAATACAGTATTAGGCTTACTTAGTAGGTCTCTAAGACTACGATCGAATGCTTCGAAACAACGCCGACTGTTCATGGGTGCTTCATCCCAAATAATAACATATGTGTCACGTAATAGAAGACTAAGTTGTGTATTTTTTTAATGTGACACATTGATTCGTCTGTTAGTTTAAGAGGTATTTTGAACCTAGAATGGGTCGTACGTCCATCAGGAAGCAGAAGGGAGGTAATGCCAGATGAAGCAACAATTAACATGATCTTTTCTTGTGATCTAAGCGCGCCCATGATGGTTTTCCACAAAAAGGTCTTGCTCGTGCCGCCGTGACCGTACACAAATATTAGTTCCTGGTGGCTTTGTGCTGATGCTGAAATGATAGAGTCGTAAATCCTTCGTTGTCCAGCATTGAGCTTCGGCAACGCTTCAATGGTTTCTTGTAACAATTGTGCCCGATTGTAGCCCTTCTCCTCCATCAGTTGCTTGTTCTTAAGTTCATCTAGAAGTCGTTGTGGAGGTTATGGGAGGCTGTATTCCAACAACGTCTTACCATAGTCTGTCAAAATACAATGGATGTCATACAAAATATACCCTTTCTTTTCAGCATCGTTCACAAAATAATTTAGGATACTGAAAGTCGCGAATACCCTCGAACTTATGTCATCAGACATACTCTCCAATGTTTCTCCCATAGCTTATGCGGATCTGCGATCTCGCAAAATAAGAGCATTTGTGAAAACGACGTCCTCGTTTCGATTGCAGATGCATGACCGGCAGTTTCCTCTAGAGCTATGTCCCATTCACGATCATCTCCAAACAAACCCAGTGCATCACAGGCGGCGTGGTAGGTGGGACAGATGCGATTTTTCATGATCCGGACTTCTATTGGTGATGAACAACCTTTGCTGTGGGACAGGAGTATGCGAAAATAGAAGAACTCGCCAACGCTAGGATGTACAAACGCTAACCTTCCATAAGAATCGTTATAACAGCCCTCCGTTTCCACTTTTGTTTGTTTGCATACCATACGAATTCTGTTGGAAACTTCAAATACGTCAAGTGTCTCCCATCTGCATTCTCTGCGTTGTACGCATACCATTTAGTCAAGGTTCTTTTCTTTTTCTCTGGTAGATTAACAATGACAGAGACATCATCGTCTTCACGGAAGTTGACCTGTTATATGTTTTCCAAGTGGACAACAAGTATTTGGACAACGGGCTCTCTACTGTGGAAAGGGAAATAAAAAATACGCCAGCAAGCTTCATGGGGACATATGTAACGACCATCCACATAATCCTAGATCTCGTCTCTCGGTTTGGGCGGAGGTTGAGAGGAGGTTGAAGCCTCACCTATTGGATGCGAGACTTTAGCAAATATCCGATCAGGCCCTTTTGGAGATATACTTGAACAAATAATTGATCAGCATGCTACCCATCAATAATATTCAACATTTATGTGCGTGTTGAACGTCAGCGAGAGGGTGCGATTATACAGTACGACATTACAGTTGTCAAGCTCGTAACCTCTGTTTGAGACACATATTCTAGAGTCCCACCGACGATAATGGACATAGCCTGCATCATCAATCGTTGTACTTATTTGGAAAGTTTTTGCTACATGCACCATCCTTCATGCACGGTGAAGACATGTTTGCCGCGCCACACGGTCTATCGAGCATCAGCTCAGAAACAACTGATACGTTTCTGGGTCGATATTAGGGTCAGGAAGTTCGACTGAAATAAGTAGGTGAAGCTAGGATGGGTCAAAAACTTTGTCCTTATCATGCAGCCATAAAAGTGTATGATAATGGGAAAGGCCTCGTTTCTAAAACTCAATGGTGTATGAAATTGCGAAACGAACATAGATTAAGGTTAACGGTTGCAGAGATGCCTTAGGAAAAATCGAACCAAACAGGAAACTAAACGTACCTCCTGTTACAGACCCAAAGGTTTTGATTCCTTAAAAACTTTACAAATTCCTTAACTTTTTGTTCAAAGAAATGACAAGTAGCGTTTGGCCTGTCTGATGTTGACAAAAGAGGAAACTGAGCTATGTAGCGTTCTAGCTCATGCCATTTTGCGTTACATGTGAATGTAATAAAGAATTGTGGGTTCCCCAAAGCACGATAGAGAGCGAGTGCATCAAGGTAATGGCTATACATGTAACGCCCCCCTAGTGAAATACATTGGCAAAAGGATCTGTTGACCACATTGGATCCCCTCACGATCACCATGTTTAAAGAATCGTACAACCCTGCTAGGTAGTCTGACCGGATGTCGCTTTGATGAGTTGTAACCCAGTCCAGTCTAGCCTGTTCCAAAGAACAATACACAACGACAACATATTGTTGAAACAGGCGGCCTACTCTAAAGATAAGGCCATAGTCGGATGTGTAGGGGTATAGCTCGTACTTACAATAACGGTTCATCGAGACCATTGACCCTTCTCCATGGCCATCGCGTCGTGCAACAACCAACATAGGATGATAACCCGTCTAGCCAAACACAAACAAAAAAGGGAAATGTAGAGACATATACGACTTGTGGAACTTGTTTATACGTTTCAGTGGGCCACCCCTTGGTTCAATAATAACATCATAATCAGCTCTACGTGTACGACCTGTTTGAAAGTTTAACACCCCCAAATTTACACGCAGCGGAATACATCTTTGGGTGCTAAACAATGATACAACAACACATAATTTATAAAGAACGACTCGAAAAGAGACGTTTCAAATTTATCGTTCCTAAAACATTTGTTAGAGTAGCGTAGTCCCAAGACATCGTAACCAAAGTACAACCAAAACAAAAGATTTAAATTGTTTTGAACAAAAGGAACGATAAACATTCAAAGAGTTTATATTACAAAGGTAGTGCACAACATCATTCCCATGGCTTCCAAGCTTCACACTTCCTGATTACCTGAAATACATGTGAGAAAAATCATCAGCAAAAATGCCGAGTGAATCTATAGGTTTATATAATCATTTTGAACACAAGCAAAGATTATAAGTTTGTGGCATGCTTAATAAGCATCGAATAATAATTTGCATCAACAATGATAATTGTATATAGCATAAATTGCAATAAGCTTATGGAACCGAGCCCTTAGACACTCCCTTTAGAGGTCTGATAAGACAAGAGATTTATTAATTGTCGATTACCTCTAGATTATTGATACATTACCGTATACCTGACTTCTCAATACAATATGTTCAAACAGTGTGGAGGTCGGGCCTAAGCTTCTATGACAAGTCCACAAAAACTGAACTGGGGCGGCTTCCCCCATAGATCTATTAATTGTACTAGCGGGTAGCCCATCATAAGCTAGTTAACGGTACAAAATTGAGGCTTTAACAAAGGCAATCACTTAATGCAATTTAAAGGCAACCACGGGTCCATTCATAGAGGGACAAGCATACCATAAAAACCTTGTGTTCTAAGTTTACAAAACATGTATTCCCCCTCGCGGGTTTTAAAATATTTGAATGAGCTCAAACGAGGATATAGACTCACCTTAGTACTTATAGTAGTTGAAGACGATCACCGACGATAGTAGATGCCCGATAAACACGACAACCGCAACCTAGCAAATAAGGTGCGTATATTAATAATAAACTCGAGAAATAAATCATACATAACAACGTCAAACTCAACTCATAAAACCACAATACACTCGAGAGTAAACGATATAAATAACTTCATTATACTTTACTACACATTTACTTTACCATTTTATATTTTTAACAAAATCCGCCGGTACATACTATATGTACTAGCTTATTTACCCCTTTTAAACTTGTCAACCATTTATGAAACGATTCAATAAACTAACTTACTATATATAGAAAGTCCTCCTACAAGTTTATCAAGTGAATTTACTTTTAAACTCCTTTACTCGACTAATTTTCAAACTACAAAATCCGGACAGATTTACGTTAATTTTTCATACAACCGTTTTAACTTATTTAAACGACTCCGTTTACAAAATCGACACTCGGGTTTTAAAGTAAACTCAACCTAATAAGTAAACACCTTATTATCAGTAGGTTACATATTTCAAAACTACCATTTAGAGTCCCCGAGATTCGATCCAAATATCGACAACAACTATATGTAGTGTCGATACTCGTCTCCCGGTACACGATCATTCAAAACATCATAACTTCGCGCTCGTTTGAAGCTAGAAGCTCTACCTTATATCAAATCCAAGCTAATAAAATTATCTACAACCCTAGGCTATAAGTTAAGTCATTTTCAAAACCTAAAAATTCGGATTTTACAGTTTACTTACTGTTATAAAATGACCATTAAAATCTTGTACAAAATCAACTTTTTGACCAAAACCAACCATAGAAATGATCATTTATATACTCTAATATCATCATACATCAATCATAACATAAAAATCATAATCAAAATAAAAATCTTTAGATCAAAATGAAGTTTTTAACAAGATTTCTAGCAAGAACCACCATGGATCATGCTAAAAACACCATGCATGATCATGGCTTCTACCTACCAACATCAAGAAAATAAAAAGTGCTTGCATGTGTAAAATTTTTATACCAATGTGATCCTTGATCAAAAATAGGGATGGGTCTATGCTTGGGAATCAACCTCAAAATCAAGTAAAAATTGAAAATGTATGGATTTGGGGTGTGGTGTGGTGTTTCGGCAATAAGAGAGAGAAAGAGAGGAGTGGGTGAATTTTTGGAACTGAAAAATGAAATGTGTGTGTATATTTTGGGTTTTTATATAGTGGGGTAGGGACCATAGTTGCAATTTGGCAATAGTTGTGGCTAAAAATGAAAATAGTTAGTAAAAAGCGGGAAATAATTATTAGTCAATTTTGAAAATATTTACGGGGCTCGGGTTTCGTAAAAATACTTAAAAGTTTAAACGCACACGAAAAATAATAATATAACGACTCGATACATAATTAAAACGATATCGTCGAAAATATTAAATATCGAAACGATCGATAATAAAATATAAAATTGTGGGCATCCGTCGGTATCGCGATCACTAGTAGTCCTCGTTGCTCGTCAAAATATTAAAATAAATTATTTAATATCGGTTTCAACTTAAACCGTTAAACGTAATAATATTTAATGTTATAAAATACTTCAAAAATATTTGAAAAGTAAGAATTAAGTAATGACCTTATTTTGTGGGTTTTACATCTTCACCACCTTAGGAGAGCACCGTCCCGGGGCTTACTTCTCTTTAGGTCCGTCTACGAATAAATGTGGATACTTGCTCTTGAATTAGTCCTCTCGCTCCCAAGTGTATTCGGGTCCACGTCGGGAATTCCATCGCACTTTCACTATCGGGATCCGACTTTGCTTAAGCCATTCACCTCTCTATCCATAACCTCCAACGGTTCTTCAACAAAATGCATCTTGTCGTCCAATTGAATCTCCTCAAGTGGAATTATCAAATTCTCGTCCGCCAAACACCTCTTAAGATTAGAAACGTGAAAAGTATTGTGAATAGCACTTAACTTATCTGGAAATTCCAACTTATATGCCACAGGACCAACTCGATCAATAATCTTGAATGGACCAATATAACGTGGACTAAGCTTTCTTCGCTTGCCAAATCGAATTACTCCTTTCCAAGGTGATACTTTCAACATAACCATATCGCCAATATCAAACTCCAATGGTTTTATCCTCTTATCCGCATAACTCTTCTGTCTACTACGAGCTGTCAATAAACTATTCTTGATTTGCACGATCTAACACCCCACCAAATGCTATGCGCAGCGGAACTACAACATTTGGGTGCTAGGCAGTTATCATCGCACACAAGATATATCGAACGACTCCAAAGAGACGTCAAAGTTTGAACTTAAATTAAAAATTGTTAAAAGTGTACATGTCTACGGTTTTCCAACCCCAAATGATACAACAGAGTTTGCGTTTCGGTCCCCATGAATCTCAACCCCAAAAGATACAGTTTTCACAACAACATGACATTAAAGTTTAAAATGTTCAAGTAAGAATGGGAGGAAAAACAAGTAGACGCCAAGCCACACACACAACTTCCATCCAATGCATGCTCCATGCTACACTTCATCGGTTACCTGAAACACATGCTAAATTTGGTCAACAAAAACGTTGAGTGGAATTCATAGGTTTTACATTTCGTTTTGAACATATGTGTAATAAAATCATTCACGATCATTCATAGACTTGTCGATCAAACAATCTATATTCAAGGTTCTGACAATTTTGTTTAAGCTCATGACACTAAACCGTTAACTCAATCACCCGCGTAATAATTACCGGAGTGATTCAGATGAAACCAGTGCCCCTACTAAGGCATCAGTTGCAATTATACCTTATCTCTTATCACAAATTATCCGTCCGTAGGGGGTATCAACGTACTAGCCCTCGTATCGGATAGGGTAGTCAACCCCATAGTACTATCACTTTGTATAAGCGGCTATTTCCAATCCACGCTAGGATTAAACAATAGTTAATAGTTCATGAAATTAGGGCCTTTTGCAACTAGGTACTCAACACAATTTCGAAGGCAACATTCTGGTCCAACAATCATTCATGACATATGTTCATTTTGAAAACTAGCATGCATTTCTCTCGCGAGTAAAACAATTTAAAACAATAATAAGCGAGGCTATAAATTCACACCTTATATAACAAAGTAGTCGACGATTCGAGTGACGGTCACTGACGACGATGAGGATGCCCGAGAAAATCAACACCTATGAAACCAATAACGCGTAATGAGTAATCTAATTTATAAACCTTAAGGTACTGTATATAATACATACATATTAGTCACTTGTGATAATTACAACTCACACCAAAACCAAACAAATAAGTGTTACTCGTTTTATACCATTCGTCCATGTTATTAACGTTATTCATTTTTACGCATTTTTCGCCGATACTTACCAAAAGTACGGACTGTTTTACTAGACTTAACCCTTTTTATAAAAATTGAGAAAATTCTCAAAAATACCTTAAGACCTGTAGAAAACACATTTTTAATCCCATTAAAAGATTTCGCTTCTACGACCCGTTACTCAACACTTTACCAAAACTACGTTTTTCGGACTGAAATTGCACTTTGACCAAGTCGGACTCATTTGACCCGTTTAAAATATTCCATTGACCCATTTGACACCTAAGTCTAATAATAGACTCAAATATGCAGGTTTGAGACCAAAAATCAACATTTGACCATTTACCAAACTATACCTATAGTCCCCGGGATTTGACCTAAAACCAAGCATAATTTCGGATTATGACAGTTTTCATCTCCCGGTACACGAATTTCAAAACATCATAACTTTTGACTCGTTAGGAGTCGTAAGCTCTATCTTATACCAAATCTAAGCTAAGAAGACGCTCTACAACTACATCCTAATCACAAGACCTGTTTACAAGATAATTTTTATGAAAACATCCCAAACTTTCTGCCTAAAATCACCTATACCAAAATCAATCCAACGCTCGTTTCCAAACCCATTTATCGACACTAGACATCAACCTAAGCACTCCTAATCATACTCAATCAAACTAATCAGTCCTAAACACCGTAATAATCAAATCCATCATAAAACCCAATCACAAAATCAAACATGCAAATGGTTTTACCCATTCAAAAACATGTAAAAACAAGATTACATACAAAATCCATCAACAAAATATCAACCACCATGATCCCCCAAACACCCCCTTTGAGCCGTGGGGTTTGGGTGGTCAAAACCCCTCAACCAAATTGATTTTGGTTGATTTTTTTAGTGATTTAACATCCTCCATACACGAATTAAACATGCATACATCCAATTTTCATCAAAACCCACTTTGAAAAATCCATTGATTCTTGGAAAAAATTTTGTGGATGCATGTATGATTAAAGTACATGAAAAGGATTGGAATGGAGTAATTAGATGTGGTCTAAACTTACTTTTGATCAAAACAAGCTAGAAAAAAAATGGTGTGGTGGTTTGGTGGTGTTTGGCCGTCGGCCTAAAGACAGAAAAGGGAGGGGATGAATTTTTTTTTTTTGAAGTGAAATGTTTAGTGTGTGTGTTTGTTTTCCATTTTGTAAATTTGGGAGGGACCTTGGGTGCAATATAAGCTTTCTTTTGTCCTTAAGTAAAAACGACCTCATAAGTTTACGGGATTGACTCACTAGTCATTTTGGAAAATTTTACGGGAGTCAGGGATCATCCCGAACACTCCAAAATGTTTTTAGGACACTTTAAATGTACCCGGAAAGCAATAAAACTCACCCGTCTCGACTTAACACGAACCGGAAGTAAAATTCTCGAAAAATTATAATATCGATAAAACGACAATAAACATAGAAATTTGGGCATCCATCGGGATCGTAGTCGTCATCGTTCTTCTTAAATCGTCAATCGTCAAAATTATGACTTCGAATATCGGTTTCAACCAAAATGATAAAATATATAGCAAATAAAATTTATTAAAAATTTCAAATATAAGCGTAATTTAGGGTAATGTAAGTGACCTCGGTTCTAGGGTATCACCTCCACCCATCCTTAAAGAGAGCGACGTCCCGGCGCTCGCCTCTTCTTATACTCACATTTCGTGCCGCTGGAACAGATGAGGATACCTCTCCTTGAAAAAGTCCTCACGTTCCCAAGTGTATTCCGGTCCACGCCTAGAATTCCATCGAACCTTCACAATGGGAATTCTACTATGCTTCATCCTCTTGACCTCTCGGTCCATAATTTCCACGGGTTCTTCAACGAAATGCATTTTGTCGTCCAGTTGATTCTCGTCCAAAGGAATCACCAATTCCTTATCCGCCAAACTCTTCTTCAAATTTGATACGTGAAACGTGTCGTGAATAGCACTAAGCTCGCTCGGCAACTCTAACTTATACGCTACTGGTCCAATTCGTTTAACGATCTTAAATGGTCCAATATACCTCGGACTCAACTTTCCTTTCTTCCCAAAACGAATTACACCCTTCCACGGCGAAACCTTAAGCATAACCATATCTCCGACTTCAAATTCCAACGGTTTTCTTCTGTTATCGGCATAACTCTTCTGTCGGCTTCTGGCAGCAAGTAATCGGTTCTTGATTTGCACAATCTTCTCTGTTGTCTCCAAAACCATTTCGGGTCCAGTCAATTGACTTTCTCCACTTTACTCCAACACACAGGTGATCTACACTTCCTTCCATACAACGCTTCGAATGGTGCAGCCTTGATGCTCGCATGATAACTATTATTATACGAAAACTCCAATAAAGGCAAGTGGCGTTCCCAACATCCTCCAAAATCAATCACGCATGCTCGGAGCATGTCCTCCATCGTCTGAATAGTTCGCTCACTCTGGCCATCAGTCTCCGGGTGATAAGCCGTGCTCAAACTCATTTCAGTGCCCATAGCACGTTGAAGCGATTTCCAAAATTCCGAAGTAAACCTACTATCGCGATCCGAAATGATCGATAAAGGTACTCCATGTCTGCAAACGATCTCCTTCACGTACACACTGGCCAGCTTCTCCATACTGTCCGTCTTCTTCATAGGTAAGAAATGAGCAGATTTCGTCAATCTATCCACTATTACCCAAATCATATCGCATCCACTAGGAGTTATGGGTAAACCCGTCACGAAATCCATAGCGATTCTCTCCCATTTCCATTCTGGGATCTCTGGTTGCACCAACAGCCCAGACGGCTTCTTATGTTCGGCTTTAACCTTCGCACAAGTCAAACACTTACCAACGTAACGAGCAATATCCGCGTTCATATTCGGCCACCAATAGACTTTCTTCAGGTCATGATACATTTTATCCGATCCAGGATGTATCGAGTACTTCGACTTATGAGATTCGTTCATAACCAAATCTCGTACTCCAGGCTTTCCTTCCTCGGATGGACACAACGGTAACCAAATCCGATTCTCGAAATATCTCAGCCCGTCTGACCTAACCACAAAAAGAGGTTTCAACATTCTTCCCAAGTTCTCAGCATCAACATTCTCTTTCATTAATCCCCTCTCTTGAGCCTTCAGTATTGTTTCGGTTAAATCAACACTCTCAGTCATCACTAAAGCTCTGACTCTCAAAGGTTTCTCTCGATCCTTCCTACTAAGTGCATCCGCTACAACATTCGCCTTGCCAGGATGGTAGCGAATTTCACAGTCATAGTCACTCAGTAATTCTACCCATCGCCTCTGTCTCATGTTCAACTCCTTTTGGTCTAAAATGTGCTGCAAACTCTTGTGGTCAGTGAATACAACACACTTCGTCTCATACAAATAATTTCTCCACAATTTCAACGCAAAAACTACAGCTCCTAATTACAAATCATGCGTCGTGTAGTTCTCTTCATTCTTCCTCAGTTGTCTTGACGCGTAAGCAATCACCTTCTCACGTTGCATCAACACAGCTCCATAACCCTTTCGAGATGCGTCACAATACACTACAAAGTCTTCGGTTCCTTCAGGTAATGACAATATCGGCGCAGAACATAACTTGTCCTTGAGTGTTTTGAAAGCGAATTCTTCCTCATCTCCCCATTCATACACTCTATTCTTCTCGGTAAGCTTTGTCAATGGCTTCGCAATCAACGAAAATCCTTCAATGAATCTCTGATAATACCCAGCCAAACCAAGGAATTGTCGAACTTCACTCGGCGTTGTCGGTGCCGACCATTCCCTGATCGCTTCGACCTTGGCAGGATCCACACGAACTCCTTTGCTATCAACTACGTGACCAAGGAATTTCACAAACTCTAACCAAAACTCACACTTCGAGAACTTCGCATACAGCTTCTCTTTCTTCAGCAGATCCAATATCTTTCTCAGGTGCTTCTCGTGCTCTTCCTTACTCTTAGAGTAAATAAGAATATCATCGATAAAAACAATGACAAACTTATCTAGATACGGCTTGCATACTCGATTCATAAGGTCCATGAATACAGCAGGCGCGTTTGTCAACCCAAAAGGCATCACTCGAAATTCGAAGTGTCCATACCGCGTACGAAAGGCAGTTATAGGAATATCCTCCTCTCTCACACGCAGTTGATGATACCCTGACCTCAAGTCGATCTTTGAGTATACACAGGAACAGATCAATTACAAGGTTCCACTTCTAACTTCATCTCTAAGTCGCCATCACTAGAAACTTGTGCCAAAAACACATCGCATCCATCCTCTACATACTTCATCATTTTCAAACAAGAGATCACTTTCAAACGAGAAGTGCATTCATCTCCCTTCACAGTCAAGACTCTATTCTTCAACGGGATCTGAACTAATCTCTCTCCACAAACGATCACAGCACTATGCGCCATCAGCCAATCCATTCCAACGATCACATCGAACGATCCTAGCTCTATGGGCATTAAGTCGATTTCAAAAGCGTAATTTCCTAACTTCAGGGATAAAAGACAAGGGTTCACTATAAAAACATCGACTATGTTTATCCATCGTTTAACAATTGATAATCAAGTATGGTTGAGTCAAGCAAAGAGGATTCCTCACTTAAATAAATGAAGACGGCAATGGAATGGTCTTCCAATTACCGTTGCACAGTTGGTAAACTTCAACAGTTTATCGCGTGTCGTTAAACAAATCAAAAGAAAGAGAAAAGAAAATAGATAAGGTACGATACGTTTGATGTAGGAGAACTCGTCGTCATTCCCCTCAGAGTCACTCGAACTCCGATTTCCTCTACTTTGGCAGTCTTCTATTTTTGTTAAAATTTCTTCTTAGTGTCGGTATGAGCTCCTTTGGTATTTCATCAACACCCTAGCGATTCCGATAAAATTCGCATGTTACATTCAACACATAAAAACATCTTTCCAAAATTACTCGGTCACGGTGGCTTACTAAGTCAACGCCAAACAAAAAGAAAAGATTTCAAGAAACACAAGAAAATTCAAAACTTTTCTTTAAGAAGCAAAGAGAATACCATTACTTGCATAAGGATCCACCATTTTAAAAACGTTCTCATCCAAACATTTATCTAAACACTACAAGTTTCAAGATGACCAATTGATTTGACACGATAGTGCCCTTCCTAAACTATGCATAATTAGCTAGATCATGCATACTTAAGGATCAAGCAACAACAACCAACAAAACAGGACTCTTCCCGAATTATGCATAGTTAGTTAAGCTGTGCATAATTGAGGATCGAGTGACGACACAAACATTATTATTACACACCAAATATGACTATGAAAGTTTTCGACCTAATCTTCAAAATAATTAAATCATTTGAAATGGAATTTTTAAATGGGAAAGTATTGTTACTATCGTTTTAAGAAACACATCAAACATTTTTCGTCCACTTTGGAAACATACTTTTGTTTTGCCTTTTTATGAGAAAATAAATAAATAAATAAACAAATAAATCGACACCATTCGTATTTGGTTGAACGAACCATTTGACACACTCATACATATATTCAAAATAGACTATTCACAAAATAACGGTAAGGTGGTTCATGATTAAAGATCATTGCAAGCACAACAAGTAATAAAAATCAAAAATCAATGAGATCGAACGAGGTAAACGAGCAATATAATTGCCAACTAAAATTTAACTACATTAGAAATGAAAATACTTCAAATATATGACAAAAGTCTCGGGTAACAACAGCGATCTGCGAATACATAGAGTAAAAAAATTGAATATCAAACAAGCGTCAAAAATAAAACAACGATCATAATTCCCATCGTCTCGAGTTGCACACACATCCAACCAAGGGTATACGGGGAGAGGAGAATAATCACTTGGTCAAATAGAAACAATTTCACCAGGAAGATCGAGTTCTTTCACCTCTACAATTCGGTAAAGCGGCTCCGCCTCCTCGCTTTTGTTCAATATAAATAAATAACCACTTTAATGAAGATTTATAGCATCATTCAAGTAAATACAGAATTTTAGGTTCCATTAACCGAAAGAAGAAAAGTTACAGCGTCCATGAAGAGAACAAAAATACACCGGGTGACATACCCTCATCATCAAGTACTAGCGAAGTAGTACATTAAAAATAAATAACAGTTTCATACCATAGACAATATTAAAATAAACAATCACAAGACTACTCAAGTTCAGATATAGACTCGCAAAGTCGAAGAAGAGATGTCGTACGATCGAACCATCGTGACTCAAAACATTATATATACATCTTTATTAAATAATATACAAGTAGGCGTGTGTTGGGTAATCCACTTTCGTTTTCTAATTAATGTTACCTTGTACCTTGTAAAAGCGAGCATTTACACATTTTTAATTTGTGTTACACTATTAAAGAATTTATACCTTTCATTTTTCAATCTTTACGAAGTTTTCATTTCTGGAAAAATTTCAATCTCTCAGAAATTATTAACATTAGTAGATGCGGTGACTCGGTTATCATAATCGACATTTCATTAGGTTTGAAAATCTCCATACTTGTGTCAAAATCTCGTTAATGTTCATATCTTAAGTACCAAAAACGTACATAGTAAGAATTTTTAAAGTTTCACGTTATTATTATTACGACTTGTCTTATTACGTATATACAAATATCCATCATGACTCGAATTTGTCCAATTAACTCTTAAAAATCAACCTTGACTTTTTTTATACACATGTCTTCCTTAAAACTGATTTGTTAAATCGTATTCGCGCAATTTGACTCAAATGCTAAAGAGGTTTCACGTGGTATTATTTCGGATAACTTACTGATTTTAGTCGACACTTGAATCTCGATAATAATAATAATGAAGTAGGTGAGCAAAATGCTTATTTCAATAATTCTAAAATATAGAAAATTCAACTTTTAATCTCTAGCCCGTTATCAAACGATTTTAAAATTAATGCATCTCGCAGCGGAATAAAATAACGTTCCATCAATATTTAATAATTTGTTTCCAAGCGTTAGAATTTCTCACTTAAAGTGTATATTCCGATTTTGTCCCAGTTTATTTACTACAACGAGTGACAAGTTCTAGTTTATACCAATGCATATAACATGACCTTATGTTTAAGATTAAAACCAGTTTTACAAAGTCTCTAGCTCCAAAATACATGATCAATTTTCTACTCATGTTCTATATTACAAAATATGCCAATGCTATATTGACCCAAAATTAATTCATATTAAATCCAAAGTTGCATATACTCAATAGTCATATCATTAATTTTATTATAACTCCTTTCTCAAATTAAATTAAACAAGTTCTTAACAATTCCATCACAAGCTTCTAGTATAAAATTATTAATATATGAAAACAAGGGTCTTACGAGTAATATAAATTACTTACTATGATCTACCAACCAAGGTTAAAAGAAAAATAATTTCACTTTATCCATTTATTCTCTATACAAATTCTACTTTGTCACAAGACACACCATAGGTCATTTTTATCCAAAAGTTTCATCCACCAAATATTAAATATGTAAAACACTTTATGTTTACATCATTCGATCAACAAAGTTTAATGCTTATTTAACTCGCACAAATGCCGGACCTCGTCATATATAATATCGAATTCAAAATAATGAAACAACAAAAACAAAATGAAATAAACGAAGCGAGAATACGTATGTCAACTAATTGTTGTTATCAGCCTCGGATGAGTCTCGAAATCATACACCACAATATTAACACAAACCAACCAAACTTCAAGCTGTCACGCTTGATCACAACGCTAGTCTATCCTTAAAACGCATATTTAAATTCAAGTAGGATGATAAAAACGATTAAATGGTGATACGCCTCAACCACGTTTCATAATATACACCCATGATTCGCCGCTACGATGTACGCATCGTTGATTATACTTCGTCTATGTTATAGTTACGCCAACCAATATATCAAACCCATAAGGAATAAAGGAAATAAAGTAATACGTAAGTAAATTACGTTTCAAAAGAAGATGTCCAAGAATGACACATCACGGTGCGATAACGACATTCGAGATCGATCTAGTCGATATAAAATATGCTACGAAGCATCATTTACGTATATAGAGTATCAAACGAGGTTCACACTCGGTTATTCGAACAATAATTAATTATCAGGATTGATAATTAGTGGTGAGGCCGAATTCTCAACAAAACCGCATTTTAAATGTACAATAATCACGCAAGGACCATTGCTTCACGTGCAATGCCTCCAAATACCATATTATATACATACCTATACATACAATCATTCCCACATACACATAGGATCACAACGCAGTGTTGCCATGTAATGCAATGTAGCCCGTATGCCAATTACATGCAACATATATGATAGTCGTATAAATTTTTGCAAATTACGATATTAAGTACTCGACGTACACAACAATATATCTCAATATATATCATAGTATTTATTTAATAAATACTAGGGAATTCATATCAGTTTGAGGGATACATCTAAAATATAAAGCAATGCTAAAGAAATCTTACCGGAGCCATGTAGGATAGTTGTGTGCTTGGACAATTTCTTACGACACCAAAAGTTATAGTTTAGGGTTTTTCAAAAATGACCTAGTTCTCTATAACTCATGGCTCTGATACCAATCTCTAACACCCCAAACAAATACAATGCGCAGCGAAACTACAACATTTGGGTGCTAGGCAGTTATCATCACACATAAGCTATTTCGAACGACTCAAGAGACGTAGAAATTTAAAAATAAGTTAAAGATTGATTAAAATATCAAAGTCTACTGTTTTCCAAATCCCAAAAATAATACAAAACAGAGTTGCGTTTAGGTCCCCATTGAATCTCAACCCAAAAGTACATTTTCGTTCACATGACATAATATAAAATATTTAAGTGCTAAAAGGGAGGAAAAACAAAGTAGACCGCCAAGCCACAACAACTTACATCGTCGCATGCTCCGCTGCAATCAACCTTGGTTACCTGAAACACATGCTTAAAATCGTCAACACAAAGGTTGAGCGAATCTATAGGTTTATCAAATCATAAGTTGAACATAAGTATTAAAACTAATCATGACCATTCAATAGCATTGTCGTATACACAATCTATTATTCAAGGACATTATCTTTAGCAATAGCTAATAATTGTGTTTAAGCTCGTGACACTAATCCGTTAACTCAATCACCCGCGTACATTTACCGGCATGATTAAGATGAAACCAGTGCCCCTTCTAAAGGCATCAGTTGCAATTATACCTTATTTCTTATCACAAGTTATCCGTCCGCAGAGGGTACTCAACGTACTAGCTCTCGTCTCGGATAGGGTCGTCAACCCCATAGTACTATCAATTGTATAAGCGGCTATCTCCAACCCACATAAGGGCAAGACAATAGTTAATTGTTCACGAATTTAGGGACTTTTGCAACTAGGTACTCAACACAATTCAAGGCAACATTCGGGTCCAACAATCATTCATGACTTATGTTCATTTTCATTTAAATTAGCATGTATCCCCCTCGCGGGTAAAAACATTTGAAATAAATAAAGAGCGAGGCTATAGACTCACCTGGCGTATTAGTGGTTCTAGCGAAGACGTAACAAGAAATGTCACCGACGACGTGGATGCCCGGGAAAATCAAACACTTGACCTAAAAATCAAGGTACGTAACCAAATCAATACTCCGTGTACATTATTGTACTAAACACACTCATATGAAAACACTTAATGCTTATGAAAACTCACGCCAAAACCAAACAAGTAGTTGTTACTAGACTTATACCATTTACCTACGTAATTAAAGTTGATTCCCATTTTATAGATTTGTCGGTACTTACCAAAAGTACGGGTTGTTTGCTATGACTTAAGCACCCATATAAATTTCAAGAAAATTCACAAAAATACCTCATGACCTGTATAAAACCCATATTTAATCCCATGAAAAGTTTTCACTTCTATGACTCGTTACACATCACATTACTAGACGTACACATTTAGGACTGATTTTGCACTTTGACCATGTTGGACTTGTTTGACCCATTTAAAATACACCATTGACCAATCCAACACCTAAGTCTAAAAATAGACTCACAAATGCAGGTTTGAAACCAAAAATTAACTTTCAATCATTTACCCAACTCTATCTATGGTCCCCGGAATTTGATCCAAAACCAAACATAATTTCGGATTATGTTGATTATCATCTCCCGGTACACGAACTTTCAAAATAGCATAACTTTTGACTCGTTTGGAGTCGTAAGCTCTACCTTATACCGAAACGAAGGTAAGACAAAGCTCTACATCTCTATCCAATCATTATGACCTGTTTACAAAATTAAACCCACGAAAATAAGCTTGAACAATCTGCCTAAATTTTCCTCTTTCAAAATCAATCTAACACTTGTTTCCAATCCATCCAAACATCATCTAGACCTAGATTAACCACTTGTAATCATTACTAATCACCCAAACATCCTATAACACCATGAGAATCGAATCCTCATCAAAACCCAAAGCTTAAATCATACATGCAATAGGTTTTAACCATTTAAAAACACTAGAAACATCATTCTAAACACAAACCCACAACACATTTCATCAAAATCATCAAGCCACCACCAAACCCATTTTGGCCGTGGGTTTCGTGTAGCCAATACACCCAATCCATTTCTTTTTTAGTTGATTTTATGGTTGATTAATCATTACCCAAACACTAATTAAACATCCCACTAGTTTAATTAGATTAAAACATACTTTTGAAAATCTTTGATTCTTGAAAAATTAATGTTATGCATGTTGGATTTAATGGTGTAAGAACACTTACAAATGAAAATAAAAACGTTGTCTAAGCTTGGATTTAATCAAAACAAGATGGAAAAAGTTTTGGTGGTGGTGGTGGTGTTTATGGCAGGCGGCCAAGAGAGGGTGGGGAGGAAGAGGAGAAAATTTTTGATGTGTTTTTGTTTGTGTGTTTTCCATTTCCTTCCTTTGTAAAGTTTGAGGGACCTTTCTTGCAATTTGGTTATTCTTTTGGCCTCATTTGTAAACGACACTAATAAAGAGTGGTAATCGACTCACTAGTCGGTTTTGAAATTTCACGGGAGTCGGGATTTGTAAAAATTACTTTCCAAAGGTTAAAACGCACACAAAATGAATATTCATATGGTTCCGACTCGACTTAACACGTAATAAAGATAAAAATCTCGAAAAACTCAAATATCGATCAATCGATAATAAAATGTAAGTTTTGGGCATCCGTCGGTATCTTAGTCATTATCGGTTCTTCTTAAATTGTCAAACGTTAAATTACGACCGTAAACGTTGGTTTCAACTTAAACCATCAAATATATAGCAAACAAAATTTCTTAAAAATTTCAAAAATATTCGTAAAATAGGGTTAAATAAATGACGTTGGGCTCGGGATATCACATCCACAAGTGAGCCACAACTTAAGAGAGATGCTCATACTGAACAACTCTTGACACAATAACTTAGCATCATAGGACACATTCACGGGTATTACATTATACAACTCTTAGTCGTATATCATAATATAGGTTTCAGCCTTCAAAACCATTACACAAACCATTGTCTCAAAAACATCATACAATACGTCTTATAACGTTGTATAGAGTTAAATAAAAACCGTTATATAAAAATGGTTATGTAAAACCAAAACACGAACATAATATCAGTAATAAGACCCCGTATTGCTAGTCAAGCAATATATTGTAATTCAATGCGTATATCAGTATTTTCGTTATTGGATTATTATAAGCCGCATGACATTGCTACCTTACTATAACAAACAACGGGTAGCTAACCCGTAATTCCTTTTGCCCATCTAAAATAGCGTGTCATCACAATAATCACGCTTATATATATCTTCTCATACATAAATTCGCTTACCAATTAATGTGGCACGACGAGGATCAACCGTCAAGGCGCGAACTGGGGTGATCTTCCCCAAATAGTACTATTATATGCATAAGCATCTACCATATCCCGGTAGTTCACAATTCATGCTAATGGGACTTTTAGTGACATAACCTAACTATAATCATCCATTTCATTTCATTCATCGAGTCATATAATCATTCATCTGGTCATATAATCATTCGGGTCCATATAAATAAGCAAACAATCGGGACAACTAGTGTCCTATTTTATTAAAAACTAACATGTTATCTCCCTCGCGGGTTTATAAAACATTTCATAAAACATTTAAAGAGTGTGAGGCTATGAACTCACGTTGATTGGGAAAGGCGGGTTATCGGGGATTTGGATGTACGGTACGTGCTTCAATCACGGAAACCTAGACAAATAATACTCGTCTTAGACTCTTGTCCAATGACTTTATAAAAACAATGGCTATGTATATATGATGACTTCATAAGTATGATGATGATCAAGTGGGATTTTATCTCTTCATACACATTATAGTGTTATGTGTTGGTAAATTTTTAGACTAGTTACACTAGTTTCAACTTATTTATATATTAAGGCCCAATAAGCAGATTAAAAGCCTAATACATTATATTAGTCCATTTATACTTTCAATACCAGGCCTATACTCATATGTTGGACCCAAGTGGGTTAAGCCCATGAGTAAGTCCATTAGTGTTTAGCCAAAATAGTTGGGTCAATAGTCCAATAAGGATACTTTGGCCCGTTAATGTCCATAAGTTATAAAGCTCGGGTTTTATTGGTTTTTACTTATAAAATGTACTTACATTAGACGGGTCTGACCGTCTAAGTTTTATTTGGCGAAAACGTTAATCTTTTTAGCCGAAAAGACGTAAAACTTATATATATACTTTTATAACTTGGAAAACATATCAATTTGTAATTTTATAAAATGTCATACTTATTTATCAAGTATACAAATTATTTATAATTATTATATAAGTTAGTGGGTTTTAGGTATGTATTTTATAATAGTATTACTTGAGTGCTTATATTATAATATATACTTTTATTTTCTAAATCTGATTATGAAACTCACTTTCACGATTTTTGCCATATATTGAGTTCTACAAGGAGATAGAAGCTCAATTTTGGGCAGCACAAACTACATAATATGTGATACAATTAACTCCACTTTAGCTACTGCTCATTAATCCTCTAAGTGTCACTAATAATTCGTCCAAAACAGACTATACAGATTTGAACCTTAATAATGTTTTGATCATATCTTGCTCATTTTATGGATTTCATTGAGTGGCCAACTCTCCACATATGTAGTAATCATATACCTTACTGTATATTCAATAATCCAAGTCATTTTATCAGGTTATCATATACTTATTTACTGTCTTATACAGGCTAAAATTTTAACCATGATTTTAACATCTTTTCATGTAGATTTTAGTCTTTTTAACCAAATTTATCAACACAAGATCCCCACATAATACTTTGATCATCATTCATCATCATATACATATACATTTTTGAAGAAAATACATGAATACATATTCAAAATAATAATAGGATAGGAAGAAACAATCTCTATACCACTCAATAAGATGAAAGATTGAGATTTTTGGATGAATAAGACTTAGTTTTGGGTACCCAAGCTTATGAGATATCAACACCACTTCTAGGATAACCAAGTATTTGTAGACTCCTTGATAAATCAACCCTTGATCTTCATGAAATCTCCTTTCTAGTTGTTAATATCACCTCCAATCAACAAGTCTTCTATAGGTTTTCATCTTGTGCAAGTTTAACACAAGATTCATGGTATAATTTTTGATCAAATGGGGTGTTTAGTGGTGGTGGTGGACGGAACAAAGGAGGGTAGGGAGAGTTTTTGTGAGTTGTTGCATGTAAAAATGAGAGAATGGTTTTGTGGTAGCTAGTTTTAGTGTGGTAAATGGTTTTGGTCATGCACTAAGGACATGTGTCCTTAGTGTGTAAGATAAGTTGACACCTTTGTGGTGTGTTAGCTAAGCCTTTCCGCCCATGATGAGGGGGTGGGACAAGTGTAACTTGTTTCATCCCCTATTAATTTACGGATACTCCTCGATTCTAGTTTCCTCGATTTGCGTGCCCTCGGGTCATTTTACGAAAAACATTTTTATAAATTATGAATCAACGGCACAAAACGAATCTAATAAAAATTGTCTCATCAAAAACGGAGTTCAAAAACGTAAATACGTAAACCTGGGGTTTCCGGTTTAGTCGTAAAGGACGCTAAATTATTCACGTAAGTCCTAATTTCTTCCTATAAATTTGTGAGTTTATGAACCAACACAAATTAAAATCCCAAAATAATATTCAAGAATAAATTTATTTTCTGAATGTCAGACTGTCACCAAAAACGGTGTATGTAAACGTAAGCATGTAACGTAGAGTCCTCCGGTTTAGACGTAGTCAATGCTACTTTAAGATGTAAACCCAAATTTCTTCCCAAAAATGAGTGAGTTCATAATAGAACATTAAAGTAGAGATTTCAAATAATACTCGAGAATACAATATCAACCATAAATTGACGGATTGTCACAGTAGCAACCCTCTGATTATCATACTTTGCAGGTTGTCGATCATACTTTGGAGGACTCTCATCACGTCTTCGTGTGTCATACCTTGGAGGACTTTGAGCATAATTGTTCCTCGTGTTAGATGATGTTCTGAGGTTGTTGTTAGTAGGTTTGTAGATTTTCATGTATTGTTTCATAATAAAAGCCATTTGTTGCTTGAATTCCCTATCCTTTTGAGCAAGTTCTTCATCACTGTCTTCTTCGGATGATTGCTCAAGTGTGGGTGATGGTGCTCGTGCAACTTCTTTGCCTCGGGATCTTGTTGGAGTATGTGACTTAGACACAGTGGATGATCGTGGTGATGATGATTGAGTGTAGTAGGTCTTTGGAGCACGAGAATGATAATCTGGGTAATGTTGAGTGGTAGACACCAAAGCAAGTGGATTTGAAACCTTTGCAGTACGTTCAGCTCGAAGTTCATTTGCTTCATTTTGAAATTGTTTCAAAACATAAAAGAGCGTGTGATATGAAACTTCATCTAACTTTTTTTGTTGTTTCACTAAGGTAACAAACCGTGTCCACTCTGGTTGAAGTTGCTGTAGAAATTGGACATTGACTTGCATGGTGGAAACTTGCAAGTTATTTCGGGTCATGTCATTCATCATTTTGTAGAATCGGGAGTAATAAGAATCAATTGATTCCCCATCCTTTGATGTAAACTTGCCAAAGTCCCAAAACATCTTAGTTTTCATGTCTTGTCTGTTAAGTGATTCACCTTGTTGCAATCTTTCAATAGCTGTCCACATTTCTTTAGCATTACAACATGCATCAACCATGGAATAAATATCATCTCCAATGCCACTGAGAATTAAGTAGATTTTTTCCTTTTCTGCATCAAACCAAGCACGGTTCTCTGGTGTGAGATCGTTTATTTTTTCATCACGTTCATAAGCTGGTTGTTCTTCAGTTGTGTCTGTGGCTGGTTGGGCAGGAACATTTATCCTTGCGAGTTTATAGGGTCCATCAAAAATGCGTTGCCTTAAAGCATCACCGTTAGGTTTTGTGTCAAGATAACGTAGAAAACAGGATTGCCATTGATCATATCGACCTGACACAAGCATTGGTAGTCTCTCTTTGTTACCTGCCACCATTATGTTGTTGTTCATCACACGATATTCTGCAGTAGAATCCATCTCAATATTCTTTGAAATGATGAAGTGAATATGGATCTTAAGTAGATGTGTTGATTTTTGTTGAAGTTGAGATTTCGAAAATTCCGATTTTTTTCTCAGTCCGAAAATAAATTCCTCAGTCCGACAAAACGGTAAGCTAAAAAAATTTTGAATCGCCAAATTTTGAAATTGAGCTAGAAATGTCCTAAAACAAGTATGAAAAAAAATTTGAATTTACTTGACGGGAAAATTTTTACTCTTTTTAATCTTCGTGTAAACTATGTTCTGGGACTAGTATAGGTAGTGGCTAAGTCTAAAAAATACTCGAACAAAAATTTAGCGAAACATATCATCGGAATGTCCATCGGAATGTGCTATCGGAATGTCCATCGGAATGAAGTATCAGAATGCTGTCGGAATGTATTATCGGAATGCTGTCGGAATGTAGTATCGGAATGTTATCGGAATGTATAACTGTCGGATTATTAGCGGTCGGAATCACTGTCGGAATACGAGCTGTCGGAATCCTTGTCGGAATAACTGTCAGAATAACTGTTGGAATAATAAACCCTTTTCTGATGGAATTCCGTCGGAATAACTATCGAAATATAAAACCCTTTTTCGATGGAATTCTGTCAGAATAATTGTGTAGTTCCGAAACTTTAGGTAAAAAATGAGATTTTTGACAAGAAATCCGTGATTTTAACCAACCGAAAGCAACCAAATCCCTACCAGAACTATGTAGGAGATGTATATCAAGATTTAGAGCACGGAAAACACAAAAAAATTGAATTCGAGAGATGTTAAAGAGATGAAATGATACGAATCAAACCAAAACACAAAAATCAATCACAAATCTACCCCATGGCGATTGATACCAATTGTTGTCCCATAGATTACGTGATGATTAAACAAGAAAGAAAGGTAGAAGATAGATGAATCTAGAGAGATAAAGTAGTTAGAGAAAGTAGAGAGAATTGTTGGAACTTTTGGAGGATTAGATTAGTGAAAGAAAATGAAAATGACCAACACCCTTCCTAACATGCTAGGAAGGGTATATATAGTCCACCACATCCGGGCTTGGTTAAGGACTATATTCTAATGGGACGGGCTTTCCTTTTGGGCTTTAGTTACTTATGAATGAACTTTAGCCTAAAGTAAAACCCGTATAACACGACTAATCTACTACCTCTTACAACGTTCTAAAATACGATACATAATAAACATATGACCGAGCATTCTTGTTTGACTCAATACTTTAAGGCTAACAGATGATAGTAGTGTCATAAATTCACGTCAAAGCATGCATGACGAAGAGCCAATAGTTGAGGTGCAATTGAATATTGTATCTAACAATGACTTACAACATGTTGAGAATTCTGAACCTACCTATGCCAAACATGGGATGGAAAAGGGTTATACCACTTCTGATTCATCCGATGTGAGTCATAATGGGGAAGAAAGTGATCAAAATGCTAAAAATCATGATATATGCCTTATGACTGCTTCTTTAACCAAATCTACTTCTAGGATTGAAGAGCTTGGAACGATTTTAGCTCAACAATCAAAAGAACTTGAGGATACCAAAATTGAATTTTCGAAGAAAACTGATAAATTTGAAAAGTATTTTGAAAAAGTTGAAAATTTAAACATTGTTCTTGAACGAAATTTAGATCAAAACAAATCTAGATTCTAACGCTGAAAAGGATAATTTTGTGAAACATATTACTTTGCTAGAATCTAAGTTGGCATCTCAAGACCTTTTACAAAAAGAAAACGAGACCTTAAAACAGCATTTGTAATGAGTTAAAAAATTATATCGTAGATATGAGGTCTAAAACTATAGAGTCAATGACCTTGTTAAATACTGAAAATGCTGATTTAAAGGCTCAAGTTCAGAAAAAGTTTTTGTTATAGCTGCTCTGAAAATGAGCTAAGGAAAATTAAGGGTACTAGTGTGGACACTAAGCTTGAAAAACCATCAATCTTGGGGAAACCGCCTAAAAATCAGTCCGTTCGTCAACCGACTGCATTTAGATCTGAGCGACCAAAATCCTCGAGACCGTGGTTTGCCTCCCAAGTTGATATGGTTCATATTTCTAGACCAGTCACTCCACTATCTAGGCCTAATGTGATCAAATCAGCTTATGTAAAACCTACGAACAAGACTGCTACTAGTGATTCTAGGTATAGTTCTAAGAATATGCCACAACATAGGTCTAGTAGCATGCCTAATAATCACTATGTAGATGCATCTAAGAAAATGACACAAGCAAGAACTAGGATCTCTTGATCTCATTCGGACCATAAACATGGTGTTTGTTCCGTATGCATGAAATGTGTTTTCACGACAAATCATGTGGCTTGTGTTACTAAAGTCTTGAAGGAGCTGAACTCAAGTACTAAAAGAGGGATTCCTAAAGGAAATAGGTCTTCTACCGCTAAGTATTCCGTTGTGCATAAGAAAACCATGTCGCCTAGATCCAATCTTAGGTGGCAACCCACGTGTAGGATTATCAAATCAGTTAATCTTCAGTGGGTTCCTACAGGAAGGATGTTTCCCTCTAGCACTACCAAAGTTGGTTGTGAACCCCTACATGGTTCTAAAATAGATATCGCTAACCCATGTGAAAGTATGCAAATTGTTGATTCCATTACAAGTACTAAAGTCAAGCATCAACAACAAGAAACCGGTCAAATCTCTGTATACCATTCAACTAAGGACACTCTTAGCGTTTGGTTGCTGAAGAAGCTGATATCTACGAATCAAGTGTTTCAGGGGATTTATGATTAAGCTAACAACTTGGCTTACAGTCGGATCACAGATTGTAACCCGTGCTTCAACAAAATAGAAGTTTATCTCATCAACGATAACTTACCCTCAAAACGAGAAATTAAGTTTTCTAGGACACGGCTTACACTAAAACCAATCAAAGGTTTTAAGATCGTGTAAATGGTTCATTGTTAAATAATAGAGGATGACCCGGACTTCAAATAAAGGAGAGTTTATCGCCGATGATAAACTTATCCTCACAACGAGAAATTAATTTTTCTCGGGCATGAGCTAATATTAAAAACATTTGAAGTTTTTAAGCTCATGCACAATGACTTATAGTTTAATATTAGACTGTAACTCAGACTTCAATTTTAGGAAAGCTTATCGTTAATGATAAGTTATCCTCGTAACGGGAAATTTATTTTTCTCGGTCATGAGCTTGTATTAAAACATTCCAAGTTTTAAGCTCAGAAAGGAAAGTGTATCCTTTAAATAAGAGAACTTTTCCACATAACGTGAAATTCATCTTTCTCGGTCATGACCTTTACGTTAAAACATTCAAAAAAAATTTCAAGCTCATGAAAACGACTTCTAAGTAAATATCAACTTAGGACTCGTTCTTCAGTTAAAAGGAAAGTTTATCACCGATGATAAACTTATCCTAACAACGAGAAGCTTACAACTTCTCGGACTTGAGCTCGTTTTGTAAGATATTCAACATCTTAAGCTCAAGTAATTGGTTTTCAAAACATTGAACACAATTTTTTGAGAATTTCTCAAACGGTTTTTCTAAATCTTTCAAAATTGCGTGTTCAAAAATGTTTTGATAAAAAGAGCATGTCTTCTGGAATCCATAATATTTACGATCCTAGAAATGTCGTTCAATAATGACATGGGGTTGTAAATAAAGTTCGAGCAGAAGAATAAATGATTTAAAACATGCTCAAAATGGCTTGTAGTTATTTTGAGACCGCAACCCGTTTTTCACATTAAAGTCAAGTATTTATTATAAAAGCTTTGGCTCTCAACGGAATTAATTTTCTCAGACATGGTTTACTTTATAACCATGTAAGGATTGTGTTTACGTTATAGCACAATCTAACACGGATAAATGTACGCATCAGTGCATTTATTTGTTGAAACAAGAGAAATCTTGTTTTTATGAAGTTATCATCTCCACCAACCATAGCAATTTACAATTGATATCTACATACTCGACGATGCGACTACTCAAACGGCGACTACAGCTCTTTCGATAGAGCACGGGTCAACAATTGAGGGGGAGCAATTGTCCAGCATTCAGAATCTTTGATGCCGAAGGTGCCAAGTTCACAAATTGGTGTCAAGACAATGATATTTTAACACCCCCAAATTTACTCGCAGCGGAATACGACTTTGGGTGCTAAACAATGATACAAAACACATAATTTATAAAGAACGACTCGAAAAGAGACGTTTTAAATTTATCGTTCCTAAAACATTTGTCAGAGTGGCGTAGTCCCAAGACATCATAACCAAAGTACAACCAAAACAAAAGACTTAAATTGTTTTGAACATAAGGAACGACAAATATTCAAAGAGTTTATATACAAAGTAGTGCACAACATTCATTCCCGTGGCTTCCAAGCTTCACACTTCTTGATTACCTGAAATACATGTGAGAAAATCATCAGCAAAATGCTGAGTGAATCTATAGGTTTATATAATCATTTTGAACACAAGCCAAGATTATAAGTTTGTGGCATGCTTATAAGCATCAGATAATAATTTGCATCAACAATAATAATTGTATTTAGCATAAATTGCAATAAGCTCATGGAACCGAGCCCTTAGACACTCCCTTTAGAGGTCTGATAAGACAGGAGATTCATTAATTGTCAGTTACCTCCAGATTATTGGTACATTGCCGTATACCTGACTTCTCAATACAATATGTTCAAACAGTGTGGAGGTCGGGCCTAAGCTTCTATGACAAGTCCACAAAAACTGAACCGGGGCGGCTTCCCCCATAGATCTATTAATTGTACTAGCGGTTAACCCATCATAGGTTAATTAACGGTCCATAATTGAGGCTTTAACAAAGGCAATCACTTAATGCAATTTAAAGGCAACCACGGGTCCATTCATAAAGGGACAAGCATACCATAAAAACCTTGTGTTCTAAGTTTACAAAACATGTATTCCCCCTCGCGGGTTTTAAAATATTTGAATGAGCTCAAACGAGGCTATAGACTCACCTTAGTACTTATAGTAGTTGAAGACAATCGCCGACGATAGTAGATGCCCGATAATCACGATAACCGCAACCTAGCAAATAAGGCGCGTACTTTAATAATAGACTCGAGAATAAACGATACTTAATAAAATCAAACTCGAACTCATAAAACCACAATACACTCGCAAGTAAACGATATAAATAACTTTATTATACTTTACTACCCATTTACTTAACCATTTTATACTTTTTAACAAAATCCGCCGGTACATACTACATGTACTAGCTTATTTACCCCTTTTAAACTTGTCGACCGTTTATGAAACGACTCGATAAACTAACTTACTATATATAGAAAGTCCTCCTACAAGTTTATCAATTGAAATTACTTTTAAAGTCCTTTACTCGACTCATTTTCAAACCACAAAATCCGGACAGATTTGCGTTAATTTTTCATACCTCCGTTTTAACTTATTTAAACGACTCCGTTAACAAAACAACACTCGGATTTTAAAGTAAACTCAACCTAATATATAAATACCTCATTATCAGTAGGTTACACATTTTAAAACATCCATTTAGAGTCCCCGGGATTCGATCCAAATATCGACAACAACTATATGTAGTGTCGATACTCGTCTCCCGGTACACGATCATTCAAAACACCATAACTTCGCGCTCGTTTTGAGTTAGAAGCTCTACCTTATATCAAATCGAAGCTAAGGAAATTATCTACAACCCTAGGCTATAAGTTTAGTCATTTTCAAAATATAAAAATTCGGATTTCTCAGTTTACTTACTGCTATAAAATGGGTACCAAAAACTTGTACAAAATCAACTTTTTGACCACAACCAACCATAGAAATGGTCATTCCTATACTCTAATATCATCATACATCCACCATAACATCAAAATCATAACAAAAATAAAAATCTTTGGATCAAAATATAATTTTTAACAAGATTTCTAGCAAGAATCCCCATGGATCATGCTAAAAACACCATGCATGACTATGGCTTCCACCTACTAACATCATAAAAATAAAAAGTGCTTGCATGTGTAAAATTTTTATACCTTTGTGATCCTTGATCAAAAATAAAGATGGGTCTATGCTTGGTTTAGCTAGATTCAACCTAAATCTTGAGATAAATTGAAAAATGTTTGGATTTGGTGTGGGTGTTTGATGTTTCGGCAAAAGCAAGCAAGAAAGAGAGAGAGAAAAAAAAAATTGGAAGTGAAAAGTGTATGTGTGTGTGTGTTTATTTTATTTAAATTTTAGTTAGTGGGGTGAGGGCTTTTGTGCAATTTGGCAAAAGTTTTGGGTTTAAAATGCAAATAATTAGCAAAAAGGTGGGAAATTGTCACTAGTCAATTTTTGAAAATATTTACGGGACTCGGGTTTCGTAAAAAATACTAAAAAGTTTAAACGCACAAGAAAAATAATGATATAACGACTCGATACGTAATAAAAATGATATCGTCGAAAATACTAAATATCGAAACGATCGATAATGAAATATAAAATTATGGGCATCCGTCGGTATCGCGATCACTAGTAGTCCTCGTTGCTCGTCAAAATATTAAAATAAAATGTTTAATATCGATTTCAACTTAAATCGTTAAACATAATAATATTTAAGATTATAAAATACTTCAAAAATATTTGAAAAGTAAGAATTAAATAATGACCTTATTTTGCGGGTTTAACATCAATCGTACACATGGTGTCAAGAGATAACTTCAGACACGACGAGGCGACCAACATTCGTGAACAAGGACCATGTGATTCTATCATATGATGTTCTCCATCATCCAGGTCCAACCTCGTAAATTGCTAATCTTGTGAATACATTTTCATATATTATCTTTGCATGTGATAAATACCTTTCACTTGTGTTTAAAAGGTATTTAATTTACGTTTCAAGTACAACCTCATTAATTTGAGGGGGAGCTTGTGTAAATCATGAAGATAATTGGATTTGCATTTTTCTTCCCAAATTTTCTTAAGATGCTATTAAATTAATTGATATTAAAAATATCGATTGGGTTAATATTTTTAATATGGGGGAGAAAATGTGATTTAATATTGAGATCAATAATAGTTTGACTTAATGTGTTGGCTCATCCCGACATGTGCGAAATGTTTTCGAATATCGTGGCATATGTTAAGGGGGAGAAAAATGGATTTGGATATCAAAATGGATTTCATGGAGACATACACTTACCCAAAACATCTCTATTCACGACGGTGAATATTGTGGTGACATAAGGATGGTAGGATAGGTTAAGTCCAATGACTCTACCAGAACCGGAGGAATCTTCCCAAGGACATTTCATAGCTAGAGATAGTAGTCCTTAGGGAAGATGGAGAAAATTGTGAACGTAGCTGAATGCCGACCAAGTACTTAAGTTAGCACTGGAACAATCACAACAAGGTTCTAGTTATGACGTATTGGTAAGCATTGAAGGGGTTGAAGAATGAAAAAGAATTGTAAAGATAAAGGGTCTAAAGAAAGAAGCCCTCCTTACAACCTTAGGCGGAAACCGGGTCAACACATATGCTATTGAAATCATTTTAATGATGCTCGATATTGAAGATAGACATCATGGACCCAGTGATGCAATGCATAACCCATCCCAGCTAACTCAGATATCTCTCAAAAGGTATTTGTTTTATTCACACGGAGTCAACACATTATCTATCAATTTATTCACTCTGAATATAATGATATTAAAAAGGTGGCACTCCTCTCCAGCCTTCGATCACTAAAAATCCAAAATGCACAATCGAGACTAGAGCCAGTTGAGATCATCAAATATCTCATTAGGACACACTTCCGTATTTCCTTGCTTCTTCACACTCTGTGAAAAGTAAGAAAGATATTAAGAGTCCTACGCAAAATCTTCATGATCTTGCCTGAACATCCGAGTAATACGAAAGTATTTACAATGAAGATGGAAATCCTTCTTGAGCGAATATCAAAAAGTTCATAGTAGGTGACTTGTGCGATTCTTTATGAATCAAACTTGTGATAACTGGAAAGCAACAGTGGTTTAATTCTTAACTGAATTTAAACATGTTCCAGGTCTCTACGCAATGTCTTAGTGATCTTGCTAGAACATTCAGAGTAATATGATTACGTATTTACAATTACGAATGGAAATCCTTCTAGTGTTAACCTCAAACAGCACTTGGTAGGTAACTTGCAAGATTCTATACGAATCAAGCTCGTGAAAACTGGAAAGCAACGATGGTGCGGTTCTTAATTTAATTTCACTTGTTCCAGGAACATGAATTGACGGCTTCAATCATGCGGATAATTCTATGCAAATGATTCACTCTTTACGTTCGCAGTCAGCTTTGGACGGTCGAGTAAAGAGAATGGGTTTACCCGCGAAATCTTGTCAAGGAGGTTCTTAATTGAAACTACCTGCCAAAAGTACGATATTCTATATCGTTCAACGCTCTTCACCGACCGAAGGTAAAATGCTACCGAATTAGAATGAAATGTTCAAAGCCATTTCATCCATGTATATGTTTTGTTGCTAACTGTCTTATGCAGCGTAAAAAGAAGGTGGCATTGCGGTGTATTATCCAAAAAGAAGTCGTCCTCGCATGCTTATATTTTATGAACTTAACACTTCAACAAATTCAAGAAAGCCTTAAACTCAAGTATTCCGTTGTATCAAACTCTGAAACTTTCAAGAATTTATAAAGATATAAGTATATGGAACATGAAGTCACGAGGAGGCAAATTTCACAAGTGATGAATGCACAAGGTCAAGGCAAAGAAACATGCTCAAGACTAAAGTCAAAGATCACATCAGCATATTTACAAGAACAAGATCGAAGACTCAAGCATAGTATGCTAGGTTTAAGATTTTGTAAAATGGTGTGACCTCCCTTAGGGGGAGATTGTTGGAAATACGTTTTTCCAAAGAAAGTCTCAGTCACATCATTGTTAGCATAGATCACGAGCTATAGACTATTTAGGAAATTGTAACTTGGAGTGACCTCCCTTAGGGGGAGATTGTTGGAAATACGTTTTTACGTATTTAGAAAGGATTGGTCACTCCAACGATATATACGTAGTGTGGGCTCGTGATCCAATATGTAATAAAGTAACCCATGAAGCCCACATGTAGGATGGGCTATATATATCCCCTCCTAGCATGCTAGAAGGGGTTGGTACACACATTACACACACTTCTAATCTAATATTTTCTATTTTATCTCCAAGCGCTCTCTACTTTCTCTCTCTACATCTTCATCTATCTCTCTCTCTAGTAATCATTCCATCTATTGTATAATCCAAGGATTATGATAAACTGTCATTTTTGAAAACTCTACTTATTGGAAAAGTATTTACTTAAAAGTAAAGAGTACAACTAGAAGTTATTGAAAACTCTACTTATTGGAAAAAATATTTACTTAAAAATCTATTGGCGCAACGAGAAGTTGTGGTAAGTCGTATTTGTTTTAAAATAGAACACAAGGGACCCGATTGTATGCTTAGATGATAGTTATTACACAGGTCAGCTTTAACCTTAAAATACCCATGGAATCGTGAATTGTTAATCGAAAGAACGCTAATACTATGGATAGATCTATCGGGGTGACGCACAGTCCGGTCGCGACTAGCTATCGCGTGGTGTAGTGAAACACTAATAATGAAACATCGGATGCATACGTATAGGAGATATATATGTAAGAACCCGTACTTTTCCAGCATTATTTTATTCTTATATTCGTGCTTCTTAAATTTTCCAACATATTACGTTTTCTTGTATTCTGGTATGTAAATCCTGAGATCATGATAATTTTAATAATTATACTTTTCAAGTATTTCTGATCATTGATAAATACTTTATTCGGAATTATAAAATTCTTATTCTATTTTTCCATATTTATTTAAATCAAAGTTTTTGATTTAAAATCACCTTCGTGTGTTTTACAACGAGTTTACTCAAAATCAATGAACAACGAGAATTTCTAGTGATCGGGATACCGACGGATGCCCAAAATTTTACATCTTATTATCGATTGTATCGATAATTAATATTTTCGACGATTTCGTTTTAATTATGTATTAAGTCGTGTCGGGAAATCATGTAATCATATTTATGATGCATTGTAACTTTTGAAAAGTATTTTTACGAAACCCGAGCCCCGTAAATATTTTTAAGATTTACTAATAACCATTTTCAACCCTTTAAACTAGTAAATTGTTTCTAAATCCAAAAGTTTCAAAATTGGCAAGATTCGTCCCTCCACTACCTACAATATATACATTTTCCTTTAACCATAACACACACATACAAAAATTTTTTAAAATTTTACACCATCTCCTCCCTCCCCCTTGCCTTTTCCGTCACACCCTCACCACCAAACACACCCTTGATCATCAGTTTTTACTCTGATCTAATTAAAACTAATTTAAGACCCAACCTTATAATTCAATGGTGATTCTAATGATACAAAAATTACCAACATGCATCAACTTTTAAAATTCCTATGATTCCATGGTTGATTTTTGTTTAAATTATCATGCATGTGATGATCTAGGTAGGATCATCATGTTTTCATGTTAAAAAGGTTATGTTTGATCTTTGATTTTGTTAAAAAAAATTGACATACAAATGTTTTAGGAGTGTGTGGTTGATGGGTATGATAGTAGGATGATTATAGAGGTGTGGGAATGGTTACAATTGGTGGGAAAATTGATTTGGTATGATTTTCTAAAGTGTATTTTACATCAACAGCTTAGAACAGATTTTTCTTAAGTTTAAGATTAGATATAGGCTGAGATTATTTGATGCTGTTGTACAGTTTTCTGAGTCGCTCGTTTTGGTATAAGATAGAGCTTCTAACTCATTATGGATCAAAAGTTATGCTAGTTTTGGTATTCGTGTACCGGGAGACGCAAGTCGGCACAATCCGAAATTGTGCCTGATTTTGGGTCGGCTCTCGAGGACTTTAGGCATGGTTAGAAAATGGATACTACTGGTTTTAAATGTTTATAAACTTAATATGATGGGTCTAGTAGTGGGTTTTAAAGGTGGAATGTCAAAATAATACTTTTAAAGTGGTATAAACGGTTTTAGAAAACAAGTACACAATTTTGTCCCTAATTTAGAGTCGAGTAAAGTGTCAAGCTGATGGGTTTTAAAGTATGAACTTTGTCTCAAATTTTGGCAGGGTCGTATACAGGTTGTAAGTGACCTTGACACCAAATTTCATCGGAATCGGACAAGTCTAGGTAGGGTAGATCGGTGTGTACATTTGGAGTGTACTTGCTGATTTGTATTTTGGACACATAGTTCAATGCTCGTGTGGCGTGAGTTTGAGTATTCACTATTGGACATGGTGACTTACTCAAGTGTTTAGTCATTATATAAATGACTTAGCTACTGGTCTGAGTAAGGTAAAGGGATAGTTTGACTTGCGTTGACTTGATGTCTTATGACGGGTCAATTTCAAGTGTACAATTGTTTAAGCGGGTAGTGTTGGATAAATGGGTTTATATGGATTCTTTTGGTTCATGTCAATGGTTTTGAAATGTAAATACTTTGAAAATATATAAATTCATGTTATACTTGGTATATGTTGATACTTGAGTTCGAGTCTTAACGCGCGCCTTATTTTGATAGGTTGCGGCTTTCGTGTTTCTCGGGCATCCATATCGTCGGTGATCGTCACTACCGTTTCTACTTAGCTTCTGAGTACCGTGATTCACTTACCTCATGGCTAAGGTGAGTTCATAGCCCCTTTTTACTTGTACATGGTTTCTAAACACGGGGTGAAATTTTACATGGTGGAACACAACCATTTAAAAATTGTATGCTATCTAGAACTTGTATGCTATCCAGAACGTGTATGCTTTCCAGATGAGTTCAATGATATTATTGCTTTTAGACGTTAGACTTGAGTTTCCTTTCCTGATCATGAACCGTTAATTGTCATGTGTGCTTTGTGCGAAGCGCGAATGTTGTGGGTGGATCCATCGGGATTGACTATCCCCGTGTCAAGTACCTTGACGCACTAATATTTGTTTATACTTAAGTATTTAGGTTGAATACTCCCTAGAGGAACTTACATTGAATTAAGCTTCGGTTAATGAACTAAATAGCAATAATATGCATCGTGACTATCGACAATGTACATATTTATCCCCCCATTACTTGTTTTACAAATTCTATTGTGTTCCACACCTTTACTACTAAACCTATGAATATCACTCAACTTTATGTTGAAAATTTTACATGTTTAATCTCAGGTATTATTACTTAGCTTTTCTTGGATGGGAGCCTGCAGGATATTATCGCAGCTTGGAGATTTCTGTATAGATTTCAACTTTGGTTTTATCTAAAAACTGTCAGAAGATTTTTCTGTATTTTTGGTAATAAGGTGTTATAAATTATGATGAAATAATAGATCTTTTCGCATATAAAACTTTGGGACCTATGTTTAAAACTCTAATCTTTGATGTAATGTACATGTTTCTATTACGTTAGCTTTGTGTCAATTGTAATTCATTGTTTCTTGTACTATGACGTGTTACCCCCTCGTTGCCTAGTTGTTCCATGTCAGATTCTGGGGGTCTCACAGATTGGTATCAGAGCGATGGTTATAGGGAACTGAGTCATTTTCAAAACTTAGTCTATAACCAAAAGTTCAAATATTTTATTGTTCCTAAGTGCCAAACACACAATCTGCCATTGTTGTTCGACATCTGCGCGGGTAACTCTCTAATCCTTATTATTTACTTTTAATTATTGTTGTAGTATTCCATCTCTTGATTTAATGTTGAAATATTACATTACCCTAGTGACGATAATTACTATTTCTTTTCAAAGCTTTTATGCTTCATGAATTATCATTGGATATTACTTGATTACATATACTCTTACTGCATTTCTAGAATTCTTGTTCTTGTGAACTAATCTTCTTACAATGATTTTATATTGTTATGATGTTACCTACTTGTATTCAGAGCGCGTATGCTGCCGACTTTTCATGCTCATTTTTCTGAGTACTATTACTATCTTGTTTATGCGTGATACGACTGACCTCGTTTACTCGTTCTTTTTGAACCGCCTGTTTTTCTTGACGCATTATGTTAACATGTTGTGCATACTCTCGTGATACCATTGTTAGGGATTTAATAAGGGTTGTTTTCGACGAAACTTCTGATTTTCATTTTACTACCGAGCGTGTGGTTTCATTATTAAACCTCTTTAAAATATTTATTTAGATATGCAGATTTATTTCTGATCATTGTGATCGGATGTCTTGAAAAATAGTCTATAGACCCTTGCGTAACTCAATGTGTCTCTCAGAAAGACTAAAGGACATTGTGTGAGTCACACATCTCGAATCATTCCTTGAATCCGTGTTGAATAATATCGTGAGTTTTCGTAATCCTGATTGACCTTTACGTCACCATTTTACACGACGCTTGTACATGGATTACATTTTGTAGTAACTAGAAGGGGGGTTGAATAGTTTCTTAAATTTACTTGTTTAAGGTTGGTTTTAAAAAATCCTTTTTCAAAAACTTAAGCTTGAGTATTTATGTGAAACCTTCTTATACAAAATATGAACAAGGTATAGTGTAACTAAACTAATAATCACAAGTATAAAGAATAATGAATGTATAGTGTAACTAAACTAATAATCACAAGTATAAAGAATAATGAATGCAAAGAGATAAGGGAAGGAAAGATCAAACCAAACACCAAGGATTTATAGTGGTTCGGCAACGAAGCTCACTCCTCGTTCCTACTCCACTCCTCGAGTACTCCTTACTCGAGAGTTCACTAATCAGCAAGCTCCTTAAGGTGGAGAAACCGTACACAACATCGCTTAACCAATTTTCGACTCTAAGCTAAAACTCGAGCCCTAATCTTAGCTAGGACCAATCTACAGTTCTACACCAATATACTTTGAGGACTAAGTATTAACCTTAATACATACACAACTTCCAAATAGACACAACTACTTGGATCTTCACAATAATGACACAACAATGAATAAATAAGTTTGGATCTTTAATGGATCTTTGAGGTAGACACAACACTTCAAGAATGATAGTGTTCTTCTCTTTGCACTTTGAGAGGAAAAGATGAGAGGAGAAAGATTCACTTCTAAACAAGTAGTAATCAAAAAAATGATCAAGGATTTGAGTGATTTAAGAAGTATGAAAGAATCTGGAAATGTATGTGCAAAAGAGGCGGATTGAAAGTCTGAGAATGGTCCACTATTTATAAGACAAACATCCAATGGCTATATCTGCCCGCGGTTCCTTATTGGAGCCCGCGGTTCCTTATCGATAAGGAACCGCCAGCGTAGAGTCCGCTCCTTTTTGTCTTTTAGTGGATTGGTTCGAATCTGGGGATTAAAATATCCTGAAGGGATATTCCAAACCAAGATAGAATATGCCATTTTCAAATTTCAAATTTTCAAATAATTAATTTAATAAAACAGTTTCTTAAAAAGAAAGTTTTATAATAAAACTTTGTCACACTTAATAAAAAGTGAGTTTTAAGAAAAGATTAAATCCTTGATCGCTTAATTAGGATAACTACTTGTTTGTTCATACCTTAAGTGATAATGGTTGAAATGAAAAAATACTTGAACTCAAGAATTTGGTTTTCATTGTTTTCGTAAATGCTTGTTTTTACATATTGTCGTAATCAAAACAAAGTGAGACCGAAAAATGCAAGTAAAGTTTTTAGGCATCATTGCATTAACAATCTCCCCTTTTTTGATTCCGAAAATCCATAAACTCAATCATCTAATAAAAGAAGATTTTTGAAGACGAGTTTATCATTTCTCCTCCTTTGTCGAAGCAAAAAGGTTGCAAAAGTCTTTGAAGAAGAAAGGAACCAGACTTTGAAAATGCTCCCCCTTGGTGCTTATTCCCTCTTGCTTGGGGCACCAAGGAATCGATATATGGTGACAAGCTACATAGAAGGATTAGTAGTAGAGAAGAGACACCCAACAATATATAGCAAAGATCACAAAAAAATAAGAAATAAAAGATCCAAGATAAGTCATGTTAAAAGAAAACATGATAAAAGATACAAGGAAATAAATCATACAAAGATGTATGAGACACAAACACAAGCCAAAATAAGAAGCATAAATCTAATCATAGTTAAGCTAGAACCCTAAGATTTGCTTGAACTAGATGTCTTGAAGATAAGCAACCAATGCTTAGATAAAAGACAAGGTAGTGGCGGAAGGAGGTGGTGATAGCTTGGTAGAGATCTCATAGTTATAGTAAAGAGGAGGTTTAACTAAGAGACTCTTGATGTAATTCAACTCTTCATAGATGTGAGCCATAGCAAGATGTTGATATTGACAACATTGACAATATGTTCCATGATGCATGATATTATCATGTGAAGGAGGTAGAACACTAAAGGCTAGTGGTGGAAGATAAGAAGTTCCACAATAAACATTCTTAGAAGGAGAAGAGATGTGATTTTGAGTGTTCTTGGGTGAATTGGGTTTGAAAGCAATTGGAGAGAATGGGGAGAATCAAAGCTTTCATTTGGGGAATAAGACATTTTGATTTGAGAAAGAATGCAAAATGCTTAAGGTTAAATATAGAAAGCCCAAGATAATTTGGGGGTGGTCAAAGGGTTGAAACAAAGATTCCAAAAAGTGTTGGAACAAATTTGGAGTTTCAGGAATACCCGAAAAGTAGAGTACTGGGCTTGGTTCCTTACCTTTGTCGGCGGTTCCTTATCACTGGGGAACCGCGGTATCAATAAAGAACCGCCCACAGTGGGTTGAGTTTGATGATGAGGGAGGATTTTCCAATTCAGCAAATCCTATTTTTCTAGTCTAACTAATCAAGGGGATATGCTAAGAAGCAAAGATAGACAAAGAAAACACACAAGAGCTCACCAAACAAGGTTTAGACCAAAATACATAGATTTCTAATAAAATCAATGTAGGAGGTGTGTAGAACTAGACACAAGGTCATGACACAATTATCCTCCATTGTTCTCTTTTGTTCTTGCTATATTTGAGAGACCCATACATATGAATTATGTAAGCTCATTATGAATAGCAAGAAGCTATGAAAAACGTTTTTAGATTGAATTAACAATGCAAAAACATTTCTCGATCGTTTTCGAAAGAACTTTGAGAATTTTGAAAAATGGAAGAGAAGTTTTCCAAAAAGAGTTTATTATACTTAAAAGCTCAAAGAAAGAAAAGACTCAAAAGATAAAAGATAATTGATAAATTAGAATGCATAATTAAGGAATATGTTCCATTAAACCTAGACCTAGACGCAAGTAATTAAAAGGTTCCCTCTTAAGTGGCTTAGTGAAGATATCGGCTAAGTTTTCTACCGAGGGTACCTTCTCTATCAAAATGTTCCCCTTTTGAACATTATCCCTAAGAAAAATGGTGGCGAATCTCTATGTGCTTAGTTCGCAAATGTTGCACGGGATTCTTGCTAAGGTCTATTGCACCCTTGTTTTCGCACATGATGGGAACATCACCAAGAGAAATCCCGTAATCAACAAGCGCTTGCTTCATCCATAGAGCTTGTTGACAAGCTTTACTGGCACTCGCATACTCGGCTTCCGTGGTGGATATAGAAATAGCGGTTTGTTTCTTAGAGAGCCAAGAAGTTAAAAAACAACCCATGAAGGTACAAACTCCACTATGCTTTTCCGGTCCACATAGTCTCCCGCATGATCCGAGTCCGTGTAGAAAATGGTTTCTACGCCGGTCCCTTTAGGATACCATAATCCTAAATGTATAGTGCCCTTAATGTATCAGAAGATACGCTTAACCGCTTCAAGGTGAGAGGTTTTGGGAGCCTCTTAGAAGCGAGCACAAAGGCAAACACTAAACATGATATCCGGTCGACTTGCTGTTAGGTACAACAAACTACCAATCATACCTCTATATTTGGTGTTGTCTACCGACTCACAATCATCATCTACGGTGGGTTTAGTATCCGAGGCCATAGGGGTCTTCATTGGTCTAGAGTCTTCTAATCCAAAGTTCTTTAGCATTTCTTTAACATACTTGGATTGATTAAAGAAAATACCATCGTCCATTTGTTTAATTGGAGTCCTAAAAAGAAGTTAAGTTCTCCCATCATACTCATTTCAAACTCGTCATGCATGATTTTGGCAAAGTCATCACACAATGATTGACAAGTTTAACCAAATATAAAGTCATCAACATATATTTGTACGACAATGAGGTGAGAACCTTTCTTCTTTGTAAAGAGTGTATTGTCTACCATTCCCATGGTATACTCATGTTTTACAAGAAACGTTTTAAGTCTATCATACCAAGATTTGGGTGCTTGTTTGAGACCATAAAGAGCTTTCTTAAGCTTGTAAACATGATCCGGTTTCTCAAAATCAATGAAGTCGGGAGGTTGAGCCACATATACCTCCTCATTGATCAAACCGTTAAGAAATGCACTCTTTACATCCATTTGTTGAAGCTTAAATTCTAAAGCACAAGCATAAGCTAAGAGGATTCTAATGGATTCTAATCTAGCTACGGATGTGTATGTCTCGTCATAATCAATACCTTCTTGTTGATTATAGCCTTGAGCTACAAGTCTAGCCTTGTTACGAGACACAACACCATTATCATCTAACTTATTCCTATATACCCATTTGGTTCCTATAATGGTCGAACTTCTAGGTGGAGGAACAAGTTCCCAAACATCATTAGCAATGAATTGATTCAATTCTTCTTGCATAGTGATGACCCAACTCTCATCCATCAAAGCTTCTTTAACATTCTTTGGTTTAATCAAGGAGACAAAACAAAAGAAGTTACTTTGATTTTGGACTTGATATCTTAGGGTCCTTTGATTTAATTCGCCTATGACGTTATCGAGAGCATGATCCTTAGAATCCTTAATGTTTACTCCCTTTTCAACACTAAGGTCTTCAACTCCTATGTTTCTAACATCTTTGGCATTAACTATGTCTATTTCATCTAAGTCATCATCTACCAAAGGTGGTGTCTTAGATGAAGGCGGGGTTCCATCAAATGTCACGTTGAGTGATTCTTCAATTACACCTGAGGTTCTATTGAGGACTATGTAGGCTTTGCTAGTTTGAGAATAACCTAAAAAGATACCTTCCTAAGACTTTGGGTCAAACTTTGTAAGGTAATATTTGGTGTTGAGAATGAAGCACTTGCTTCCAAACACCCTAAAGTATTCCAATGAGGGCTTCTTACCTTTAAGAATCTCATAGGGGGTCATTCCTAGAAAAGGTCTAATAAGAATTCCGTTGAGAATGTAAGTCGATGTGTCACGGCATTGCACCAAAATTTTTTAGGCAAAGATTGCTCATTTAACATCGTCCTACTCATCTCTTGGATGGTCCTATTCTTCCTTTCAACTAGCCCATTTTATTGTGGAGTGCGAGGAGCCGAGAAGTTATAGGTAATACCATGAGCTTCACAAAAGGCACCAAATTTCACTTCATTATCAAAATCCCTACCATGATCCATCCTAATAGAGACAATTGAACATCCTAGTTGATTTTGAATTCTTCGACTAAAGGTTTCGAAGTGATCGAAAGCTTCATTCTTAGACGCCAAAAATCTAGTCCAAGTGAATCTAGAGTAGTCGTCAACTATAACTAGGGTATAAAGGTTACCTCCATAACTTCGTATGGCGGAAGGTCCAAAGAGATCCATATGTAGGAGCTCGAAGCACCGAGAGGTCGAAACCAAATTCTTAGCTTTGTGACTTGAGTGAACTTGCTTCCCAATTTTGCAAGCATCATAAAAGTTACTATCAAACTTCATCTTGGGGAGATGTCTTACCAACTCCTTAGAGACTAAAGATTGAATTAAACGCATATTAGCATGACCTAATCCCCTATGCCAAAGAGTAGAACTATCATCTAAAGTCGCTAGACATAATTTGTCCTTTGACTTCCTATTAACCTTCATGACATAAAGTCCATGCTTTCTAACACCTTTTCCAATGACTTTTCCATCTTTTACGATTTCACTGTCATATTCCGAAAAGATGACCTTACACTTATTGTCACAAATTTGACCTATACTTAGAAGGTTAATGTAACACCCCCAAATTTATACAACACAGTACAGCGGAAGACTAGTTGGTGTTACGGGATAGCACATTACTCACATCATAGACAACGCATAAAAATCGCGTCGTTTAATAATAAAATCATTTCCATTCATAAATATCAAAGTTACATCGGTCCCAAGTCATTATATTTCATACAAAGTTTTACAAAGTGTTTGAATGGAAAATATTGTTTAAGTGCGGGCCATGAATTCTTGTCGTCTTCCCGAGAATTACCTTCAAGTAACTGAGACAAAACATGTTAAAAGAAAAGGTCAGCGATAACGCCGAGTGAATTCATAGAGTTTAATAAATTCCATCAATATAACTTTGGTATAAAATTAGTACCAAAAATCAATTCGTACAAATCATTGTAATAGGCCGTAAAATAGCCAAAATCATTTTATACAAATCTTTGTAATAGGCCATAAAATAGCCAAAATCATTTTATACAAATCCTTATCGAAAATCATAATATAGGCATTTGCCTTAAAATCAATATACGAGCCAATGTCGTAAAAACATCATACAATACGTCTTATGACGTTGTATAAAATCAAATAAAAACCGTTATATGAATATGGTTATGAAAACCAAAATACAAACATAATATCAATAGTATGACCCCGTATTGCTAGTCAGGCAATACTTCGTAATTCGATGCGTCTAATAGTATTTTGTTAGTTTTGGATTATTACAAGCCGCATGACATTGTTACCTTACTAAACCAAAACGGGTAGCTAACCCGATACCAATTTTGCCCATCTAAAGTAGCGTGTCGTCACAAAGGTCACGCTATGGAAATCTTCTCATACATAAATTTGCTTACCAATCAATGTGGCACGACGGGGATCAACCGTCAAGGCGCGAACTGGGGTGATCGTCCCCAAATAGTACTATTAAATGTATAAGCGTCTACCAACTCCCGGTAGTTCACAATTCATGCTAATGGGACTTTTAGTGACATAACCTAACTTTAATAATCCATTTAATTTCATCTATCGGGTCCATTAATCATTTATCGGGTCATACAATCGGGTCATTCAATCATTTATCGGGTCATACAATCGGGTCATTCAATCATTCGGGTCCAAAATCAATAAACAAACAATCGGGACAAATGGTGTCCTATTTTATAAAACTAACATGTTATCTCCCTCGCGGGTTTATAAAACATTTATAAAAACATTTAAAAGAGTGTGAGGCTATGAACTCACGTTGATGTGGGAAGGCGGGTTATCGGCAATCCGGACGTACGGTACGTGCTTCAATCACGGAAACCTAGACAAATAATACTCGTCTTAGACTCATGTCCAAGGACTTTATAAAAATAACCATTATGTATACATATGATGATTATATATATATATATGATGATCAAGTGGGTTTACATATTCTCGTTTGCTCATTTTAGTGTTATGTGTCAGTAACGTTTATACTAGTTTACTAGTCTTAACCATTTATCTATTTTAAGTCCATTAAGCTTAGCATAAGTTCTTTAACTTGGTTTAATCCATTTTACACTTATATTATCAGTATTTAAACTTTACAAGTTGGGCCTAAATGGGTTAAGCCCAATAGATTCTTTTTACAAGTTTTTATCCTATTTAGTCCATTTATTAGTCCAATAGGTTTATTTAACTTGTTAATGTCCGTATGCCCTATAGTTCGGGTTTTATCGGTTTCTACTTGTTATACATGTCTATATATCAGTATATAAGTTTTATAAAGTTTTCATTAGACGGGTCCAACCATCTAAGTTTTATTTAACAAAAACGTTAATTTTTACGGTATTAGCCGAAAAAGTCGTAAAAACCATGTTTATAGTTTTATAACTTATAAAACTTAATAAGTTACCATTTTTATAAAATGTCCACTTATTTACCCTTTAACATATTTATATAAATAAAATTCATGAGTTAGTGGGTTTTAACTTTACATTTTATACAATATAATTTTGAGTGCTTATATAATAGTATTATACTTTATTTTCCAAAAATCTGATTTTTATCTTTACTTTCACCAAAATTGCCATATCTTGAGTTCTATATGGAGATAGAAGCTCAAATTTTTATCACATAAACTACATGATATGTGCTACATTTAACTCTTCTATAGCTACTGTTGAATCTGTTGATCCCAAACTTAGATCGATTAAGCTTTGTGTATACGAGATTAGATCAAGTACTACACGTAGAGAAACCTTTGCTTATGAATAAAGTAACTAAGTGTTATGCGGAATTAACACTTGATCTAAAACACAAAGATGTTAAACAAACTTTCACTTGTATTAGAATGATCGTACTTGATTACAATGAAAGAGGTTTAACTTGCGAATACTTATGAAAACTGAATAATAACTTTAACCTAAAAGACCTTCTTTTATAGATCAAGAAGTCTTGTACAATAAGCTACAAATCAACTATTCTAGGTAAAGATAATAATGGAAAATACAATGTCGAGCTTATCTTTACCATACACAAATAAAGAAACAAATAAACAAAAAGATTCGTATGAAGATATTCCATCAGTGTCAATCTTCAAGGCTGTCAGCGTTGACTTCTTCAATGTCAACGCTTGGCTGTCAGCGTCCAATGTCAACTTATCAGCGTTGACATTCTTCTTATCAGCGTCTAGTGAACTGACCCATAATTTATTCCCAACAATCCTCCCCTAAACTTGATATCTATTCCAATGATCAAGTTTCTGAATAAAAACTTAAGGCTTAGGAGGAATCTTGCAAAAACTTCTTATGTTGGTGATAAACATATCTAATCAAGTCCTTGGCCACGTCACTAGTATAATCAATCTCCAAGGGTGTCTCTAGCATCTTCTCCAACACTTCTTTGGACAAGAAATAGTCAGCATCCACAAGTAGATACTCTGAAAACTTTGTAGAGCTCAAATGAAATACACCACAAGTAGAATAAAGCCTCCAATGAAGATTACTGAGATCATCTTCAAGATCCTTCCATATGGCAGGATCTGCTTCTCTTGGACCACACAAAGTTAAAAATGTGTTCCAAAGTCTTATTCCATTTGCTGAAGTAGGTGCTTCAGCTGTATACTTGGCCTCTATTAATCTCCATAGATGCACCAAGTCTTCTCTATCTATGCTTGCAAAGATAGAAATAACTGAAGTGAAAGTATGTACCTCTTTTCCAAACCTGCCAATCTTCCAAAATCCACACTCATCTTCATCAAAACTGATGATTGGATTTCTGTCATCCAGAGGTACTACATTAACCAAATCTGAAGCTTCCAATGGAGAAAGCTTGAGATGCTTCCTTATGACACCTTCAGTTGGAAAATACACATCCATATCTTTGGGAAATTGGAAAGGATCTCCTTTCTTCACTGGTCTTTGAGCAATCCTCATTTCCTTTTGAATCTGCATTCCTCATCAAGTTCTTGTTTCCTTTCTTCTAAAAGAAACTGTAAGACATTTTGTTCTTGCACCTTCCTCCAAATAGGATGTGCCCTATACTCTAGCTCCTCAAAAGATAAAGCCAGCAACTTCTTGTATGTCCATCTGGGTTGATGGCATCTAAGCAACTTGTAATACAATTGCCTTCTATCCCTTTTGAGCCAGGTCTTGACCTCTTGTGCATTAAACCTCATAATCACCTTTATGTCATCTTGTACCCTGAGAAGAACTTCCAACCCCCAAATTTGATCTGACAAACTCATCCCTGGGTTGTCCATAACCTTGTCTTCCCAAGCATGGTACATTCTTGTGATTTCAGGAAGGTCCCAATCAATCTGATTCTTCAATTCACTCAATCTTTCCTTTGCTAACTCATCCCCATATTCAAGTCTTTCTGGATCTTCAATAATTTGAATACTTGAATCTGAGCTATCACTTTCTTTATCATCACCACTCTCTTCCTCACTCTCAGAAGTAGCAACAAATGGTGATCTACTACTCCTCTTCAAATCTCTTTCCAAAAGCCTTGTCAGCGTCTCGATTGGACGTAACAGCGTTTGGAGAAAAACTTGTCAGCGTCTAAAAAATAAAAATATTTAAAAAGAAAAAGACCTTAACAAAGTAATTTATCCTAAGGGAAATATCTTACAAGTTGATAATAATTACTGGGCGGCAAGCACTGTCCATTTATGCACACTTGCTTAAGCAAGATAGACACAAATGTCCTCTAGAGTCCCTTGCTAACCAAAATACTTACCAACAAAGTTATTTCACAAAATTCTTTGTAACTCCCAGGTAAACCCATAACAAAACTATTCCCAAGTCCCCCATCAGACCACAACCAATTCTAGGCCAAAAATGTCTTGGCAGCATGCATAGTTTATCAACTTTGCATGCTACAGTGCCTCATGGTTTAGTAAAACTAACCCATACTCACATGTGGACACAATCTAGAATTGTGATGAGAGTATTATAAGAATACCCAAGAGTCCTAAAGGTTCCTTAAACCTCCCCACAAACTATGATACATGAGTTTCTCAAAATATATATGAACATTAAAAATTTATGTCAAGATAGGAATATAAATATTCCAACCATCATCCATAAACAAAAACATGTCCAAATAGCTCTTCAAAGATCCATAAGCAACTCTGTATCCAATGGCATAAAGCTACCACCACCTACACATTTAGATTGAAAACCACAAAACTAACATTTGTTGCTGACAGCGTCCCGACAACACTTGTCAGCGTTGAAGGAACTCTTGTCAGCGTTAGACAATAATATCTCTAACAACGGCAAAATAACACTTGACAGCGTTACATTTACCCTTGTCAGTGTTAGAAAAATAAAGTGGAAAAATCTAAATCATCACAAAGACCAATAACAATGCATTATCCTGTACATACTTTTACAAAAAGGTTCCAAAACACATATTAAGTGAGATTAACCATTCCAATATTTGTTACCAAATATTGAAATCTTCCAGCATCAAAAGGTTTAGTTAATAAATCAGCCACATTATCTTCTGTGGCTACCCTATCTGGTTGTATTAAACCTTTCTCAAAGCAATCTCTTATAAAATGATGTCTAATTTATATGTGTTTGGTTTTAGAATGATGTACAGGATTTTTAATAATGCATAAAGTACTGTTATTGTCTACAAAAATCTTGGTATGCATAAAATTATACCCATAATCCAATAGCTGGTTCTGAATCCATAAGACTTGTCCACAACAAGCAGCTGCAGCAACATATTCTGCTTCAGTTGTAGAGTTTGCCACCACTGTTTGTTTCTTGCATTGCCAAGATATCAATCTACTCCCAAGAAATTGGCATCCACCAGTTGTGGATTTCCTATCAAACTTGTCACCACCATAGTCACTGTCTGAATATGCAATAAGGTCCAATGGAGAATCTTTTGGGTACCACAAGCCAAGATCTGGATAACATCTTCGGTACCTAAAAATTCTTTTCACAGCAAATAGGTGACATTCTTTGGGAGTCACTTGATGGCGTGCACAAGCACACACAGCAAACATGATGTCAGGTCTTGAAGCTGTAAGATACATCAATGAACCAATCATTGATCTATAGTGCCTAACATCCACATCCTTTCCAGCTCCAATTTTTCCCCAAGGGTGTTCCCTATCCATAGGAGTGGAAGCATCCTTTTCATGTGGAGAAAAACCATATTTCTTCAAGATTTCAGCTACATACTTGTCTTGGGAGATGAAGATACCATCTTCTTTCTGCTGAACTTGTAAACCTAGAAAGAAGTTCATCTCACCCATTGCACTCATCTTGAATTTATCTGTCATGAGCTTGGAAAAGTCCTCACTCATTTTTGGATCAGTAGACCCAAAAATGATGTCATCAACATAGACCTGCACAAGCAACACATGTTTTCCTTTCTTCTTTGTAAATAGTGTCTGATCTATGGTGCCCCTCTTGAATCCATTGTCCACCAAATATGTAGACAAGGTACCATACCATGCTCTTGGGGCCTGATGAAGTCCATACATTGCTTTCTTCACTCTATAGACTTTGTCTGGATTTTCAGGATCTTCAAAACCAGGAGGTTGCATAACGTATACCTCCTCAACAATTGTCCCATAGAGGAAAGCACTCTTCACATCCATTTGATAAACAGTGAAATTCATACAAGAGGTATAAGCTAAGAAAATTCTTATAGCTTCAATTCTTGCAACAGGAGCAAAAACTTCTTCATAATCTATACCTTCCTCTTGTGTATATCCCTGAGCTACCAAACGTGCCTTGTTTCTGACCACAATGCCCCTTTCATCTTTCTTGTTCCTTAGAACCCATCTTGTCCCAATTGGTCTCACATATCTAGGACAATCAACCAGCTCCCAAACATCCTGTATAGCAAATTGGTGAAGCTCATCCTGCATTGCTTCCACCCAACTAGGTTCTTTGAGAGCATCAAAAATTTTCTTGGGTTCTTCCTGTGACAGAAAACAGGCAAACAAACATGCTTGTACAAGAGGGGTATCAACCTTCTTGTGTATATTGGCAATAAATCCACCAAGACTTTGATGGGATCTTCTTGTCTGAACTGGAGCCATAACATCACCAATGATCTGAGATGTGGGGTGATCCTTTGCTGTGGAAGTGAGAACTCCTCCTTCAAGAAGTCTGGTGTCCTCAACTTCACGCTCCATGTTGCCAATATCTTCTTCATCAGACTCTCTTTGATCAACATGAATCTCTTCATGGACATTGGAAGGTCCACCTTGTTCAAAATGGGAAGAGAAAAGATGTGCAAAGGTGTTGTCAAAGTCTGATCCTTGTTTGTCAGCGCTTGGGCTAACAACGCCTGAACTGTTGGTGTCAGCGTCTGATCTATCAGCGTCTGAATTGCTCTTGTCAGCGCTTGATTTCCCTTTGTCAGCGCCTGAAGAAGTATGCATGTTTGTATTTGGTGGTATCTGGAAACCACCATTATCTTTTCTAGCAGCAGCAGCAGCAGCATAATACTCATCTGTCCATATAGGAAGTGTAACATATTCTTGTGTGGGAGATGATACAACTGCTGGTGGTCCATCCTCCTTAGCAACCTGTATACCTGAAACATTACCAATTCTCTTTTCCAAAACACTTGAAGTTACCTTCACAATGTCTGGATCAATAACAGGCATATAATTTAAAGCTCTAGATAAAGGTTCTAAGTCAAACAACCAATTTGGACCACTTTCAGGATCATTAGGTTTACTCTCTAAAAACCTAACATGTACTTTTTCAAGTATACGTTTTTCCTTTTTAATGTAAACCCTATATCATTTGCTCTGCACTGAATAACCCATGAAGTAGCCTTCATCACCTTTTGAATCAAATTTACCTAGGGCTTCACTAGTTTCTAAAACAACTACATGACAACCAAAAGGCTTGAGAAAGCCAATATTTGGCTTCCTTCCCCAAAGTAACTCATAAGGTGTCTTATTATGTATTTTGTTGACCAATGCCCTATTTTGAACATAACAAGCTGTGTTAACAGCTTCAGCCCAAAAGGCTATAGGAAAGTGGGCATCAGCCAACATGGTTCTGGCTGCTTCAATAAGGGTTCTATTCTTCCTTTCAGCAACCCCATTTTGCTGTGGGGTTCTAGCTATGCTAAACTGCCTAGTAATCCCTTTCTTGGCACAAAAATCATCCAACGACTGATTTCTAAACTCACCCCCATTGTCACTTCTAATAATTTTGACCTCATTACCATTCTTCTTTTCAATCTGGGTAATGAAATTAATCAGACTTTGGGCAGTTTCACTTTTCTTGGCTAAAAAGAAAGTCCATGTAAACCTGGAAAAATCATCAGTGATGACAAAACAATATGATTTACCCTTTAAACTTTCTATATTAGTTGGACCAAAGAGGTCCATATGCAATAAGTGAAGTGGTTTAGAACTAGAGTGCACCTGTTTAGACCTGAATGAGACCTTGTGCTGCTTGCCCTTAAGACATGCAACACACGTGTGGTCATTGTGGAAAGCCTTTTCAGGCAAACCATCAACTAAACCAAGCCTCACAAGTCTATTGATATTCTTAAAGTTTATGTGCCCTAATCTCTTGTGCCAAAGATTACTTTCATCTACTGAGGCTATAGCATAAAGACATGACATCATTTTATTATTTACCTTAATTCCATTAAGATTCACATTATATATGTCTTTATGCCTTGGTGTTCTAAAATCTATGTATTTTTCCTCAGGGAGCTTATAATCTTTGCTTAACACCAAGCACTCAGTATCTGTGAAAAGAACCTTATTTTTGTTATCACACACTTGTGATACACTAAACAAATTATAATCCAGTTCTTTTACCAAGAAGACATTCTCAAACCGTAGATTGTTGGTGACAAGGGTTCCTTTTCCAGTGATGGTGCCGTAGCCCCCTCCAAAGTATACCTTATCACCATCTTGAATAGGAGTGAAGTTTGTTAGATAGTCTTCCTTTCCTGTCATGTGCCTTGAGCATCCACTATCCCAGTATCCATAATCATTGATCTTCTTCTGAATGCCCTGCACATAAAGAAAACACATTAGTTTTCTTTGGGAACCCAAGCCTTTGAAGACTTGGATTCATCTGGTTGTTCAACAAGAACAGACCTGGTTCTCATAACAACCCCATTTTCATCCCTTTTTGAATGAAATTCCTAGTTAACCCCAATTGGTGTTGACATTGCTTTTGAAATATAATGAAACCTGTTGCATGTCATAGAAACACCAGTAGAATTAGAGTTTTGGTCTTGTTTTGGTCTCCATGTTAAGCTAGTAGAAGCTTTAGACCTATTTCCTTGTGGCTGCAAATACCTAGGTTTGGTAGTATGTCTGTCAGCGCTGAAATTGCTCTTGTCAGCGCCCCGATTGCCTTTATCAGCGTTGAACCTAGGGTTTGCTACAGGAACCCATTGCCTATTGGACCAAGTGTTTGACTTTTGGAAAGGTCTTAGGCCTTGTGTATTAGACCCTCTAGAAAAGAATGGGGCTGGTCTAACAACTTGTGAACTTTTGTTCACAAAGGTATTGGGTCTGACAGTGTTTGACCTATGTTGACTCTTGTCAGCGCTGAACTGGTTCCTATCAGCGTTGACATTGGAAGCGTTGACACATTTGTATGCCAAATGTGAGAAGCTACCACATGTGTAACAAGCTTTTCTAGACATAGTCTTAGGTCTAGAAGCAAAGAAGCCTGTTCCATGATTACTAACTTGGCTTTTTGGTGACCTAGTATTCCTATACATCTCTGCATACTTAACACTAGGTTTTCTAACAGTTTGTGGGCCAAGGTCAACAGCTTTGCCAGTGGTAGGGTGTGTGATCTTAATAGGTTTAGGATCATTGGACTCCACAATATTATGGCTCATGATTGGTGTGGGCTCATTTGGACTTTCACACAACAACCCTCCCTTAACAAACAAGGTGTGATTAGCTTTCTTCCACTCATCTAGGTCAGTCAGTTTTTGCTTGTATTCCTCAACTGGGGAAGTCACTCTAGGTGGAGGAATGAATTCCTTCTCTTGAAGTTCTGGCAAGCCAGTCCAAGATAAGTCCTTTGATTGGACACCATAGAAATCCCCAGCTGGTGGTGGAACACCAGTATAATCTTTCATCCCAATCCCACTCATATCCTTAGAGTCTCTTTGTTTACTAACACACTCTCCTAGGGATTGTGTGGCCTTATCAAATCTCTGGATTTTAAGACTCACATTATCTTTATTTTTGTTAGCCTCCTCTAACTGAGCTATCAAATCAAGATTAACCCTATTTACTATATCTTGAATATCTTTACTCTGATGTAACTCATGTTTTAAGATATTTATTTGATCCTTTAAATCAAACTCCATTTTCTTATACTCAGCTACTGTCTTTTCTGTTTGGGTAAGAGCAATTTGATAATTAGATACTTTGCATCTTTCAGTACTTGCCTCATCTAATAATTTTACTATCTCTTGATTTAGTTTTTCAGTATTTAAACGACAACCCTTAGAACAGAAAGCATCATCATATACCTCATTATCTGATGAAGAGGAGTAGTGTGCCATGAGAGCATATTCAACATGCTCTTCTTTAACTTCAGCAATCAAAGCTCTGTCCTCTTCCTCATCCTTAGCCATAAAGTTCCAGCTCCAGTCCCATCCTCCAACACCATCAATTTGTTGAACAGCAACCATGGCCTTGGGATCTTGGCTCTTAACCATTTGGCTTGAAGGCTTACCAGCATCAGATCTTCTTGGAGATCTACATTCCCTCATAAAGTGCCCCATCCTATGACAGTTGTAGCACTCAACCTTGGACTTGTCAAAGCCAGCAACATCCTTAGCATTAAAGGTCATCTTCTTCTTGAACCTTTTATTAAACCTGTTTGCTCTTAAACTTACAAGAGCCATAGTCCACTTGATGTCCATCTCTTCCAATTGCTCATCGCTTATCTGCTCAAGATCTTCATATGTAATCCTTGAGTCACTGGGCAAAGAAGCAATGAATGCACACACAGTATCTAGATCTAAACCAGCAGGCTTAATTCTATCAGCGCCAAAGTTGTGTGTGTCAGCGCTTGAGTATAAAGCGTTGACAGGATATGATCCAGCGCTGACAGACTGAGATCCAGCGTTGACACATTGAGATCCAGTAGTTGGATGCCCATAGAAGTTCATGGAATCAAATTGGCCTTCACTTTGTGAGAAGAAGGCCATGTTACTACTGGAAGATTTATTATCACTATCCAAAAGCCATTCATTCTCCAACAGTCTTAGTTTGTTGAAGATGTCATCAAACCTGGAGGTCTTGTGGGTGTTATTGACAAGAATGGATCTTGTCTCAATCTTCCATACATCACCAAGGCTTTTGAGAAAAGTAGCATTCAATTCAGGGTCATCAATCTGTGTTCCCATGAAGGAAAGTTGACTTGTGATGTCAAGAAGTCTACTTCTCACACTGCTGAGATTCTCATTGGGTTGAGCTTTAAAGACAGCATACTCATGCAAGAGTTGCTTCTTCTTTTCTTCTTTTGTGTCAGCATTGCCACCATGTGCTACTTCAAGAGCTTCCCAAAGCTCTTTTGCAGACTCAAAGCGTTTGTACTTGTGCTGATTCTCATGACCTAGGGCGTGTTTCATGATGTTCAAGATTTTCATGTCCACCCTCTTCTTGGCTATATCTTCAACAGATACAGCTCTTCCATCTCCAGGCTTTTCCTTCTTATCAGCCTCAGGACAATTAGGAACAGCTGTCCTTGTGGCAATAGCAGCAGCAATCTTTTGTGCTTTGTCGAATGTGTTCCCATATTCAACAATCTCCCAAAGAGTGTAGTCATGAATAGCTATATATTGCTCAAAATTGGACTTCCAAAGCTCGAAGTTCCTGGCATCAAACATGGGAATTTTGATACTAGGATTTGTGGAGTTGTTTTGTAGCAAAGCAGCAGGTTGATCTGTGCCAGACATGATGTTTTTAGGGTTTTGAGAATTTTAGGGTTTTTAGGGTTTTTTTTTTTTTTGGTGTTTTAGGGTTCTTGCGTTACTTAAAGATCAAAAGTTTCTCAACAAGCTCTGATACCACTTGTTGATCCCAAACTTAGATCGATTAAGCTTTGTGTATACGAGATTAGATCAAGTACTACACGTAGAGAAACCTTTGCTTATGAATAAAGTAACTAAGTGTTATGCGGAATTAACACTTGATCTAAAACACAAAGATGTTAAACAAACTTTCACTTGTATTAGAATGATCGTACTTGATTACAATGAAAGAGGTTTAACTTGCGAATACTTATGAAAACTGAATAATAACTTTAACCTAAAAGACCTTCTTTTATAGATCAAGAAGTCTTGTACAATAAGCTACGAATCAACTATTCTAGGTAAAGATAATAATGGAAAATACAATGTCGAGCTTATCTTTACCATACACAAATAAAGAAACAAATAAACAAAAAGATTCGTATGAAGATATTCCATCAGTGTCAATCTTCAAGGCTGTCAGCGTTGACTTCTTCAATGTCAACGCTTGGCTGTCAGCGTCCAATGTCAACTTATCAGCGTTGACATTCTTCTTATCAGCGTCTAGTGAACTGACCCATAATTTATTCCCAACAGAATCATCTTCTAAATATTTTCTAAAAATCGTCCAAAACAGTAACCTCAGATTTATACCCTAAACTTGTTTTAATCATATCTCACTCATTATTTTGATTCCATTGCATGGCCAACTCTCACATGTGTACAAGACCCATAGCTTACTGTAAATGGATTCTACTTCATCATTTTATCAGTTTACCATATGGTTCTTTACTGTTTTATACAGCCATGTAAATTAATCAAGATTTTAACCTTGTTTCTTATAGTTTTTCACCTTTTTGATCATGTTTATCAACACCAAATCCCCACATAACATTTTTATCATCATATAATCATCATAAACATATACAATAGGAAATAAAATACAGGTTTACATAATAAAAATAACAAGAAGTTGAGGAGGACAATCTTTATACCACCATGATGATGTAGGTTGTGATCAAAACATGGATTTTGATGGAGAAACTTGTGCATAGCCAAGACCATCTTCAAGACCTCCAATCTTCATCAACTCCTTGTGGAAAATCAGCCCCATGACACCATGAAAACTCCTCCATGGATGTTATAAGTAGCACCAATCTTCATCTTTTTGAATGGAGATTAACATATGTTAATTATAACATATGTTTATGGTTAGAATTTGTATGAAAGGTGGTGTTTGATGATGATGGTGGGACGGCAATCAAGGGAGGGTGAGAGAGTTTTGGGATGGTTTTGCATGTTGCAAATGGATGGAATGAGAAGTTTCTAGTTTTGAGTTAAGTGGTAAAGGGAAAAATGCTTAAGATGTAAGCTAAATGTAACAAGTGTAAGGCTTGTTAGCTACACTTGACACCTCATGGTGTTAAGTAGCTAACTTAGGCCGGTTTTGGGAGTGGGGTGGGACAAGTGTCCCACTTGTCTCATCCCATTTATTTACGGGTACTCCTTGATTCTAGTTTCCTCGATTTGCGTGCCCTCGGGTCGTTTTACGAAAAACGTTTTTATAAATTATGAATCGACGTCACAAAACGAATCCAATAAAAATTGTCTCATCAAAAACGGAGTTCGAAAACGTAAATACGTAATCCTAAGGTTTCCGGTTTAGTCGTAAAGGATGTTAAAATAAAATCGTAAGTCCTAATCTCTTCTCGTAAATTTGTGAGTTTATGAACCAACACAAATTTAAAACTCCAAAATGATATTCACGGATAAATTTATTTTCTGAAATGTCAGACTGTCACCAAGGATGGTGTATGTAAACGTAAGCACGTAACGTTGAATCCTCCGGTTTAGACGTAGTCGATGCTACTCCAAGACGTAAATCCAAATTTCTTCCCAAAAATATGTGAGTTCATATTGTAACATTAAAATAATGTTTTTAAATAAATATTGAGAATAAAATATCAATCGTAAATTGACGGATTGTCACAGCATTTACCCCTAAACAGGATCTTTGTCCTCAAAGATCATCTTACTACTCGCTTCTTATAGAGTTAAAGCCATGTGGGTATTTCCTCCACATTCGGTCTTTTCTCACAAGTGTAATCCATTATAATACGCGAGTTTCATCAAACATAACTACGGGAATAAGATCAGGCTAAATGTTGACTTACTTTCTCTATCCATGATGTTCACGGGTTTCTGATGAATGCAACTTTTCGCCGATCTAAGCTCTACTAAGAATAATCAGAATTTCACTTGATAGATATTCCATCAAGTTCGATTTACGAAACATAATTCACGCGGTTCTTGAAGTCCTAGGGTAGATCCAGCTTATATGCCTTCCAATCCCAACTTTTACATCATCTCAATGGTCCCATACAACGGGGACTTATATCCCATGATTTGTCAGATCATGAATTCATTTTTCCAAGTTTAAAATTTTGTGGCATAACTTCGCTACCCATTTGGCACTTCAAGATCTACATTTCACATTCACATATCCTCTTGCCCACTACCGGCTGTTAATAATCAAATCCTAATTTCAACAATCATTTCAGATCTCGCGGGTCGGGTATTTTGCAAGGATAGGTTCGCCATCATAGGAAACCTTAAACCTAAAAGACATGTCCAACTCACAATGGGTGTACGTCGGGTGTCTTTATCTCAACTCCTGTTTACAGATGCTCTAAGATTCAGATCCTAACAAGATTCGATCTCGATCCTAATATGATAGTTATCAATGATAATCTTTCTTAAGGAAAGCGATTATACGGTCTATTACCAAAGGTCAATCATTCAATCAGAAAATAGCACTTATATTACTTTGTACCGTTACTTTACATCGTCCCTTCGATTTGGGGTGGTACATAGTACTCTCATCAAGGTTCGTTCTCAATGATTTCTGAGAAAATCTCTAGAAACTCGATGCGAAGCGAGGATCTTGATGTAGATGTTCGATACAGGCACATTATGTTTACATAACTCTTTTGCATTTATCATTAACGGGAATGATATTAGCAGATTTGGTCAGTCTGTCGACGATGACCCAAATCGAATCAAATTCAGATGATGACCTTTGCAATAGCTAGACGTTTACTAATGTATGAGGCATGTCTGCCTTCATAATTTGTCATTAGTACAACTTCTTCAGACAAAGATACTTTTAGTCAAAAATGACATACATATAATACTTATACTTACATGATTCCAATATAACTACATCTCACAATCTCCATATTTAAACAATCACAAGTGGTCTTTTATACATTTTAACACCATCGGCTTCTTAATTTTTAATGGTTCACATTAGCCGCGAACCCCTTTTTATTATCTATATTATCTCTTTTACAATCATCGGCTATTTTTAAATTGTTCGGCAATTTATTTTGTACCTTCATTATTAAGGAACACGTCCTAACTGGTTCTTTATCTTTTCTACATAATGTGTCGGTATCTATATTCACTTCTCATGATGATGTAATTATCATGTCCATAATTCACTCAGATATTCTTTCTATATTATGCGTCAGTAATTACGTTCACCTTCTCTAATGAAATAAATATCATAACCGTATTCATTCAAAATTCTTTGTCCATATCTTCTATGTTCTAGTGTCGTCTTTATTATCATTTTTATCCGTTTTACTCAATTCGACGTTTTAAAGCGTCGATAGTTATTATAATTAATTAAATAATAATTATTAAATTTTTATGAAGCGTAAACGTTAAAAGTTTAAATTTCTTAGTACGACTAGTTATAAAAATGTTCAAAATAAATTTGAATTTAATTAACAAGATTTTTGTTAATTTATCGAAAATATTTAATAAGATTTCGTAAATGTTCGAAAAATCTTTGTTTATACTTTGGTCAAAGTTTTCTTAGTTGAAAAGCAAAATTGTTGTTTCAAATTTCAAGTTATGGTTTAAATGGTTTTCCTCAATCCTTTTTAAGTTATCTGGAGGTATACACAAACATTTACCCCTAAACAGAAGTTTAGTTAAATGGTTTGTGTATAAGGGAATAATCCCTTAAAATCCTTTGTTAAAACATTTGTCAAAACATATTTCCATTTTCTTTTTGGTAAAATCCAAAGTCTTAAAAGGGCTCTTAATTTTTGAAGAGTCAATTTATATTCCATTATCTATTAATCACATGGTTAAATCATGTAAAGGTTCAAGTCTTTAATCACGTGTTAATTATTCAAGGTTCAGGTTTTCACTATTCGGCCAATTCAGGGCAATCTATAAATAATTATTAACTCATTCTTATTCGGATAAACAAACATATAGTCCTTAATGATCACGAGCATGAATTTATCAAATTACAGCCTACACACGTGATTCACCAAATTTATGAATGCTACATGTGCATTGGTCAATCCAAACAACATCACGTGGAACTCATATTGTTCATTACAAGCACCGGATGTAGTGATTGGAATACATAATCCTTTTTCGCAGATGCGAAGTTGATGATAATCATGCCATGGATCAAATTTGTTAGAACCTTGTAAATGATCGAACAATTCTTCCATTTCGAGTTATGGATATCGTTTTCGATTGTCAATTTACGCAGTCACAGTAACCTATAAATATAAGGAAAGATAACACCATAGCTCTTCAGGATGACAGGCTTGGTATAATAAAATCTTTCTCCGACAACTATCTCAGTTGTACGGTAATTCCTTAAATTCAGATGGTGCTGACGTACAGTGCACAAGCCACAAGTGCAGCATCGGAAATAAAATCAATACCAATTTCAACTTGCCTTAGTGGCGAAAGTCTAGGTAATTCACCAACAAATACCTCCTAAAGTTTCAGATAAGATAAACATCTTTTAATAAATACATATTAGGTTCCTTCTAGATTATAATATCTATGACTAATTCTCAACCATTTACGGTATAATTCCAAGTCAAAATGCGGGATATGGTCATCCATCAAGAATTATTTAGATCACTTTTGATAATCAACATCTTATCTTTTAGGGAATTCTACTCGAGTTCCCATCAATTAAGACAATATCGTCATGTCATACTCAATCAATCCATTTTACTGGCACTATCAACTTTCAAGTTTTATTGCTGTCGATAAGATGTGAACTTCTCAAAAGACTAATAATAATTCATAATCCTTCACAAATTCAAGGATAACAGGAGACACAACTAACCTTAAAAGATTAAGGTCAACGCTTAATCTATGCGAGAGAATTTCAAATCAGATACAGACGAAAACACTTAACGAATATGAATATATTCCATGTTTTCATAATTTGAGTACGCATTCGAAAGCTCCTCGGATCGTTACCCAGGTCATTCAAATGAAATCAAATCATAAGAAATGATAAGAACGTCAATACATCCAGTCGGGTATCAACACTCAGAAATCGAACACTTTTCCTAAGAATCTCACTACGAGAGAATTGGACAAGAAAGAATTGTCAATTGTCAAATAAGACAATTTCCACAGATGAGTAAATTCGACTCAGAAGAATAAATGGTACGGGCACATATGTAGGTGTCCCTAACACTATGTCCCTATTTTTGCACTTCTTGCAGATCTCATAAAATTTAATCTTTCAAAATTTTTAAAGAAAATGTAGTGTTTATTCATTTAGTCTTATGGTGACTACTAATCAGCCTTGCATAGTCCATTCCAAATTGTATGTAGGCGCGCAACTATATACAATTTCAAGATTAACGATGCAATACTCAGTTCGTCAAAATTTTATCATCATGTATATAATAAAAACATTTTCATGCTTAATTCTTAAATAAGAATCAAAAATAAATTTACAAAGATTTTCCTTGTTATGAAAACAATTAAGTTTCCAAAGCGTCTTATAAACAACTTCATTTTCGATATCAATCACTTATAAATCTTACCTTGAATAATCCTTATTGTGATGAAAATTAAATTTTCTCAAAGGATACCGTTTTAACTTTATAAAAACAATGTGTGATCTGCAAAAGAGTGATGAAGAGTTGTTCACCAAGAACTAACTACAATATGATAGGAAATGAGCTTTAGCCAAATAATCATGAGGTTCATGATCTCGATGGCACTCAGAAGAATAATGCACAACGTAACTCAAATCGAGATGAGTACTTGTTCAATGGTTGCATCACTAATGTGAGCATTAGGATGAAGCAATAAAGGATAGATAACATCGATACATGTAGGATTTAGCAATCAAAGGTAGTCTTTTCATTAATCACAAACAAGTCAAAATTGTACCGTAACACATTACATGTCACTATGTCATACAATTCTCAAAACTCATCCTACCAACTGATATCTCAGTTAAGTTAGGGATTTTTAAAAGATACCACAATGAATACTAATCTACAAGAGTCATTAGGTGTTCCACATGTCCCAGAAGATCCATCGGTCTCAATTCAGAAGAAGATTTCTTCAATTTATTTGTTGGACACTGGGCATCCTCATTAGTGGACAATGGCCTAGGAACAACACTTAACACGAATCAACAATCATTTAGAACCTTATAATTCAATCACAAAACTTAACGACTTCTATTAATAATCTCATATTCCATACAGGTTAAATTTTACTTTATTCAAGTTTTAACCAATTTATACTCAAGGCAATATCCTATCTCATCTTCCAATACTTTCAACCTTATTTTTCGGCCTTGTAAGGGCAATACAATCTTAATATAAATCAACACTTAATTTCCAATCTTATTAGCTCTTACAACAACAATTATCAAATGAGTCATTAATATGAAATGACTTGATCATTCAACTTAGACTTCTCGGAAAGGTATTAGTGGCATGAGGCTTTTGGGTAATGGTTCCAATAACAGCCTCAAGTGCAACATTCACCCTTTCGATTTCATTCTAAGAATTGGATGACAACGAATCAGATGACATCTTTCCAGGTGATAACGTTTTGTCAAACTCCACTCTATAAGAAAGATCGTCATGACATCGATATCAGATTTAATCTCGCCAATTCTTTTTCAATATCACAATCAACTAATATCTACATTTCTACGAGTATCAACCAATTGTTGGGATCATAAATATCTACAACTTGGTTTAGATCTAGGATAGCTAGAATTCCTACGAGAATAGCTTCGATTAATTTACTAGGGGATTTAGGGTTACTTGTGACAATCTACGTCATATAAATACCTCGTATAAAAATCAAAATAATCATCAAACAATCATGTAATAAAATTACATCATATATATATAATCCAAGTTATATATATATTAAAATAACACTTCTCAGTCTGGTCTTGTCGGTAACTCGGGAATTCTTCGGCACCGTTATAGTCAAAAGATTTTTAGACATTTTTAGAAAAATGTTTATAGTTAAAAGATTTTGAAATGTTTTATTCAAAACCTTGGTTTTAAAAATCTTTCGTTCTCTATGACGAGAGCTCTGGTACCAAACTGTAACACCCCCAAATTTATACAACACAGTACAGCGGAAGACTAGTTGGTGTTACGGGATAGCACATTACTCACATCATATACAACGCATAAAAATCGCGTCGTTTAATAATAAAATCATTTCCATTCATAAATATCAAAGTTACATCGGTCCCAAGTCATTATATTTCATACAAAGTTTTACAAAGTGTTTGAATGGAAAATATTGTTTAAGTGCGGGCCATGAATTCTTGTCGTCTTCCCGAGAATTACCTTCAAGTACCTGAGACAAAACATGTTAAAAGAAAAGGTCAGCGATAACGCCGAGTGAATTCATAGAGTTTAATAAATTCCATCAATATAACTTTGGTATAAAATTAGTACCAAAAATCAATTCGTACAAATCATTGTAATAGGCCGTAAAATAGCCAAAATCATTTTATACAAATCTTTGTGATAGGCCATAAAATAGCCAAAATCATTTTATACAAATCCTTATCGAAAATCATAATATAGGCATTTGCCTTAAAATCAATATACGAGCCAATGTCGTAAAAACATCATACAATACGTCTTATGACGTTGTATAAAATCAAATAAAAACCGTTATATGAATATGGTTATGAAAACCAAAATACAAACATAATATCAATAGTATGACCCCGTATTGCTAGTCAGGCAATACTTCGTAATTCGATGCGTCTAATAGTATTTTGTTAGTTTTGGATTATTACAAGCCGCATGACATTGTTACCTTACTAAACCAAAACGGGTAGCTAACCCGATACCAATTTTGCCCATCTAAAGTAGCGTGTCGTCACAAAGGTCACGCTATGGAAATCTTCTCATACATAAATTTGCTTACCAATCAATGTGGCACGACGGGGATCAACCGTCAAGGCGCGAACTGGGGTGATCGTCCCCAAATAGTACTATTAAATGTATAAGCGTCTACCAACTCCCGGTAGTTCACAATTCATGCTAATGGGACTTTTAGTGACATAACCTAACTTTAATAATCCATTTAATTTCATCTATCGGGTCCATTAATCATTTATCAGGTCATACAATCGGGTCATTCAATCATTTATCGGGTCATACAATCGGGTCATTCAATCATTCGGGTCCAAAATCAATAAACAAACAATCGGGACAAATGGTGTCCTATTTTATAAAACTAACATGTTATCTCCCTCGCGGGTTTATAAAACATTTATAAAAACATTTAAAAGAGTGCGAGGCTATGAACTCACGTTGATGTGGGAAGGCGGGTTATCGGCAATCCGGACGTACGGTACGTGCTTCAATCACGGAAACCTAGACAAATAATACTCGTCTTAGACTCATGTCCAAGGACTTTATAAAAATAACCATTATGTATACATATGATGATTATATATATATATGATGATCAAGTGGGTTTACATATTCTCGTTTGCTCATTTTAGTGTTATGTGTCGGTAACGTTTATACTAGTTTACTAGTCTTAACCATTTATCTATTTTAAGTCCATTAAGCTTAGCATAAGTTCTTTAACTTGGTTTAATCCATTTTACACTTATATTATCAGTATTTAAACTTTACAAGTTGGGCCTAAATGGGTTAAGCCCAATAGATTCTTTTTACAAGTTTTTATCCTATTTAGTCCATTTATTAGTCCAATAGGTTTATTTAACTTGTTAATGTCCGTATGCCCTATAGTTCGGGTTTTATCGGTTTTTACTTGTTATACATGTCTATATATCAGTATATAAGTTTTATAAAGTTTCATTAGACGGGTCCAACCATCTAAGTTTTATTTAACAAAAACGTTAATTTTTACGGTATTAGCCGAAAAAGTCGTAAAAACCATGTTTATAGTTTTATAACATATAAAACTTAATAAGTTACCATTTTTATAAAATGTCCACTTATTTACCCTTCAACATATTTATATAAATGAAATTCATGAGTTAGTGGGTTTTAACTTTACATTTTATACAATATAATTTTGAGTGCTTATATAATAGTATTATACTTTATTTTCCAAAAATCTGATTTTTATCTTTACTTTCACCAAAATTGCCATATCTTGAGTTCTATATGGAGATAGAAGCTCAAATGTTTATCACATAAACTACATGATATGTGCTACATTTAACTCTTCTATAGCTACTGTTGAATCATCTTCTAAATATTTTCTAAAAATCGTCCAAAACAGTAACCTCAGATTTATACCCTAAACTTGTTTTAATCATATCTCACTCATTATTTTGATTCCATTGCATGGCCAACTCTCACATGTGTACAAGACCCATAGCTTACTGTAAATGGATTCTACTTCATCATTTTATCAGTTTACCATATGGTTCTTTACTGTTTTATACAGCCATGTAAATTAATCAAGATTTTAACCTTGTTTCTTATAGTTTTTCACCTTTTTGATCATGTTTATCAACACCAAATCCCCACATAACATTTTTATCATCATATAATCATCATAAACATATAAAATAGGAAATAAAATACATGTTTACATAATAAAAATAACAAGAAGTTGAGGAGGACAATCTTTATACCACCATGATGATGTAGGTTGTGATCAAAACATGGATTTTGATGGAGAAACTTGTGCATAGCCAAGACCATCTTCAAGACCTCCAATCTTCATCAACTCCTTGTGGAAAATCAGCCCCATGACACCATGAAAACTCCTCCATGGATGTTATAAGTTGCACCAATCTTCATCTTTTTGAATGGAGATTAACATATGTTAATTATAACATATGTTTATGGTTAGAATTTGTATGAAAGGTGGTGTTTGATGATGATGGTGGGACGGCAATCAAGGGAGGGTGAGAGAGTTTTGGGATGGTTTTGCATGTTGCAAATGGATGGAATGAGAAGTTGCTAGTTTTGAGTTAAGTGGTAAAGGGAAAAATGCTTAAGATGTAAGCTAAATGTAACAAGTGTAAGGCTTGTTAGCTACACTTGACACCTCATGGTGTTAAGTAGCTAACTTAGGCCGGTTTTGGGAGTGGGGTGGGACAAGTGTCCCACTTGTCTCATCCCATTTATTTACGGGTACTCCTCGATTCTAGTTTCCTCGATTTGCGTGCCCTCGGGTCGTTTTACGAAAAACGTTTTTATAAATTATGAATCGACGTCACAAAACGAATCCAATAAAAATTGTCTCATCAAAAACGGAGTTCGAAAACGTAAATACGTAATCCTAAGGTTTCCGGTTTAGTCGTAAAGGACGTTAAAATAAAATCGTAAGTCCTAATCTCTTCTCGTAAATTTGTGAGTTTATGAACCAACACAAATTTAAAACTCCAAAATGATATTCACGGATAAATTTATTTTCTGAAATGTCAGACTGTCACCAAGGATGGTGTATGTAAACGTAAGCACGTAACGTTGAATCCTCCGGTTTAGACGTAGTCGATGCTACTCCAAGACGTAAATCCAAATTTCTTCCCAAAAATATGTGAGTTCATATTATAACATTAAAATAATGTTTTTAAATAAATATTGAGAATAAAATATCAATCGTAAATTGACGGATTGTCACAGTTAAAACCTAAGTTAAAACCTAAGTTATCTACGTGCTCTACGTTTTGTATAGTCATATAGTCAAGAGAGACCGTACCTTTGCCAATGATATTACCACGTCGATTACTTGCGAATGTAACTTACCTCCATCATATGCTTTGTAGTGTGAGAACAAACTTCGATTACCCGTCATGTGTTTAGAACAACCACTATCCTTAATCCACTCGTCGGGCTCTAGATCAATTCCCAAGCATATCTCTTTAGAAGTTTGAGCCATGAGACACTTCTCATCTTTGGGGTTGTCATCAACATCTTCACCGTTATCGCTCCATGAACCTCCAACAAACGCTGTGTGGTTCTTGTCGCGTGAAGGCTTAGGACAATCACCGATGAAATGATTTGGATCACCACATCTAAAGCATTTCCTATCATCTTTATCATCTTTGGAAAATCGGTTTTTGGAGAAGGGTTTCTTGTCGTTGTTTGGTTACCTCACGTATTGACCTTGTCTTTTGAAGAACTTCTTAAAGTCTCTAACCGCCAAGGAATATTCCTCATCATCACTATCCGAGGAGCTTTCATGGTCACTTTGTGCCTTCTTGGCTTTGAGTGCAAGAGACTTTCTTTCCATCTTAGTTTTCATCATTTCCGAGTCGTTTAAAATTATCATCTCATGAACCTTCAAGTTACCAATGAGTTCATCGAGTGATAATTTGGTGAGATCCTTTGATTCTTCAATCGCCGTGACTTTAGCTCTCCATTTATGATGCAACGCCCTAAGAAACTTCCTAACATTGTTCTTGCTAGAAAAACCTTCATCAAGTGCTTTTAGACTAGTAATAATAGTGTTAAATCTAGCAAATGCACTATCTATGGTTTCATCTTCTAAGATGACAAATTGTTCATATTGTTGAACAAGAAGATCGATTTTACTTTCTTTGACTTGGATATTACCTTGTTGGGTTACTAAAAGAGTATTCCAAATGTCTTCAGCGGTTTCACACATAAAAATCTTTTTGTACTCTTTCTTTGGTAAAGCATTATAAATCACCATTTTAGCCTCATTATTTTTAGCAAGTTTCCTTTTAGTATCATCATTAGCTTTGTCAAAAGTGACTATCTCCTTACTTTTAGAAACTTCACTATATTGAAATGGAAAAAAATCACCATTGCTAATAACATGCCAAAGATCTAAATCTTTTGATTTCACATAAGTCTCAAACCTATTTTTCCAATAAATAAAACTATCGGTTTCAAAAAGAGGTGGTCTTTGCATGGATTGCCCTTCTAGATACTTGTTGGAATCCATAGATCGATTCAAGTTTTAAAATACAATATATTTTAAAAAGTCTTGAGAAACCACTCTCTGATACCAATTGTAGAAACTAGAAGGGAGGGTTGAATAGTTTCTTAAATTTACTTGTTAAAGGTTGGTTTTAAAAAATCCTTTTACAAAAACTTAAGCTTGAGTATTTATCTGAAACCTTCTTATACACAATATGAAAAAGGTATAGTGTAACTAAACTAATAATAACAAGTATAAAGAATAATTAATGTATAGTGTAACTAAACTAATAATCACAAGTATAAAGAATAATGAATGCAAAGAGATAAGGGAAGGAAATATCAAACCAAACACCAAGGATTTATAGTGGTTCGGCAACGAAGCTCACTCCTCATTCCTACTCCACTCCTCGAGTACTCCTTACTCGAGATTTCATTAATCAACAAGCTCCTTATGGTGGAGAAACCGTACACAACGTCGCTTAACCAATTTCCGACTCTAAGCTAAAAGTCGAGCCCTAATCTTAGCTAGGACCAATCTATACCAATATACTTTGAGGACTAAGTATTAACCTTAATACATACACAACTTCCAAGTAGACACAACTACTTGGATCTTCACAATAATGACACAACAATGAATAAATAAGTTTGGATCTTCAATGGATATTTGAGGTAGACACAACACTTCAAGAATGATAGTGTTCTTTTCTTTGCACTTTGAGAGGAAAAGATGAGAGGAGAAAGATTCACTTCTAAACAAGTAGTAATCAAACAAATGATCAAGGATTTGAGTGATTTAAGAAGTATGAAAGAATCTAGAAATGTATGTGCAAAAGAGGTGGATTGAAAGTCTGAGAATGGTCCACTATTTATAAGACAAACATCCAACGGCTATATCTGCCCGCGGCTCCTTATTGGAGCCCGCGGTTCCTTATCGATAAGGAACCGCCATAGGCACTAAGGAACCGCCGGCGTAGAGTCTGCTCCCTTTTGTCTTTTAGTGGATTGGTTCAAATATGGGGATTAAAATATCCTAAAAGGATATTCCAACCAAGATAGAGTATGCCATTTTCAAATTTCAAATTTTCAAATAATTAATTTAATAAAACATTTTCTTAAAAAGAAAGTTTAATAATAAAACTTTGTCACACTTAATAAAAAGTGAGTTTTAAATAAAGATTAAATCCTTGATCACTTAATTAGGACAATTACTTATTTGTTCATACCTTAAGTGATCATGGTTGAAATGAAAAAAATACTTGAACTTAAGAATTCGTTTTTCATTGTTTTTGTAAATGTTTGTTTTTACATATTGTCGTAATCAAAACAAAGTGAGACCGAAAAATGCAAGTAACATTTTTAGGCATCATTGCATTAACATATTTTATTTCATTGACCATTCTACGTTTTGATTTCGAATTACAACGTCCGTTTGTACCTTGAAAACACCGTCGTCATCTTGTAATTCATCCTCTATTATTTGGTGATTGTTTGGAATACGATTCTACATCTATGAACTTGTATCCTCCCTTTTTCATTAAACCTCCTCGCTCCAGGAATGCGACATGTTAATGTTCCAATTCTTTCTCGGTATGTCTTGTGATTTTGGAAAAATACACTGCCAAGAGACCTTCCTACATTGCATCTTGAAATCGAAGACATGAATGACATGCTTCGTTTTTTTATATTTCCTAGATTTTCGTTGGTATTCTTGAACCATTTCTATACTCTGTTTCTTTACTTGATTAATTATACAGTTTATTCTCTTTCGTCTTTATGGAATCCACAAGTCTTGTGTGTACATTAATTCTGGGTTATTAGGAAATTGGATTTAATTTCAAGCTGTGTCTAAAAATATACTTTGTACAGAAACTTTATAGGAAATTTAACAGTGTCGAGAAAATATTTTTATAACTTTAGACATAAAAATATATATTTCTACTTGTTGAGACGTCCGTTTAGGACATATAATTTGGCCAGTAAATCTTAAAAACGAGTAAGTTACGCTCATTTGGAATTGTAAAATTTAAGAACTCATTTCTGCGTGTTTCTAAAATATCATTTTGTTAACAGATTTAATGCAATGGCATTTTCGTCCATTTTTTATCCGTTTCAAATATCGAGTAAACCTAGAAAGTTGTTCAAAACATCGTTTTACATCGAATTGCATCAGACTTCGAGTCTTCAAAATATCATTTAGCGAGTTATGGGACTAGTCAAATTCAAAAGTCAAAACTGATAGAAATTTTTAAATATGGTTTTAAGCGTTTTTAGTCCGTTTGAGCTCGTAAAACAGTAACTAATGATATTTTACAACTAAAAACATTGATTGCGTTTGAAAACGTCTAAAATAGTAACTTTGAGTTTGGTCATACATATATATATATATATACCTTGGACTTTTGGAACCAAGTGAATTGATAAAAAAATGATGAACTGTATGTTACGAAAAATGTGTACATTATTATGTATTATTATTTACGTGTTAGATTTTTAATCCCTCCTAACATAGAAACATTTCGGAGTAATTGTACTAAGTGGGTACTGATGCCCTACTTTCTTAAAAGTATATTTATGTCAAATAAATTACGATGTGAACACATATGGGTTCCTTTATCCTTTCTTTTATATATGACTTATTTGTCATTCTATATTGTTTTTCTTTGTTTCTATCGTACCACTGAATTTGGCTGAGGATTGAAATTCCTACTTTCATATCGTTCGTTATTATCTTGACACGTACCTCATGACGATTCCAACTAAACCTTTTGAAACCTAATCACCTTGTAACCATTTTATTGATTATCTCTAACTACTATTCATTACCCTCATGTAACCCACTCGATATTTTATAAGTTACCATATAAGCTTAAACTGGTATTGTTTGCAAAACATAATGTTCCACTTGGGCATTATTAAATCCTTGAATGTTATCTTATAAAATTAATTTATATTAATTTTACAATGTATTTTCACAAATTGTCCAACAATTGGTCTTGTAAAGAAAACCTTGTAACATTACAATTGTTGTGTTAAATATCTAGCCAGTAACTTATTGGCGAAGAATTTCATAAATAATTTTGATTCCATTTTTACAAATGGTATGATATGTATATTTTAAATCATACGACATGTAATACTGATTTGACGAAGCTGAGCATCACATTGCTAGTCCTAAATTATGCATGGCCTGGTCACCTATGCCTAATTTAGAAGGATCCATGCAAGGTCGAATAGTAGTCACCATAAATATTTGACCAAGAATCAACTTTTAATTATGTTCCTTAAAATGTTAGATAAAAAAAAGTTTTGAAAACTTTTACATCTTATGCGAGTAGCCGAGTTCGCGACATACACCTATGAACCCATATCTTTTTTTTGAACAAAGTACATACCACAAGCACATATTTCCTGACTCAACGATCCTTGTTTTACTTGTTACCTCATCTTCCTTCGTGATGCGATTCTCGTTACCACATGTCTAATTTCCTACCACTGATACCAGACTTGAAAGTTTCAACGCTGTTATGCTTCTACACTGATTCACCTCCTCTATCTATTTTGGTAAACCTTCGAAACATCTCTGGACGCGAATAATGATTTATGACTGGACGTGAACGATAAATTTGTGTAACTGTCATAATTATGTGTTAAACTCTATCATTTTGAAATTTATTCGTGTGAATCATGTGTTGATTTCGCCTTTCATTGCTAAGGTGACTTCTTAATGGAATTTTGCTCAAGTGACTTCTTAAGAATTTCTTTGATACGAAAAATTTGCTGTGTGGCTTTTCTCTTTCGATTGTGTATCGACCAACGAGAACTTAATAATCCGTTGTTGGTAACGCCAACCACACTCGTGAATTTATCTTGTTGAATCCTTTGTTTCTTATTGTCCTTATCATCAATGCTATTGTTCTATCATGTTCGTTAAGGAAATTGGTACAAAATTCATTTTATTCCCTCGTGCTATCACGTGTATACTAATTGTTGATTATTGTTCGTTCTTTACTTGTTTGTTATCTTGTCACCTTTTGAAAACCAGAATATGTCATATGTCTACCATTTGGTGCAGTAAACGCCTTCTTGGATTTCTAAAAATTATTATAAATTTTTAAGAAACGTTTTATACATTTTATCAAATGTTTAAATTACTAAAATAACTGTTTCAAGTTAAGTACCGGATCTATACATCCTCTTTGGTAAATTTATAACTAGTATTTAAAAAGGATGTCAAGCTGTATCTTTAAAGTATTTGATTATATCGTACTTCAGTGTCAACCTAATGAAATTATTAAATTAATTTATAATTTCTAACAATGACTCTAAATAACTTGGAAAATCTGATTTTCTTTAATGGTAGCGATAAACTTGAAGCTTTTAACAGTAAATTCATACAGTCATCCAAAAGTTCTTTAGCCGATCAAGATAATTATTTTGAACTGTTCTGCTTTTTACTTTGTAATCCTGATCAAGAAAAAGATTTAGGAACTGCTTAATCACTAAATATATAGAGTTTCATTTTTAAATCACTAAACCTTGTAATTCATTTTTTTCCTTCTATTTCGCTTGTAACTAGATTCTTACATTTTCAGATTGTCATGTTTTATAAGTTGCACTATTTGCAAATCCTTGTTGATTACCAATCCTGATGCATTTTAACGCACTTTGTCCGTTTAAGCGATTCTTGTGTTCATTCTTGTTAGTTTATCGTACGTATTTCCAAAAATTCTATCTTTTGAATATTTCTCCATACTGGAAGGTCATTATTCTAATCCGAGTTTGAAAATTTATTCGAAAAGGAACTAATAAACTGAAGCATAGTGAATTCCAATCGTGAATGTACGTCGTGGTGCAGAAATTACCTGGGCAGCAATGAATTTGTTCTACACTTTGTACCTCCTCTTGTTTGCATCTTCTACTGTTTCAAGGAGAATTCTAAGGGACCAAATTTCCTTTAGGGGGAAGACTGTAAGAACCCATACTTTTCCAGCATTATTTTATTCTTTTATTCGTGCTTCTTGAGTTTTCCAACATATTACGTTTTCTTGTATTCTGGTATGTAAATCCTGAGATCATGATAATTTTAATTAATTATACTTTTCAAGTATTTTATGATCATTGATAAATACTTTATCTGGAATTATAAAATTCTTATTTTATTTTTCCATATTTATTTAAATCAAAGTTTTCGATTTAAAATCACTCGCGTGCGTTTTACAACGAGTTTACTCAAAACAATGAACAACGAGAATTTCTAGGGATCGCGATACCGACGGATGCCCAAAATTTTACATTTTATTATCGATTGTATCGATAATTAATATTTTCAACGATTTCGTTTTAATTACGTATTAAGTCCTGTCAGGAAATCATATAATCATATTTATGATGCATTGTAACTTTTGAAAAGTATTTTTACGAAACCCGAGCCCCGTAAATATTTTCAAGATTTACTAATAACCATTTTCTACCCTTTAAACTAGTAAATTGTTTCTAAATCCAAAAGTTTCAAAATTGGCAAGACTGGTCCCACCACTACCTACCATATATATACATTTTCCTTTAACCAAAACACACACATACAAATTTTTATAAAAATTTTACACCATCTCCTCCCTACCCCTTGCCTTTTCCGTCACACCCTCACCACCAAACACATCCTTGATCATCAAATTTTACAATGATCTAATCAAAACTAATTTAAGACCCAACCTTATAATTCAATGATGATTCTAATGATACCAAAATTACCAACATGCACCAACTTTCAAAATTCCTATGATTCCATGGTTGAATTTTGTTTAAATTATCGTGCATGTGATGATCTAGGTAGGATCATCATGTCTTCATGTTAAAAGGGTTATGTTTGACCTCTAATTTTGTTAAAAATTTGGCATACAAATGTTTTAAGAGTGTTAGGTTGATGGGTATGATAGTAGGGTGATTATAGAGGTGTGGGAATGGTTAGAAATGGTGGGAAAATTGATTTGATATGATTTTCTAAAGTGTATTTTACATCAGCAGCTTAGAACAGATTTTTCGTAAGTTTGAGATTTGATATAGGTTGATATTATTTTATTTTGTTGTAGAGTTCTCCGAGACGCTCGTTTTGGTATAAGATAGAGCTTCTAACTCATTATGGATAAAAAGTTATGCTAGTTTTAGTGTTCGTGTACCGGGAGATGCAAGTCGGCACAATCCGAAATTGTGGCTGATTTTGGGTCGGCTCTCGGGGACTTTAGGCATGGTTAGATAATGGATACTACTGGTTTTCATTGTACATAAACTTAATATGATGGGTGTAACACCCCATTTTGATAATGGAATGTCACGCGTAATTTTGGCGTGTCATCAAAGCATACAAGGATAAATGTCTAAACATTACATGACCATAAATGGAAAATACCGGAATCAAACAACGGTATTCCAAAAGTAAAGCTCATCACACACAAACATAAGTACTGTAAATGAAAGGACTAAACAATGTCCATGGCAAGAGTATCAAAGTAAAGATAATGCATAAAGTAAAGAAAGGCTAGAAAGCTTCTAGTCCGTATGCACGTACGCTTAAAGTCTACGAGCGTCCCTGAGTACCTGTCGTTTTAGGAACATAGAAAAGGAAAACGGCTGAGCAATACGCTCAGTGCACGGATGTACAATAACGCATGAACAATATAAGCATATAAGCATATAACAGCGGAGGAAACTAAGTCCCGAATAACCCGGTTAAGTCTTGGTAAAACTGGTTTTATAGTTTGAAAAGCCTTATGTTTATCTTATAAAAACTGTTTAACATATTCTACCATTAGCCAATATAGGTCATGAAAATCCACCGTGCATGAATACTTGGAGGGGTGACCTCATCATGCAAATTAGAGGGGCTACCTCTAATTTAATATACTGGTTTGGGTAGCAGGGATCAACTCCTTGTGAAGGATGCAAGGCACACACCACATTCACACTGAGTAATCTGCTTGAAAAACATGTGACTAGGATGCACCCATACGCCCCACATGATAAATATAATAATATGGCCAAAAGCTGAAGGGACGCCACGAGCAATCACTCTGCCGTGGGGAAGTCATAACACTAGTGTCTCTAGTGTTATGGTTATGGTACCTCCATAACTAGGTGAAACTGGTCATGCATGTATATGGCTATAGGTATTCTAAATTAAACATAAGCAAATCAAACATATAAACTTATACTACGGGAAAACAGTTGGCTGCATACGGGGAAATCCTAATAAGGAAAGAATGTCCATACTGAAAGGACGGGAATCCGTACCTTATGTCCAGTGAACGAAGAAGACGAACGGAAGAGAGTCCTACTTCGGTATCACTAATGCTACATAAATACATACGTGTATAAGTATCTGATTACTAAATACGTAACTGGTTTTATGTCATGTCTTAGCTTATTTTATACGTTCATGTCATGTTTTACTGTTTTAAGCTTTAAACTGTGTTTATCTTATATTCTATCTATTCTGATTAAGTATTACTTGTATTTCATGTATTATTATGCTTACGGTGTAATAATAAGTAACTTTCTAAAAATAGCAGGTTTTCCTAAAATAGAAAGTTTCCAAAATAGAAAGTTACCAAAAATAGAAAGTTTCAAAAAATAGAAAGTTTCCAAAAATAGAAAGTCCCTAAAAATAGAATTACTGCTTAAAATAGATAAGTTTCTAAAAATAGAAAGTTTCCATAAATAGATTAGCTGCCTTAATTAAATAAGTTTCTAAAAATAGAAAGTTTCCATAATTAGATATAAGCTGGTTCAATAAGCTAATTATATAAGCTTAAGTATTTTCTAATTATTTTTCTAAGTCATATTGATATAAGGTATAGTTTATTAATTATTACATGTAATTTAAATAAACTATAGGTTAAAAGTATTTAATTAAATATATCATGTTTTTAATTAAATAAAGTTAAATACTTAGGTTAAAACATGTATTATTAATTATTAATAATATAATCTAAGTCATGTTAATTAATTAATTATAGCCATGGTTTTTAATAATTAATTAATTATAAAGTCTAGAAAATATAAATACTTAGGTTAAAAATTCATGATCTAATAATTAAATTATAACCTAAGTCATGTTTATTAAATTAATTATGTCATGTTTTATTAATTTAATCTTTAACATATAACTATTAAAATCATAAACCTTAACATAAACAATGAACCGGATCGTGACTAGAAACCATGAACCGTACCGGACCCGTAATCAACACCATACCCCGAACCACTTCGGGGTTTCCCCCTGTTTGCTGCTGCCGTGGGACCCACACCACCAAACCGAGACCATGAGGTCTCGGTGGTGGTTCATAAGCCAAACCGAGACCCCTTGGGGGTTCGGTTTAGGCGTCGGCCACATCAAACACCCCTAAATCCCTTGTTTTGATTTACCCATAACCATTTACATGTTTAATTAATGTTTTTAGTTAGCTTTTTAAAAACATCATGATCTTATGTAATTTATTAAATCAAAACATAAAAGAAAAGGATTAAAAAGGTATACCGAATGCGTAGATCAAACGAGGATGAACACACACGAATGCTTGCACAAAATTCAAGATCAAAAATCAATCGAACACCCCCTTTTGTGTCTTTATATCCGGCGGCCAAAGAGAGAACAAGGAGAAGGAGAAAATCTTTTTAGGGTTTTTGTTATTTTACTGTAATGTGAAAAATGACTAATGATTTTACCTTAACCCCTTGTTAGTAAAAATTAGATGGGCTTGGCCCATCCTCTTGGTGTAGCCGCGGGTAGGGGCCCCACATGGGGTAACCCGTACCTTTTTCCGAGTCTAATTATTTTAGTGTTCGTTCATGTTTTATCATGTTCGTGTTTTATGTGTTCTCGTTAATTATTAACCGTGACTTAATATATTTATTCGTGTTCGTAATAAATATATATACGTAATTAATATTAGTTCGTGATTAATTTACGTTCATGATTTCATGATCGCATGTTCGTGATTAATTATTGTTTAAATAGTTATTGTGTGTTCATACGTAATAAATACTTATCGTGTTCTAACATGTACGTCATACTTAAAATTCTTATACGTGAACGTAATCATACTATAAAAGGAAAGTTTTAATCTAGTACGTACGATCTTAAGGGTACTTTTCATGGTAAAAGCATGCGGGTTTTACAACTCTTCCCCCCTAAAAAGAATAATTCGTCCCCGAATTATAGATAAAGTAAATTGGAAAAGAAGAACATACCCGAATTCAAAATATGAAATGAGGGTAAGAAGCCCGGGTAGACTCCTCTGTTTCCCATGTGGCTTCCCGCTCGGTATGATCCCTCCAAAGGATTTTGACGAATGGAATCGTCTTCCTTCTCATGACTCGTTCTTGTCTGTCAAGAACTCGTTCGGGTTCTTCTATGAATGTGAGATCTTCACGTATCTGTTCCAGTAGATACTGAACCATGTGAAGGGGATGATACTGGTACCCTCTGAGTAAGGACACATGAAACACATTGTGTACATGCGAAAGCTGTGGAGGTAACGCTAACCGGTAAGATACTTCACCGACTCGTTCAATGATATCAAACGGTCCGATGAAACGAGGACTGAGCTTCCCTTTAATCCCAAAGCGTCTAACACCACGTGCCGGCGAAACCTTAAGGAAGACGTGATCTCCTACGTTAAAATGTATGTCCTTACGATGCTTATCGGCGTAACTCTTCTGACGTGACCGTGCTTCCTGAAGTTTCTGCTTAGCTACTGCGATCCTTTCATTGGTCATCTCTATGATTTCTGGTCCTTCAAGTGTTCGCTCGCCAACCTGATCCCAGCAGATTGGGGTGCGACACTTTCTGCCATACAACATCTCGAAAAGAGCACACTTGATACTTGCGTACCAACTGTTGTTGTATGCAAACTCCACCAAACAGATATAATCGTCCCAATCACCCGTCCATTCCAACGCACATGACCTCAACATGTCTTCCAATGTCTGAATCGTTCGCTCCGACTGCCCGTCCGTTTGAGGATGAAAAGCCGTGCTAAGCTTAAGTTGTGTACCCCAAGCTTTCTGCAGACTCTTCCAAAATCGCGAAGTGAATCGAGGATCTCTGTCTGAGACGATGCTGGATGGAGCACCGTGGAGTCTCATGATCTCTCTTCTATACGTATCGGCGAGTTTACTTATCGGATCTTCCTTGCGGATCAGTAAGAAATGAGCTGATTTGGTAAGTCGATCTACGATAACCCAAATTGCATCGTGCTTCCTCTTGGTAGGCGGAAGACCAGTAACAGAATCCATGGTGATTTTGTCCCACTTCCACTCTGGAATATCTAACGGTTGAAGGAGACTGCCAGATCGCTGATGCTCGATCTTAACCTGCTAGCAGGTAAGACATTTGGAGACGTAAGTGGCCACATCCTGTTTCATACCATTCCACCAAAAGTACTGCTTGATTTCATGGTACATCTTAGTCGAACCAGGATGTATAGAGTATGGGGAGCTATGAGCTTCAGCTAACAAGGCTTCCCGGAGTCCTTGGTCATCAGGAACACAAAGTCTCGTGCCCTGCCATACGATACCATCTGCATCTACTCTGAATTCCGTCTGTTTCTCCAAATTCTGAACTATGGCCCAGATTTCTCCATCATCTTTCTGAGCTTCCTTGATCTTAGAGAGTAACTCGGGTTCTACTCCAAGATTATCCTAGTAACCGTGTTGTCCACGTACCATGATCTCGATGTCTAGTCGCTCCAAGTCTCTTATGATTTCCTCCTCAATTTTAATGCCGTTGATCATTCCGGACTTCCTGCTAAGAGCATCTGCTACTACATTTGCCTTTCCGGGATGATATTGTAGATTAATGTCATAATCCTTCAACAGCTCTAACCATCTCCTCTGTCTCATGTTTAATTCACGTTGAGTGAAGATATACTTCAAGCTCTTGTGGTCCATGAAAATGTCACATGATTCTCCATATAAGTAGTGCCTCCATATCTTCAATGCAAACACGACTGCAGCAAGTTTTAAGTCATGCGTAGGGTAATTTTCTTCATAAGGCTTAAGCTGTCGTGAAGCGTACGCTATCACTTTCCCATGTTGCATGAGAATACCACCAAGTCCGTTCCCCGATGCATCACTGTAGATTTGAAATCCACCCGTACCAGATGGGAGAGTAAGAATAGGTGCAGATACTAGCTTCTGCTTCAGGTCTTCAAAGCTCTTCTCTCGTTCTTCAGTCCAGACGAATTTCTCCCCTTTCCGCATCAGTTTGGTCAATGGTAGTGCTAAACGGGAAAAGTTCTCCACGAACCTACAGTAATAGCCAGCTAAGCCTAAGAAACTGCGGACTTCCGTCGCTGATGTCGGCCTCGGCCACTTAGTAATGGCCTCAACCTTCGCTGGATCCATAGTAATTCCTTCTGCTGATACAATGTGACCTAAGAATACCACCTTGTCTAACCAGAACTCACATTTGGAGAATTTAGCATACAACTGCTCCTGGTGAAGAATCTGTAGTATTGTACGAAGATGGTCTTCGTGTTCCTCCTTGGACTTTGAGAAAATCAAGATGTCATCGATGAAGACAATGACGAACTTGTCCAGAAATTCATGGAAGATTCTGTTCATCAAGTCCATGAACACTACTGGAGCATTGGTCAGGCCGAATGGCATAACTACAAATTCGTTGTGGCCATAGCGGGTACGAAAAGCAGTCTTGGCGATGTCCTGCTCCTTAACCCGTAGCTGATGATAGCCTGACCTAAGATCAATCTTGGAGAAGTGTTTGGCCCCTTGGAGTTGGTCAAACAGATCGTCTATATATGGCAGTGGATAACTATTCCGGATAGTAATCTTGTTGAGCTCGCGATAGTCTATGCAAAGACGCATACTGTCGTCCTTCTTCTTAAATAAGACCGGTGCGCCCCATGGAGATGCGCTCGGTCGAATGTAACCTCGTTCTAGAAGTTCTTGCAGTTGATCCTTCAGCTCCTTTAACTCTTTGGGAGCCATGCGATAAGGAGCTTTGGATATCGGTTCAGCTCCTTGTATAAGCTCGATATTAAATTCCACTTCTCGTGCAGGTGGTATGCCCGGAAGTTCTTCTGGAAATACATCTTGGAATTCCGACACTATTGGTTGATCCTGAATTGATGGATATTCAGCATCCATGTCGTGAACCGTAGCTAGATAACCCTCGCAGCCATGTGATAGTAGTGCACCCGCTTGCAGGGTAGATATGATTTGTACAGACCGTCCGGGTACGAACCCGTTATGAATGTACTCTGGTGCATTAACATCACCGAAGATAACTCGATATGAATGGCAGTCTATGGTAGCATGATGCTTGGATAGCCAATCCATGCCCAAAATCATGTCAAAGTCATTCATGTCCAGCGGAAGTGCGTCAACAGGACGAACCTTTTCGTCAAATTCTAGGGGAAGACTCTTGTATACATGGTTATGCGTACAGAGTCCCTCAAAGGCGTGGAAATACTCAGTATATTATCTAGTGGCATGGGGAGCATCCTAAGGTTCTTAGCATAGGCAGTAGAAATGACCGAGTGAGTAGCACTCGTATCGAAAAGAAGACACGCAGCTTGACCATACATATACAAGATTCCAGTGATGGTACCTGTAGACTTGTTGGCCTGGTCTCGAGATGTCATGTAGACACGTCCAGTGGTAGGAGGCGGCTTGGTATCAGCATGGCCCGATGTGCCTTCCATCTCGCCCTTACGACAATCCTTCATGATATGGCCAGGAAGACCACACTTGAAGCATGTGTCAGTGTTACGACGACATGGCCCTGGGTGCCTACGGTGGCAAGTAGAGCAAAGAGGATGAGTATATCCTCCAGCAGGTGCTCTGGCTAGCTGAGGACCTGATAAAACATTTTACATGAGACATGATAATAGGGTATAAAGGACAATGCGAATAATCGTAAGATTGAATACTAGTGATAAGCTAGATGGCTAGGCTGTGAACCTCTCTGGTTCTGGTCCCTACCGTTTCCATGGTTCCTGGTAGAAGATTTGCTAGAGTTTCAGAATATGAGTTATAACATGAAATCATAAGAAAATGCGTAAGTATTAGGACCTGCTGCCGTTGGAGTGTCCAGCGTTGTTACGGTAATTATCATTACCGCCACGCCTATCCATAGTAGAACGGTCGTTAGTCTGACCGTTTCCCTTGGGCTGATGAGGCTGCTGCTGAGTAGCCGGCTGAGACCGGTCCCCAGTTTTCTGCCTGGAAGATACAATTTAAAGAGATGAATAATTGACATATATGGAAAGAATACGGATTGGTCACCGCTTGAATACGAATGTTTACCTCTTGTCGGGTTTCTCAGCTTCCCCGAACTCATCTCTCTCATGCAGCATCTCCAGCTTACGTGCCGCATCGACCACTTGTGCTACAGTGTTGAACGTAGCATACACCAGATTGTTTGCGACCGATGTGCGAAGAGCCCACCTAAAATGGTGTGCCTGCTCTTCAGGAGTACCTGCTGCTGCACCAAGGAAACCAGCTAAGTGAAGAAAACGCTACATAAACTCATTGCTATTCTCCCCAACTCTTTGTCGGATCCCATGGTACTCCCTCTTGAGCTTGTCTTGCTCAGCCTTGGGAAAGAACTGCTCCATCACCCTATCTTTGAACTGATCCCATGTCAAACCAGCCACCCAATCGTCACCTCCCTCAGACTGCTTCAATGCTAACCACCAATTTAACACATCGCCTTCCAACCGGTAGCATGCCAACCTCGCCTTGAACACGGGGTCACAACCCATAACATTGAAAATCTTCTCAATGTGAGCCAAACAGCTTTCAACGTCACTAGGGCTATCTGTTTTCTCGAAAGCTCGAGGGCGGAGCTTGTTGAATCTCTCCAGCCATATTGCCAATGTCACTAGAGGAGGAGGATGAGGTGCTTGGTTATGCTGCTGATTGTTGGCAGCTTGAACCTCAGCCTTGATGTCATTCCTCAGTTGAGCAAGCAGCGCTTGCATTACAGCTTGGATTGCTGCATTGAGTTGTTCCTGCTCGCGTGTGAGAACCATCTGACAGTATAACATAAAACATATGATTAAACAGATTAAAACATAAAATATATATACATGAAAAAATTTATACCAATAAATCAAGAGAAAAATTTTATGCAAGAAAATTTGTATATGAATGCATGATGCAGTTTTATGAAAACTTTTGTATGCTCGAGAGTGAACGCCTATGGTCAGTTCACTCAAATAAAAGACATGACGAGGGGACGCCTATGGGTCGGTCCCAAATTTAAAAGTTTCGATAAAACACATGCGACTAAATAGGGCCAGTCATGTACCAACCATTACTTAGTCATAAACCTGCGACAATGACATATATATGTATGCATAAAAATGATGAATGCATGAAAACGACTGTCAGTTCAAGGAAGACCATAGTGACTACCCACTAATCACAGGTCATATTTTGAGAGCCTACAGGTCGAAGCCTTGGCTCTGATACCATAATTGTAACACCGCATTTTGATAATGGAATGTCACGCGTAATTATGACGTGTCATCAAAGCATACAAGGATAAATGTCTAAACATTACATGACCATAAAAGGAAAATACCGGAATCAAACATCGGTAGTCCAAAAGTAAAGCTCATCACACACAAACATAAGTAATGTAAATGAAAGGACTAAACAATGTCTATGGCAAGAGTATCAAAGTAAAGATAATGCATAAAGTAAAGAAAGGCTAGAAGGCTTCCAATCCACGTACGCTTAAAGTCTACGAGCGTCCCTGAGTACCTGCCGTGTTAGGAACATAGAAAAGGAAAATGGCTGAGCAATACGCTCAGTGCACGGATGTAAAATAAAGCATGAATAATATAAGCATATAAGCATATAACAGCGGAAGAAACTAAGTCCCGAATAACCCGGTTAAGTCTTGGTAAAACTGGTTTTATAGTTTGAAAAGCCTTATGTTTATCTTATAAAAACTGTTTAACATATTCTACCATTAGCCAATATAGGTCATGAAAATCCGCCGTGCATGAATACTTGGAGGGGTGACCTCATCATGCAAATTAGAGGGGCTGCCTCTAATTTAATATACTGGTTTAGGTAGGAGGGATAAGCTCCTTGTGAAGGATGCAAGGCACACACCACATTCACACTGAGTAATCTGCTTGAAAAACATGTAACTAGGATGCACCCATACGCCCCACATGATAAATATAATAATATGGCCAAAAGCTGAAGGGACGCCACGAGCAATCACTCCGCCGTGGGGAAGTCATAACACCAGTGCCTCTAGTGTTATGGTTATGGTACCTCCATAACTAGGTGAAACTGGTCATGCATGTATATGGCTATAGGTATTCTAAATTAAACATAAGCAAATCAAACATATAAACTTATACTACGGGAAAACAGTTGGCTGCATACGGGGAAAACCTAATAAGGAAAGAATGTCCATACTGAAAGGACGGTAATCCGTACCTTATGTCCAGTGAACGAAGAAGACGAATGGAAGAGAGTCCTAATTTGGTATCCTAATGCTACATAAATACATACGTGTATAAGTATCTGATTACTAAATACGTAACTGGTTTTATGTCATGTCTTAGCTTATTTTATACGTTCATGTCATGTTTTACTGTTTTAAGCTTTAAACTGTGTTTATCTTATATTCTATCTATTCTGATTAAGTATTACTTGTATTTCATGTATTATTATGCTTACTGTGTAATAATAAGTAACTTTCTAAAAATAGCAGGTTTCCTAAAATAGAATGTTTCCAAAATAGAAAGTTACCAAAAATAGAAAGTTTAAAAAAATAGAAAGTTTCCAAAAATAGAAAGTTTCCAAAAATAGAAAGTTTCCAAAAATAGAATTACTGCTTAAAATAGATAAGTTTCTAAAAATAGAAAGTTTCCATAAATAGATTAGCTGCCTTATTTAAATAAGTTTCTAAAAATAGAAAGTTTCCATAATTAGATATAAGCTGGTTCAATAAGGTAATTATATAAGCTTAAGTGTTTTCTGATTATTTTTCTAAGTCATATTGATATAAGGTATAGTTTATTAATTATTACATGTAATTTAAATAAACTATAGGTTAAAAGTATTTAATTAAATATATCATGTTTTTAATTAAATAAAGTTAAATACTTAGGTTAAAACATGTATTATTAATTATTAATAATATAACCTAAGTCATGTTAATTAATTAATTATAGCCATGGTTTTTAATAATTAATTAATTATAAAGTCTAAAAATTCATGATCTAATAATTAAATTATAACCTAAGTCATGTTTATTAAATTAATTATGTCATGTTTTATTAATTTAATCTTTAACATATAACTAGTAAAATCATAAACCTTAACATAAACAATGAACCGGATCGTGACTAGAAACCATGAACCGTACCGGACCCGTAATCAACACCATACCCCGAACCACTTCGGGGTTTCCCCCTGTTTGCTGCTGCCGTGGGACCCACACCACCAAACCGAGACCATGAGGTCTCAGTGGTGGTTCATAAGCCAAACCGAGACCCCTTGGGGGTTCGGTTTAGGCGTCGGCCACATCAAACACCCCTAAATCCCTTGTTTTGATTTACCCCATAACCATTTACATGTTTAATTAATGTTTTTAATTAGCTTTTTAAAAACATCATGATCTTATGTAATTTATTAAATGAAAACATAAAAGAAAGGGATTAAAAAGGTATACCGAATGCGTGGATCAAACGAGGATGAACACACACGAACGCTTGCACAAAATTCAAGATCAAAAATCAATCGAACATCCCCTTTTGTGTCTTTATATCCGGCGGCCAAAGAGAGAACAAGGAGAAGGAGAAAATCTTTTTAGGGTTTTTGTTATTTTACTCTAATGTGAAAAATGACTAAAGATTTTACCTTAACCCCTTGTTAGTAAAAATTAGATGGGCTTGGCCCATCCTCTTGGTGTAGCCGCGGGTAGGGGCCCCACATGGGGTAACCCGTACCTTTTTCCGAGTCTAATTATTTTAGTGTTCGTTCGTGTTTTATCGTGTTCGTGTTTTATGTGTTTTCGTTAATTATTAACCGTGACTTAATATATTTATTCGTGTTCGTAATAAATATATATACATAATTAATATTAGTTCGTGATTAATTTACATTCATGATTTCATGATCGCATGTTCGTGATTAATTATTGTTTGAATAGTTATTGTGTGTTCATACGTAATAAATACTTATCGTGTTCTAACACGTACGTCATACTTAAAATTCTTATACGTGAACGTAATCATACTATAAAAGGAAAGTTTTAATCTAGTACGTACGATCTTAAGGGTACTTTTCATGGTAAAAGCATGCGGGTTTTACAATGGGTCTAGTAGTGGGTTTTAAAGGTGGAATGTCAAAATAATACTTTTAAAGTGGTATAAACGGTTTTATAAAACAAGTACACAATTCTGTCCCAAATTTAGAGTCGTGTAAAGTGTCGAGCTGATGGGTTTTAAAGTATGAACTTTGGCTCAAATTTTGGCTTGTAAGTGACCTTGACACCAAATTTCATCGGAATCGGACAAGTCTAGGTAGGGTAGATCGGTGTGTACATTTGGAGTGTACTTGCTGATTTGTATTTTGGACACATAGTTCAATGCTCGTGCGGCGTGAGTTTGAGTATTCACTATTGGACATGGTGACTTACTCAAGTGTTTAGTCATTATATAAATGACTTAGCTACTGGTCCGAGTAAGGTAAAGGGATAGTTTGACTTGGCGTCTTATGACGGGTCAATTTCAAGTGGACAATTGTTTAAGTGGGTAGTGTTGGATAAATGGGTTTATATGGATTCTTTTGCTTCGTGTCAATGGTTTTGAAATGTGAATACTTTGAAAATATTCAAAGTCATGTTATACTTGGTACATATCGATACTTGAGTTCGAGTCTTAACGTGCGCCTTATTTTGATAGGCTGCGGCTTTCGTGTTTCCCGGGCATCCATATCGTCGGTGATCGTCTTACCACTACCATTTCTACTCAGTTTCTGAGTACCGTGATTCACTGACCTCATGGCTAAGGTGAGTTCATAGCCACTTTTTACTTGTACATGGTTTCTAAACACGGGGTGAGATTTTACATGGTGGAACACAACCATTTAAAAACTATATGCTATCCAGAACTTGTATGCTATCCAGAACGTGTATGCTTTCCAGATGAATTCAATGATATTATTGCTTTTAGACGTTAGCCTTGAGTTTCCTCTCCTGATCATGAACCGTTAATTGTCCCGTGTGCTTTGCGCGAAGCGCGAATGCTGTGCATGGATCCATCGGGATTGACTATCCCCGTCACAAGTACCTTGACGCACTAATATTTGTTTATACTTGAGTATTTAGGCTGAATACTCCCTAGAGGAACTAACATCGAGTTAAGCTTCGGTTCATGAACTAAATAGTAATAATATGCACCATGACTATGGACAATGTACATAGTTATTCCCCCCCCCCCCCCCCCCCATTACTTGTTTTATAAATTCTATTGTGTTCCACACCTTTACTGCTAAACCTATGAATATCACTCAACTTTATGTTGACAATTTTACATGTTTAATCTCAGGTATTATTACTCAGATTTGCTTGGATGGGAGCCCGCGGGATATTATTGTAGCTTGGAGATTTCTGTGTAGATTTCAACTTTGGTTTTATCTAAAAACTGTCAGAATATTTTTCTGTATTTTTGGTAATAAAGTGTTATAAGTTATGATGAAATAATAGATCTTTCTGCATATAATACTCTGGGACCTATGTTTAAAACTCTGATCTTTTATGATGTAATGTACATGTTTTTATTACGTCAGCTTTGTGTCAATTGTAATTCATTGTTTCTTGTACCATGACGTGTTACCCCCTCGTTGCCTAGTTGTTCCATGTCAGATTCTGGGGGTCTCAAAATATACGCACTTGGCTAGGTGTGTTGGGCTGAAATAATACATGTTAACGTTCAATGTCATGAGGCTTATGTAATAACAACGATAATTATGTCCGTACAACATAATTGTCTTTCGATGAATTATTAACGATGGAAGGTTATACAGAATACTTGTGTTCTCTTTACTTAATTTAAACTCATTCACTCAGCAATTTTGTTGACTTTATAGCATGTTTTATCTCAGGTCCATAGGGAAGGAACTGTGAGACCCCCAAAATCTGACATGGAACAACTAGGCAACGAGGGGGTAACACGTCATAGTACAAGAAACAATGAATTATAGTTGACGCAAAGCTGACGTAATAAAAGCATATATATCACATCATAAATGATCAGAGTTTTAAACATAGGTCCCAGAGTTTTATATGCGGAAAGATATATTATTTCATCATGATTTATAACATAAAGTTGCCCAAAAGATATAATAAATTTCTGACAGTTTATACTAAAACCAGTCTTTTAAAAGCATCACAGAAATCTCCAAGCTGCGATAATATCCTGCGGGCTCCCATCCAAGCAAAGCTAATTAATAATACCTGAGATTAAACATGTAAAATCGTCAACACAAAGTTGAGTGAAATTCATAGGTTTAGCAATAAAGGTGTGGAACACAAGCATTCATTTGTAAAACAAGTAAATAGAGAAAATGGTTATGATCATTAACCATAGTCTGAAACCAATATTATTGCTATTTAGTTCATGAACCGAAGCTTAACTCAAAGTAAGTTCCTCTAGGGAGTATTCAGCCTAAATACTCAAGTATAAACAAATGTAAGTGCGTCAAGGTAATCGGGACGGGGATTGTCATTCCCGATGGATCCACCCACAACATTCGCGCTTAGCGCAAAGCATACGGGACAATTAACGGTTCATGATCAAGAGAGGAAACTTAAGGCTATTAACTATAAGCAATAATATCAATGAAAACTGTTGGAAAGCATACAAGTCTGAATAGCATACAAGTTCTGAATAGCATACAGTTTTTTTTTTAAATGGATGTGTTCCACCATGTAAAATCTCACCCCGCGTTTAGAAACAATGTACAAGTAGTAAAAGGGGCTATGAACTCACCTTTAGTAAGTAATCACAAGGTAAAAGGGGCTGAGCAAAAAGAAGTCTTCACGGACCTATGCAATGGTGACGCGTAATAAGAATGCGTTCAATGAAGCAATAACGTTTTAGAAGTGGTGGGACATAGTATGACTAGGTAACTTGCGTGCGATGGCGAGATCTAAGCTTAAGTTAAAATTTTGACCCAACACCTTGAACCTACTGTAATAACCTAATATCAACCTTGTATGATTGTCCAAGCATTTATGTGTGGGTTCCGAACACATTTAAGACTCGGTTTGAAAAACCAAAACAAGGGACTGCATTCAGTTTTCTGAAAAAGGCTGTGAAAATTTGGTCATATCTAAAAATCTATAATAGTACAGGAGGTGAAATTTCTTGACATGTATAGGTATTTCTCTTACCTTTAAAAGTTGGGAAATAACAGCCCTAGAACTATTTTCAATCAACGGGAAATGCACTTTTAGTGACAGACTATCAAAACAGAAAGTTGTAAACGTCTTTCGTACCTTACGGTAGATTAAGAATAAATCCCAATCGGTAAAAGATTTTGACACGAAACCAAAAAGAGAAGTTTTATTATATTTGTAGCTAATCTAAAAAGTCATAAAATCATAAATTAATCCTTTTTACCCAAGTCAATTTACCCACGTTTTAAGCATAACATTCAGATTTGACCTAGTTTAGTAAAACGACCGTTTCGGGCTCATCCGGACACTTCCCGTTTTCATCCAACTCAAAACATACTAATCACATCAGTGGGTATCCATTTTTCAAATAAAAACAAGGTCATATGTTTAAGAAAATTTTGCCATGACCTGTTTGTTTCTGTGGTGATTTCCATACTACAAAAACAACTCCATTTAGCTACCTAACCTCAATCAAGCAACACTTAGGCTATACCAAATCGCCACGCAAGTGTCCTAAGTCCTAATATGCCCTAAGTATCTATAATCTCAGTGGTTTTCATCGAAGGAATTCAAAATTCATGAATAAAAAGAATCAAAGTACTAGTAACATCAAAACTAAAATGCTAGGAGTGACTATACCTTCATAACAAGTAGGAATTAATCCAAACACGCAAATTAAACAATTCCTCCTCCTTGATCCTTAGAAATTTCGTGGCCCTTAACCACGTGTTAAGTCAATCACAGTACTCAGCAATTGAGTAGAAATAATGTAGTGAGACGATCACCGACGATATGGATGCCCGGGGAAAACACGAAAACCGCAACCTATCACAATAAGGGGCGCGTTAAGACTCGAACTCAATATCGATATATATACCAAATATAACATGACTCAAATGTTTTCAAAGTATACATGTTTCAAAACCATTGACACGAATCAAAAGAATCCATTTATCCAACGTTACTCGTTATAACACTTGAACACTTGAAAATGACTCGTCATACGACGCCAAGTCAACGCAAGTCAAACTATCCTTTACCCTTATTTGGACCAGTAGCTAAGTCATTTATATAATGACTAAGCACTTGAGTAAGTCACCATGTCCGATGGTGAACACTCAAACTCACGCAACACAAGCATTTGAACTACGTGTCCAAAATAAAAATCAGCAAGTACACCCCGAATGTACACACCGATCTACCCTATCTAGACATGTCCGTTTTACATGAAAATTGGTTTCAAGGTCACTTATAACCTGTATAAGACCTCACAAAAATTTGAGCTAAAGTTCACACTTTAAAATCCATCAGCTCGACACTTTACTCGACTCTAAATTTTAGGACAGATTTGTGCACTTGTTTTGTAACACCGTTTGGACCACTTTAAAAATACTATCTCGACAATCCGTCTTTTGAAACCACTACTAGACTCATCAAACTCAGTTTGTAAACTTTGAAAATCAGTAGTATCAACTATCTAACCAAGCCTAAAGTCCCCGAGAGTCGACCCAAAATCAGCCACAATTTCGGATTGTGCCGACTTGCGTCTCCCGGTACACGAAAACTAAAACTAGCATAACTTTTGACTCGTAATGAGTTATAAGCTCTATCTTATACCGAAACGACCGTCTCGGAAAACTCTACAACAATTTCAAATAATCTTAGTCTTTCACAGACCTTAAAACCACGAAACATACTGTTTAAGGCTGCTGTCCCAAATTAGCTTTTTAGAAAACATGACAAATCTATTTTTCACTCAAAACCAATCATTCCCATACCCCTAGGATCACTATACTATCATACCCATCAACCAAACACTCCAAAAAACACTTGTATGAAAAATATAACAAAAATCAAAGATTAAAAACAAGACTTTTTATGATCAAAACTACATAACCTTACCAAAAATGACACAAGCATGATGATTAAATCATCATACCATCATGAAATCAAAAGTTCTTGAAATCTTGATGCATGTAAGAAAATTTTGTATCATTAGAATCACAATTAAATTCTAAGAATGGGTCTTTATTTTGTTTTGGATGAATCATGATGGATGGTGGTGGTTGATGGTGGTAAGTGGTGGCAAAAATGGAGGTGGGAGGGAGAGAAATTGTTGTGGTGTGTGTTTTTTATGAATAAAGTGGAAAAAAAAAGTTAATATATATGCTAGCTAGTGGAGGGACTAATATTGCCAAGTTTGAAACTTGTGGACTTAAAAACAATTAAAAGTTTTAAAGGGTAGAAAATGGTTATTGGTAAATATTGAAAATATTTACGGGGCTCGGGTTTCGTAAAGATACTTTTCAAAAGTTACAATGCATCGTAAAAATGATTATACGATTTCTCGACACGACTTAATACGTAATTGAAACGACATCATCGAAAATATTAATTATCGAAACAATCGATAAGTAAACGTAAAACTTTGGGCATTCGTCGGTATCGCGATCACTAGGAATTCTTGTTGTACATTGATTTGAATAAATTCGTTGTAAAACGCAAACGGGTGATTTTTAAATCAAAACATTGATTTAAAATAAATATGGAAAAATAAAATAAAAATTTATAATTCCATACAAAGTATTTATCGATGATCAGAAAAATACTTAAAAAGTATAATTTAAAAATCTCAGGATTTACATATAGCAATACAAGAAAACGTAATACGTTGGAAAAATTCAAGAAGCACGAATAAAAAGAATAAAATATTGTTGGGAAAGTACGGGTTCTCACAGTCTTCCCCCCTAAAGGAACTCTGGTCCCCAGAGTTCTCCTGAAAACAGTAGAAGATGCAAACAAGAGGAGGTACAAAGTGTAGAACAAAATTCATTGCATCCCAGGTAAACTTCCGTACCATGACGAATCTTAACGGTTAGAATTCACTATGCCTCAGTTTCTTAACTCCTTTTCGTATAACTTTTCAGTCTTGGATTAGGATAACGATCTTTCAATACGGAGATACATCGAGAGATAGAGTTGTTGGAAATACGTGCGATAAACTAACAAGAATGAACACAAGAATCGCTTAAACAGGCAAAGTGCGATAAAATGAACCAAGATTGTAAATCAACAAGGGGTCGCAAATCGTGCAACTGTAAAACGTGACAATCTTAAAACGTAATAATCCAGTCACAAGCGAAATAGAAGGGAAAAGAAAATGAATAGCATATGATCATTTAAAATACAAGTTGTCTCAATCAGTTGTCTAGCATTTTGGGATTACTTTAAAAACTCAGTTTAAATATTTTCTTAATTAAAAGAAAATTTTACCAGATGTAGTGATTTAAAAATCAAACTCTATATTTAGAGAGTAAGCTGTTGCTATATCTTTTTCTTGATCAGGATTTTCAAAACAAAAGTAGAACAGTTCAAGATAGTTATCCTGATCGGCTTAAGAACTTTTGGATGACTGTATTAAATTATCGTTAAAACTCGGGTTTATCGTCACCATTAGAGAAAATTCAGATTTTTTTTTCAAGTTATTTTGAATCATTGTTAGAAATTATAAATTAATTTAAATAATTTCATTAAGTTGACAATAAAGTATGATATAATCAAATACTTTAAAAGATACAGCTTGATATCCTTTGAAACATTAGGTAAATTTACCAAAGAGGATATATAGATCCGATACTTAACTTGAAACAGTTATTTTGGTAATTTAAACATTTGATAAAATGTATAAAATGTTCTTAAAAATTAATAATAATTTTTTTTTTAGAAATTAAAGAAAGTGTTTAAGATATCAAACGATAAACACGTAACAGTTTCTGGTTTTCAAAAGGTGACAAGACAGCAACGAATGTGAATCATATAAAGGTCAACAATCTGTATGCGAGCAATATACAAAGGAATAAGACGGAAGTCGTATCAATTCTTAACAAACGTGGTAGAATAGTCACGTCAATAATAAAAATAATAAGAAACAATGATTATAGCAAGATTAATTCACGAGTGCGGTTGGCGTCACCAATAACGGTTTATTAAGTTCTCGGTGGTCGAAATACGATCGAAAGGGAAAAGCCACACAACGAATTTTCGAATCAAAGAAAATTCTTAAGAAGTCGATTGAGAGAAGTTCCAGTAAGATGAAAAACATTAGAAATGAAAGGCGAAATCATCACATGATTCACACGAATGAAATTTCAAGACGATAGTATCTTAACACATATCATGGCAATTACACGTAATCATCGTTCACGTCCAGTCATAAATCACTAATCGCGTCCAGAGACGTTTCGAAGGTCTACCAAAATAGGTAGATATGGTCAATCGATGTAGGAACATAGCAACGTTGAAACTTTCAAGTCAGGTATCAATGGTAAGAATTTAGGCAAATGGTAACGAAAATTGTATCATGAGGATGATGAGGTAACAAGTAAAGCAAGGATCGTTGAGTAAAGAAATCTGTGCTCGAGGCATGTACTTAGTTCAAGAAAAGATAATGGTTCATATGTGTATGTTGCAAACTATTGCTACTCGCATAAAATGTAAAAGTTTTCAAAACTTTATTTTATCAAACATTTTAAGCAACATAACTAAAAAGTTGATTCTAGGTTAAATATTTAAGGTGACTATTATTTGGCCTTGCATGGCTCCTTCTAAATTAGGCATAGGTGATCCGGCCATGCATAATTTAGGACTAGCAATGCGATGCTCAGCTTTGTCAACCAATATTACATATCATATGATTTAAAATATGCATATAATGCCATTTGTAAAACAGGAATCAAAATAGTTTATGAAAATTTTTCGCATATCAGTTACTGGCTAACTGTTTTAAATCGAAAATTCGTATAGTTACAAGGGTTCTTTATAAGACCGTATTAGAACAATTTGTGAAAATACATTGTAAAATTAATATAAATTAATTTTATAAGATAACCTTCAAGTATTTTGTAAAGTCCAAGTGGAACTTATGTAAAATGATTCGCAAACAATACCAGTTTGAGTTGTATGGTAACATGACAATAGTTTATAAAGTAGCGAGTGGGTTACAAGAGGGAAATAAGGAGTAGTTCAAGACAACCAATAAAACGGTTACAAGGTGATTAGGTTTCAAGAGGTTTAGCCGAAATCGTCAGGAGACACGTGTCAAGATGATAACAAACGATATGAAAGCAAGATCTTCAAATCTCGGTCCAAATCAGTGGTACGATAGAAGCAAAGAAAGACAATGGAATGACAAATAAGTCATAAATAAAAGAAAGGAATAAGGAATCCGTATGTGCGCATCGTAATTTATTTGACAAAAATATACTTTTAAGAAAGTAGGGTATCAGTTAACAAATAGTACAATCACTTCGAAAAGCTTCTATATTAGGAAGTTACCGAATTTCAAAAGTTCAAGATCTAGGTACATGTATGACCGAACTCAAAGTTACTATTCTATTCTTTTCAAACGCAATCATTGTTTTTAGTTTGCAAAATATCATTAGTTAAAGTTTTACGAGCTCAAACGAACTCAAAAACGCTTCAATCCATGTTTTTAACTTTTATTAGTTTTGACCTTTGGGTTTGACTAGACCAATTAACTCACTAAACGATATTCTAAGACTCAAAGTCTAATGCATTTCGATGTAAAACAATGTTTTGAACAACTTTCTAGTTTTACCCGAGACTTGAAACGGAATAAAAATGGACGAAAATGCCCTAGCATTAAATCTGTTAACAAAATGATATTTTAGCATTATTCAGAAAATAACTTCTTAGATTTTACAATCTCAAATGAGCGTAACTTGCTCGATTTTAAAGTTTACTGGTCAAATTTTATGTCCTAAACGGACGTCTCAACATGTAGAAATATATATATATTTTTATGTCTAAAGTTATAAAAATATTTTCTCGACACTGTTAAACTTCCTGTAAAGTTTCTGTACAAAGTATATTTTTCGACACAACTTGAAATTAAATCCAAATTTCATGATAACTCAAAATTAATGTACACATAGGACTTGTGGATTCCATAAAGACGAAAGAAGGTAAACTGTATAATTAGTCATGTAAAGAAAACACAGTATAGAAATGGTTCAAGAATGCCAACGATAATCGGAGACATAAGAAAAACGACGCATATCATCCGTGTCTTCGGCTGCAAGATGCAATGCAAAAAGGTCTCTTGGTGGCATGATTTCCAAAATCACAAGATATATCGAGAAAGAAACGGGACAATAGCAAGTGGCATTCCTGGAGCAAAGAGGTTCAATGAAAAGGGAGGATACAAGTAGGATCGTATTCCAAACGATCATCACATAATATATGACGATTATGTGTTCAAGGTACAACGGATGTTCTAAGTTGAAATCGAAACGTAGAATGGTCAATGAAGTAAGATGTAATCCATGTACAAGTGTCGCGTAAAACGGTGGCGTAAAGGTAAATCAAGATTATGAAAACCCACAATATTATTCAGCACTGATTCAACGAATTCTTCGAGATGTGAGACTCACACGATGTCCTTTAGTCTTTCTAGGAGACACATTGAGCTACACAATGGTCTATAGACTAGACATTCAATTATGAATGGTCAGAAAGAAAATCTGCGTATCTAAGTAGATATTTTAAGGGAAATAAACAATGAAAGCAACGCACACGGTAGTAGAATGAAAATCAGAAGTTCATCGAAAACAACACTTATTCAATCCCGAACAATGGTATCGCGATAGTATGCACAACACGTATCAACGAGTCAAGAAAAACAGACGGTTCAAACCGAACGAGCATATAAAGTTAGTCGTATCACGCATAAATGAAATAGCAATAGTACTCAGAAAAATGAGTATGAAAAGTCGGCAGCATACGCGCTCTGAATACAAGTGTGTAACGTCATAACAATATGAAATCATTGTAACAAGATCAGTTCACAAGAATAATAATTCAAGATATGCAGTAAGAGCAAATGTAATTAAGTAATATCCAATGATAATTCATGAAGCACAAAGGCTTTGAAAAGACATAGTAATTATCGTCATTAGGGTAATGTAATATTTCAAAATAAAATCAAGAGATGAAATATTAAAACGATAATTAAAAGTAAATAATAAGGATTAGAGAGTTACCCGCGCAGATATCGAACAACATTGGCAGATTCTGTGGTTGACACTTAAAACATGAAATATTTGAACTTTCGGTTATAGACTAAGTTTTTGAAAAATGACTCAGTTCCCTATAACCATCGCTCTGATACCAATCTGTGAGACCCCCAAAATCTGACATGGAACAACTAGGCAACGAGGGGGTAACACGTCATAGTACAAGAAACAATGAATTATAGTTGACGCAAAGCTGACGTAATAAAAGCATATATATCACATCATAAATGATCAGAGTTTTAAACATAGGTCCCAGAGTTTTATATGCGGAAAGATATATTATTTCATCATGATTTATAACATAAAGTTGCCCAAAAGATATAATAAATTTCTGACAGTTTATACTAAAACCAGTCTTTTAAAAGCATCACAGAAATCTCCAAGCTGCGATAATATCCTGCGGGCTCCCATCCAAGCAAAGCTAATTAATAATACCTGAGATTAAACATGTAAAATCGTCAACACAAAGTTGAGTGAAATTCATAGGTTTAGCAATAAAGGTGTGGAACACAAGCATTCATTTGTAAAACAAGTAAATAGAGAAAATGGTTATGATCATTAACCATAGTCTGAAACCAATATTATTGCTATTTAGTTCATGAACCGAAGCTTAACTCAAAGTAAGTTCCTCTAGGGAGTATTCAGCCTAAATACTCAAGTATAAACAAATGTAAGTGCGTCAAGGTAATCGGGACGGGGATTGTCATTCCCGATGGATCCACCCACAACATTCGCGCTTAGCGCAAAGCATACGGGACAATTAACGGTTCATGATCAAGAGAGCAAACTTAAGGCTATTAACTATAAGCAATAATATCAATGAAAACTGTTGGAAAGCATACAAGTCTGAATAGCATACAAGTTCTGAATAGCATACAGTTTTTTTTTTAAATGGATGTGTTCCACCATGTAAAATCTCACCCCGCGTTTAGAAACAATGTACAAGTAGTAAAAGGGGCTATGAACTCACCTTTAGTAAGTAATCACAAGGTAAAAGGGGCTGAGCAAAAAGAAGCCTTCACGGACCTATGCAATGGTGACGCGTAATAAGAATGCGTTCAATGAAGCAATAACGTTTTAGAAGTGGTGGGACATAGTATGACTAGGTAACTTGCGTGCGATGGCGAGATCTAAGCTAAAGTTAAAATTTTGACCCAACACCTTGAACCTACTGTAATAACCTAATATCAACCTTGTATGATTGTCCAAGCATTTATGTGTGGGTTCCGAACACATTTAAGACTCGGTTTGAAAAACCAAAACAAGGGACTGCATTCAGTTTTCTGAAAAAGGCTGTGAAAATTTGGTCATATCTAAAAATCTATAATAGTACAGGAGGTGAAATTTCTTGACATGTATAGGTATTTCTCTTACCTTTAAAAGTTGGGAAAGAACAGCCCTAGAACTATTTTCAATCAACGGGAAATGCACTTTTAGTGACAGACTATCAAAACAGAAAGTTGTAAACGTCTTTCGTACCTTACGGTAGATTAAGCATAAATCCCAATCGTTAAAAGATTTTGACACGAAACCAAAAAGAGAAGTTTTATTATATTTGTAGCTACTGTAAAAAGTCATAAAATCATAAATTAATCTTTTTTACCCAAGTCAATTTACCCACGTTTTAAGCATAACATTCAGATTTGACCTAGTTTAGTAAAACGACCGTTTCGGGCTCATCCGGACACTTCCCGTTTTCATCCAACTCAAAACATACTAATCACATCAGTGGGTATCCATTTTTCAAATAAAAACAAGGTCATATGTTTAAGAAAATTTTGCCATGACCTGTTTGTTTCTGTGGTGATTTCCATACTACAAAAACAACTCCATTTAGCTACCTAACCTCAATCAAGCAACACTTAGGCTATACCAAATCGCCACGCAAGTGTCCTAAGTCCTAATATGCCCTAAGTATCTATAATCTCAGTGGTTTTCATCGAAGGAATTCAAAATTCATGAATAAAAAGAATCAAAGTACTAGTAACATCAAAACTAAAATGCTAGGAGTGACTATACCTTCATAACAAGTAGGAATTAATCCAAACACGCAAATTAAACAATTCCTCCTCCTTGATCCTTAGAAATTTCGTGGCCCTTAACCACGTGTTAAGTCAATCACAGTACTCAGCAATTGAGTAGAAATAATGTAGTGAGACGATCACCGACGATATGGATGCCCGGGGAAAACACGAAAACCGCAACCTATCACAATAAGGGGCGCGTTAAGACTCGAACTCAATATCGATATATATACCAAATATAACATGACTCAAATGTTTTCAAAGTATACATGTTTCAAAACCATTGACACGAATCAAAAGAATCCATTTATCCAACGTTACTCGTTATAACACTTGAACACTTGAAAATGACTCGTCATACGACGCCAAGTCAACGCAAGTCAAACTATCCTTTACCCTTATTTGGACCAGTAGCTAAGTCATTTATATAATGACTAAGCACTTGAGTAAGTCACCATGTCCGATGGTGAACACTCAAACTCACGCAACACAAGCATTTGAACTACGTGTCCAAAATAAAAATCAGCAAGTACACCCCGAATGTACACACCGATCTACCCTATCTAGACATGTCCGTTTTACATGAAAATTGGTTTCAAGGTCACTTATAACCTGTATAAGACCTCACAAAAATTTGAGCTAAAGTTCACACTTTAAAATCCATCAGCTCGACACTTTACTCGACTCTAAATTTTAGGACAGATTTGTGCACTTGTTTTGTAACACCGTTTGGACCACTTTAAAAATACTATCTCGACAATCCGTCTTTTGAAACCACTACTAGACTCATCAAACTCAGTTTGTAAACTTTGAAAATCAGTAGTATCAACTATCTAACCAAGCCTAAAGTCCCCGAGAGTCGACCCAAAATCAGCCACAATTTCGGATTGTGCCGACTTGCGTCTCCCGGTACACGAAAACTAAAACTAGCATAACTTTTGACTCGTAATGAGTTATAAGCTCTATCTTATACCGAAACGACCGTCTCGGAAAACTCTACAACAATTTCAAATAATCTTAGTCTTTCACAGACCTTAAACCCACGAAACATACTGTTTAAGGCTGCTGTCCCAAATTAGCTTTTTAGAAAACATGACAAATCTATTTTTCACTCAAAACCAATCATTCCCATACCCCTAGGATCACTATACTATCATACCCATCAACCAAACACTCCAAAAAACACTTGTATGAAAAATATAACAAAAATCAAAGATTAAAAACAAGACTTTTTATGATCAAAACTACATAACCTTACCAAAAATGACACAAGCATGATGATTAAATCATCATACCATCATGAAATCAAAAGTTCTTGAAATCTTGATGCATGTAAGAAATTTTTGTATCATTAGAATCACAATTAAATTCTAAGAATGGGTCTTTATTTTGTTTTGGATGAATCATGATGGATGGTGGTGGTTGATGGTGGTAAGTGGTGGCAAAAATGGAGGTGGGAGGGAGAGAAATTGTTGTGGTGTGTGTTTTTTATGAATAAAGTGGAAAAAAAAAGTTAATATATATGCTAGCTAGTGGAGGGACCAATATTGTCAAGTTGAAACTTGTGGACTTAAAAACAATTAAAAGTTTTAAAGGGTAGAAAATGGTTATTGGTAAATATTGAAAATATTTACGGGGCTCGGGTTTCGTAAAGATACTTTTCAAAAGTTACAATGCATCGTAAAAATGATTATACGATTTCTCGACACGACTTAATACGTAATTGAAACGACATCATCGAAAATATTAATTATCGAAACAATCGATAAGTAAACGTAAAACTTTGGGCATCCGTCGGTATCGCGATCACTAGGAATTCTTGTTGTACATTGATTTGAATAAATTCGTTGTAAAACGCACACGGGTGATTTTTAAATCAAAACATTGATTTAAAATAAATATGGAAAAATAAAATAAAAATTTATAATTCCATACAAAGTATTTATCGATGATCAGAAAAATACTTAAAAAGTATAATTTAAAAATCTCAGGATTTACATATAGCAATACAAGAAAACATAATACGTTGGAAAAATTCAAGAAGCACGAATAAAAAGAATAAAATATTGTTGGGAAAGTACGGGTTCTCACAGGAACTCGAGGAAGGTGGTTTCGTGAAGCTTGCTTATTTGAAATGTCTTTAGCCCGCTTTTCTAAAACATATCCATTCAAAGAACTTTTATCATTTTTTTGTGTTTGTAAAATTTAAATTATCTAGGACCATGTGAAAAGCTTTATCGTTGAATGGATGAATGAATGTTTCTATTAACACGACTCGTTTTGAGCCGTTTTCTATGATTATGAGCTTGAATTATGTAAGTAACACCCAAGGACCCTTCCGCTGCTATGACCGAAATTGAGGGTGTTACAAAAACCCAAGATTAACATGAAATATAGTGATTTGAACACTTTAATCTGCAAATTAAATAAGTTCTACTTTAAAATTTTGTTTTAAAAATGAGAGACTATAAATGTATATCAGACTATAAATGTGTATTATAGTTGAATTTATGATTTGATTAGTATGAGTTCAACGTATATACACCTCATGTTTATATATGTCAACTTTGTTAGACTTGGAAAACGCTTATTGATAGGTGTGAAAACACCCATCCTTTTTACCACTTAATTACAATAATAACCGAGCCAAAACGTGTATTTTATGTCAATTATGTCGGAATTATGCGTGGTTTGTGTTTTTGTTGTAATTTAGGACGAAAAGGTGAAAAGTGGAGAAAACACGGCATTCACGAGCTTTTATCGAAGAAAAAGACGAAAGATGAAGTCGAAAGATCAAAAGTGGAAAAAGAACGGAAGTCCAAGACTAATTCTGAAGATTTATTGAAGAAAAAGTCAAAAGACGGAAGTTTACTAAAAAGCCGAAGAACTCGAGTCTTATTTACGAAGAAAATACAAGACGAGTTTGAAGAAATCCCAAGACAAAGTCCAAGTATTAAGAAGACTAATAAAAGATTAAAGAGATCAAGGACCTAAGTGCGCAATTAAGAGAAAGAAGAAAGAGGGAGGAAGCTTCCTAAGCTCCTCCCTAATCTCCCTATAAATACCAACCAACCTCATTTGTTGAGAGTTGTTGGTGGCTTGACAACCCATCCTTCCACCATTTTCATTTTCATGTTCTTTAATTTTATGCACCTTAATTTCATGTTATGCACCTTTAATTCTCTTTTAATTCCAAGAAAGTTTCCATTTAATTGATGTTAATCTTTACTTTATTGTTAATCTCCTTCTTCCTTCCTTGCTTGATTTGTTCTTAATCTTTGTGTTCATGTTCTTGAGTTTTCTTATTTTCAATCAAGTGGGTTTTGATTGATTTGGTTTTATTTGTTAGTTTTGATGATTTGTTTTGATTGATTATTGTTAGTTGTTGTTTATTGGTTGTTTTGGTTTAATCTTTTGGTTTGATTTGGTTAGATTTGATCAAATTCGTACCTACTGTTCTTTTATGCTGTTACTGTTCTTTCCCAGACTTTCCGAATAGGCTTTTCATTTTCCTTCTATGCGGAATATTTTGAACTTTCCGAATAGACTGTCTTTACATTCTTCTATGCGGAATATTAGATATTCCGTATAGAATCCCTATTCGGAATATCTGGATATTCCGAATAGAGACCCTTACTCGGAATATCTGATTATTCCGAATAGAGTTTTCTATTCGGAATATTTTGATTATTCCGAGTAGAGTCTTCTATTCGGAATGTTCAAATATTCCGAATAGGCCTACTTTTCCGCATAAGCATTTATTTTTATTATTATTCCACATAGGGTACTTTTTCCGCATAGTGTTTTTATTCCGCATAGCTTAAATATTCCGTATAGTTTTTTATTGAGTTTTTAGTTTTCCGTTTTAAACTTTATTTTTTTCCCGCCTTTTTCTTTATTTGCATTTTTACTTGCTTTCCTTTTATTTAAGTTTTATTTCACGTCATTTACTTTATTTGCCTTTTAAATTTCTCGTCATTTATTCCCCGTTAAGTTTTTATCTTTAATTGTTTCCTTTTACCGTCTTTACTTTATCGTTATTTGTTTCAAGTCTTTATTTTTAATTAGTTTTAGACAACGACCATTCCCTTTTTATTCCACCAAGAACAACTAATCTCACACAATTAACCCGAGATCAATTCGAAGAGACACCGAGAAAACGAACTTGAATTGATACAAAATCTCTACATTAAAATGGCGCCGCTGCCGGCTCTTTTCGTGAAGATCGAAGGTTTTTTGTGAATGACGCGTTGGATTTTGGGATCCGTTCACTTGTGAACGTTATTTTTCTTGTCAAAAACTTTCAAAAATACAAAAACATTTGAAAAACCATAAAAGCATTTCTTTTTCAAAGTTTTGCACCAAAAATATTCTTCTTGCTTATCTATCTTTCTCTATGGATTTTTATGTCAATTGCGTCGGATGCGGGAGACGATTGTACGGGAACGACTCTTGTCAATGGTGTACATGTGAGCGGTGCGGAAACGATATCAACGATACACAATTAATACCAGGATTTTGTCCTTTGTGCCACTCACTTAATTCGTCCTTTTTGAATCCACCTACTCTTTCCCCGTGCATCTATTGTGGAAGCGATTCTCATTGGCATGTTTCGTGCCCGGTTCAATACTCGTATGATTACGGGCAAGAACCGGAGTACAATTATGACAATGAAAATAACTATCCACAAGACGCACCCGACTTTTCTCCTTACCCTTCTTGCCAAAATTGTGGGGGTCCTCATGATTCTTCTTATTGTCAACCACTGAATTGTTATGAGCCAAATCTGTGTCCTCAGTTTTCTTCACCTATGGATTATTATGAACCAAACCCGGTTTCTAATTATTCTCAACCGATGAACAACTACGAGCCACAACTTTGCTATAATTTAGGTTTTCTACACTATGAGCCCCCACATCACACCCTCAATCATCAATCCTCTCAGCAAATTCATCTTGACCCACAACAAACTACCTCAAATGAAGAAACACATTCCTTTGTTTCGCAACTTCAAGAAGTCGTTGTTTTGCTTAAAGAACTTAGGGACGAGGAAAAGCGACTTGAGCAAGTATCTAATCTTCGTGATTATACCCCTCCGCTTGTGCATCAATACTATTATGATGATGACGATGATGTTGTATGCACTTTCAACTCATCTTCTGAAGTTGTTGCTCCTACTCTCGATGTTCCTACTGCGTCTAAGGATCTAGACTCTTTACATGAGCTTAGTGATGTTGGTCTCGACAAAGTATTGGATGATGAGGTTTGTGACTTACCTGCTATGGAGCCTGAGGACGACGTTGCTCTTACGGAAGAGGTCGATCCTAGTGATGACGATTCTTCTCTCTGCTATGAGAATTTCACTTTTGAAATTTCTCAATCTCCACCGGGAGATGCAGACGATGACGATTTATTCTCTCCGGTTTACGAGAAGTTCACCGATGAACATGATCGTGTGGATGAAGTGGAAGACGTACTTCTTCGCGATAGATTACGGAAAGTGCACCTTCTTATTGATCAAATCGAAGCGTTCACTTCTCCTTCTCCTGCCGAGTCTTTGCCTCCATCTATTCCTCCCGTTGAAGATAATGACCCATTGCTGGAAGAAATTGATATTCACTCCATACCACCAGGTAATGATGACGATGATTTGGAGGGGGACATTGTTTTTGCTAATTTGCTACAGGAAAATATTGTCCCAAGTCCCCCTCCCGAGCACCTTTCATCCTCCCCTTTAGCCACTATTACGGAGGATGAGTGCTTTGACCCGGGAGGCGACATTCATTATGCTATGATTGATAACAATACGGCTTTGCCGTTTGCTCAGCCTCCATTGTCTTTGGGGGAGGACAATGTGCTTACTATACCCAACCCACCTCCCGTGGATCTTGAATTCACATACTTCTCGTATGTTGAAAGGACCTTCCTCCCATTCAAGACTTATCCCCCCGCCTCTCCTTTGTTGATGTCAACCGGGAACGAGGACAAGGTCTTTGATCCCGGTATCACATTCGAGGCTTCCCCATGGACCATTTAATTCGGGGACGAGTCAGGCTCGTGACTCGGTTAATATAAACAAGCGCTTTTTGGGAGGCAACCCAATTATCTATCTATTTTCACCATAAGTGTAGGGGGGAGCCCCGTGGTGTTTCTTGCTTTCTTTCTTATCATGTGCAGGGATTAGAGCTTCAAAGACACACTCTTGATGACTTTTGACGAACCGTGATTCCGTGTTCCCTTCTTCCCGGTTCTATCCTAAACTCTTTTCGATTCACTATTTTATATTTCTCAATATTAAAATAGGAATCTCTTTAGTTGTCTTTTCCTTAGCAAGATCTAAACAAAGTGCACAATGTCATAAGTGTAGGGGAGTTTACTCCCACATGCTTAAACATTGAGGACAATGTTTATATTAAGTGTAGGGGGGACTTCTATCGAAGTTAAGTGGTCTTTTCCTTGTATTTGCCCTCATTTTAACCGGAAAATCGACTTTTCGACATTTTTCAAAATTTTTAATCTATTTTGGCCTAGTTTAGTTCCCATTATTTTTGCTATTTTTCTCTTATTTTAATAAAAATGGTTTTAACAAGTTTAGTTATCTTAGATATATTAGGCCCGTTGTGAATATTTTGACTCAACCCGAGTTTACTTATCCGAGTTCACTCTAGCTAGTATCCTTAACCATGTAGACCTTAATTGGTTTATTGGGCTAAGCATCCACGAGTCTCATTCTTTGAGATTTTAAATTGTGGAGGACGAGAAATGATAGAGTTGGTTACAAGTTTGGTATTCTCTCATTAACTTATGTGAGTTAATTATGATCTTTTTCTCCCATCACTTGCTAATAATTTATCTGCAATAAGTAAGGTCGTACGATTTGAAAAGTTACTTAGCTTCTAGCCCAAGATCGTTTAAAAGTTGCTCGGTAATGACGAGAGTTCATAGCCAAGGCATAACTTATGAAGCGGGGCGCGAAGATTGGCGAGTCCGAAAAGGCCCTAACAAGGCATGAGGATTCCATTTTATTGCTGAAGATCCAAAGTGATGTGAAAAGCATTATTCCTAAAGTCAATATGAAGGATCAAGACTCACGACGAAAAGCAATCAACTCCCATAAAGATCATGGAGAAGTCTATCCGAAAAGACCCTAACAAGGTATGAGGATAAATAGATCCAAGTCCGAAAAGGAGGCGGATCGTTGTATCTCAAAATCCCAATTAGAGATTGAAGAAATAATCATGAAGTCGTGGTCAACAAAGTTGGAGTACCCCTCAAAAGTCTCCAAAGTGAAGAAACTCTATTATGATGAGAAGACCATTATTTCAAGAACGTCTCTCGAAGATATGAAGTATGAAGTACATGCCAAATATCGGCCCGAGAAAGGTCTCAAATCGTGAACCAAGTTATGCCAAGATATGAACTTTTTGATATCCCGAGAAGCAGTTTTAAGAGATTTTGTCCTTTAGCTAACTATTGATCAAATCGTCCTACTTTGCTTTCAGCTTAAATGAATTATCGTAATAAGTCAACAATGCATCCTCGTGATCATTCAAGACATCAATAAAATATAAGAGATACCCATAGGAATAAGGGAGTTTAAGTGATTGATTGAACCGCATGAGTAAATGTTTGTTATGCTAACTTGTACTAACAATGATCTTGTTTTTAAGCTTGGCATGGGAAACGTGAAACTTGAGGGTGATAAACATTCATGACACACAAGCCTTAATGTAAGTCTTAGATTTCTTTACATGACTTTTTCCTTGTTGCATCTTGTTATTTTCTATCTTTTTTATTTTCCTTAGTTGTTTAATAAAGGCCAAGGTAGGTTGATTATGATGGAAAGTGTAAACGTGCTTTGTAACTAATGCATTGCATGAGGACATTGCAATGGTTAAGTGTAGGGGATTTGATAGGTGTGAAAACACCCATCCTTTTTACCACTTAATTACAATAATAACCGAGCCAAAACGTGTATTTTATGTCAATTATGTCGGAATTATGCGTGGTTTGTGTTTTTGTTGTAATTTAGGACGAAAAGGTGAAAAGTGGAGAAAACACGGCATTCACGAGCTTTTATCGAAGAAAAAGACGAAAGATGAAGTCGAAAGATCAAAAGTGGAAAAAGAACGGAAGTCCAAGACTAATTCTGAAGATTTATTGAAGAAAAAGTCAAAAGACGGAAGTTTACTAAAAAGCCGAAGAACTCGAGTCTTATTTACGAAGAAAATACAAGACGAGTTTGAAGAAATCCCAAGACAAAGTCCAAGTATTAAGAAGACTAACAAAAGATTAAAGAGATCAAGGACCTAAGTGCGCAATTAAGAGAAAGAAGAAAGAGGGAGGAAGCTTCCTAAGCTCCTCCCTAATCTCCCTATAAATACCAACCAACCTCATTTGTTGAGAGTTGTTGGTGGCTTGACAACCCATCCTTCCACCATTTTCATTTTCATGTTCTTTAATTTTATGCACCTTAATTTCATGTTATGCACCTTTAATTCTCTTTTAATTCCAAGAAAGTTTCCATTTAATTGATGTTAATCTTTACTTTATTGTTAATCTCCTTCTTCCTTCCTTGCTTGATTTGTTCTTAATCTTTGTGTTCATGTTCTTGAGTTTTCTTATTTTCAATCAAGTGGGTTTTGATTGATTTGGTTTTATTTGTTAGTTTTGATGATTTGTTTTGATTGATTATTGTTAGTTGTTGTTTATTGGTTGTTTTGGTTTAATCTTTTGGTTTGATTTGGTTAGATTTGATCAAATTCGTACCTACTGTTCTTTTATGTTGTTACTGTTCTTTCCCAGACTTTCCGAATAGGCTTTTCATTTTCCTTCTATGCGGAATATTTTGAACTTTCCGAATAGACTGTCTTTACATTCTTCTATGCGGAATATTAGATATTCCGTATAGAATCCCTATTCGGAATATCTGGATATTCCGAATAGAGACCCTTACTCGGAATATCTGATTATTCCGAATAGAGTTTTCTATTCGGAATATTTTGATTATTCCGAGTAGAGTCTTCTATTCGGAATGTTCAAATATTCCGAATAGGCCTACTTTTCCGCATAAGCATTTATTTTTATTATTATTCCGCATAGGGTACTTTTTCCGCATAGTGTTTTTATTCCGCATAACTTAAATATTCCGTATAGTTTTTTATTGAGTTTTTAGTTTTCCGTTTTAAACTTTATTTTTTTCCCGCCTTTTTCTTTATTTGCATTTTTACTTGCTTTCCTTTTATTTAAGTTTTATTTCACGTCATTTACTTTATTTGCCTTTTAAATTTCTCGTCATTTATTCCCCGTTAAGTTTTTATCTTTAATTGTTTCCTTTTACCGTCTTTACTTTATCGTTATTTGTTTCAAGTCTTTATTTTTAATTAGTTTTAGACAACGACCATTCCCTTTTTATTCCACCAAGAACAACTAATCTCACACAATTAACCCGAGATCAATTCGAAGAGACACCGAGAAAACGAACTTGAATTGATACAAAATCTCTACATTACTTATGATAGTAGCATCTTTGTTAGCAGTTGCAAACTCATAGGCGTATCTATTAACAAAATAATAGCAACACCAATTTTAAAATTCCTTTTATTGAAACATTGTCTAAAATTATTGAACACCCTAATTAAAATAACACAAACTAAAAGGAAGATGCAAATTAACAACAAACTGATTTCTATTTAACATTAAGTTTAAGCATCATAAACAAAAACCCAATTTTGGGTATAAGAAAATTGAATACATATAAATGAATATAAATAAAGGATATGAAACAACTTATTAAAATCAAATACAATTAAACATACTTGAAACTATAAACCATAAAGTCATGTTCCAATCCACGTGAACTACTGATGATATGGTCTTCAAATGGAGAAATTATCGGGATATAAATTATTGGGTTGTTAACTGAAGATAAAAAATGGTAGCAGATATTTCGGGATAGCAAATAACCGGTTGAGTCTAGAAAGTGGAACATGTATTTATGACGTTAGTTTATGACGTCAGAAAGGAAAGTTGTGTCATTAAAAAAGATTTTCATTTATTAGGAATATAGATATAGATATAAATGTGTCTGTGTTACTATACCTTGGGACGTAATTCCGTAATAAAGGATCGCGCCCTTTAATTACCCACCATCCGAAATAAATAGATGAGCAAACAGTATAACACCCCTAAAACAGAATAGGTAGCAATTAGTAAACCCGCGATGAGTGGCAAGAGAACCGCCCCACCACCGTACACGGCGGAGACAACATACTAGAAAAGCTACCGGAAAGCATACTTATTGATGAAGTATTTACAAAATTAGAACCAGAACACTAAACACACTTTCGTTAGTTGCATGTGTTTCAACTAACCTTAAATCATCCATACACAAAACTCTCTTTTCTTTCGATTCACTAGATCTCTCTGTAAGTCTCTCTTTCATTAATTGCTTCTTTCTGTTTTTTTATAATTCACCTGTATCTTTTATTTTTGTCACATTTTAGACCCACAACCTTACTAGCTTATTTCTTCATGTAATTACCAATGTGTACTTATATAAAATAAGCCCATTTCTGCTTATATTAAATTAGCCCCAATTTTATGGCTTATTTGGAGATTTATATAAGTTTATTATGATATAATATATAATAAACTTATATAAGCTCATAAGTCTCTAAATAAGCTTACAAAATTGGGGATTATGAATTATAAGCCGAATTATAAGCCCCAATTTTGTGGCTTATTTTGAGACTTTAAAGGTTTATATAAGTTTATCATGATATATTAAACTTATATAAGCCCATTTCTGCTTATATAAAATTAGCCCCGATTTTGTGGCTTAGTTGGAGACTTATATAAGTTTATTATGATATAATACAAGGGTGAGGGGGAATCACCATATAAAATACACAAAAACATACATAGAAGATAAAACCTAACCTCCCTAAAAGATTCAAACTTAAGACAAACAAATCTAAGTCCAAACCAAAAGCATCTACAAACCATCGGTTAGTGGACTGCACACATCTGAGCACGAAAAAAGTAAAACCGTAGTAGCAAGCAGTGAGATGTTGGAGCAGTGACGACGAATGGTAGACAACGACGGTGGAGGATGGCAGATCTTAAGGCAAAAGATGATTATTGTGGGGGTAGAATTGAAACAAACCTTAACAAAAGAAGTAAAAAATATACACACGTGGAAAGATAAAGGTGGTTCGGACGGCCTACCGAAGCCAACCGTCAGAAAATTTAGATCAGATATGAGAGTATGCAGGGAAGAGAGGAGAGAATTCTAGTAGGGGAGAGAGGATTTATTATTGTTTAGTAAAGTTATTATTGAAACATATGTATACTTACAAAATATTACGTTTGTAGAATTTTAATTTTACCGTAACGCTCAGTTCTCGAGTTTTGAATGAAAGGAAATGGAAAAGGAAAGGAAAAAGGAAATGAAAAGGAAAAGAAAAGTAAGTGTAGTTCATGTGTTCTTGAGATAAAGGAAAGAGAAAGAAAATTAACCATGATCATGTTCTTAAGTGAGAGGAAAAGGAAAAAAAATTGTTTAAATTACATAAATGTTTTTTAGTTGTTAGTATTAAGTATTTTAAAAAAGGTATATTAGTCTTTAAACAAAATTAACTAAGTTCTAATTCCATTTTCTTTCATTTCCTCCAAAAAAAATAGAAGGAAGATATTTTTAAAAAAAAGTTCCTCTTTATTTCTTTTCCAATTCCTTTGTTTTTACTAAAAAAAATAATTAGAGAACACAGTGTAACCGTAACGCGCGAATATACTGCTCATCTATTTTAAAAAAAAGGTTTGAGAGTATTTAGGGTGTGTTTGGTACGATGTAATGGGAATGCGGGAATGATAGTAGGAATGATTACTTCCGTTTGGTATAATATTGGAATCGAATATCGTAATGAAATCCATATATTTATTCTTTTCCATAGGAGTTAAATATGATGTCTATCAACTCATTCCTTACTTTTTATCTTTGTTATTTTGTCTTTATATGTTAAATCAATAATATTTTATTAGTTACTGAAATTTATGTGTTTTTTTTATTTTTATATAAATACGGTCCCACTTGAATATAACTTATTCCAAAACATAAACAACAAACCAGACAATAGTATTAGATATCATACTAGGCGAGTACCCGCGCATAACGGCGGAAATGTCTAGCGGTTGATAATTAATATATGACAAATGCTTAGCAGCATATAAATAACGATGTTGCACGAAAATCTCATCTTATTCTGCCTTTTAATGATATTGATAATAAACCGACAAGAGTCAAACGAAACATATAATTTTGTGACACAGTTTTGCTCGCAAAACTAATATCTCCTTTTGACATGGGTGTGTTTTGCCTCTTTCAAATTTCAATTGTTGCTTTGGGAAGAAGCGGGTTCAATATAATTCGCACATGAACCTGAAGTGATGTCGCATTTTTAAAAGCACGCTAAAGTTCTGGTAACCTTACCGCCTTTGACTCAGATTGGTTGACCGGCTGGTGTCTCATCCCTAATGTTGGAAGCAGAGGGCTCAACAACAGTTGCAAAGACTGGATTAACCAAGTAGTGCCAAAAGTCTGAGTAAGTAGAAAATACCATACATATTTCAAAGACAACAATAGTTAAAACCATCAAAATCAGGAGAGTGTGCAAATAAAAACATTACCGTCAATTGAATTTGCTAGATCTGGTGCATAGTATAGGGAAAAGGTGTGCTGCATGTTTGGTGGTGTAAGCTTACATGCCGTTCTATGTCGTTACAAACAATTACCACATACCAGAGCATTTGTGACAGCGTTACAAAACCAACACACGTAAACTCCAACAGTTTGTCCGTCTGCTGTCTCATTTGGCTTTCTGGTATCCATAATGTTACCCAAAAAATATTCCCAAACTTTAAAGATATTCATATGGTCAACCAATTGATTCCCAAAAGTGACATTGAGTGCTTTAAGAGAACATCCTACATATGGGATTCATATTATAATTATGTAGAGCATAAAAAGGCAACCTAAACACCCTGTATATACTCTAATATCCTCTATCAGATATGCATTCATCGATGATAGTTTAGAACATACCTAGTGGTTGTGGCTATAAACTCACAAAGCTAACATACTCCGATCGCTTTCTCTTTTGTTTCAAACTATTAGAAGATTCACCTGAATCTAAACATTTTCCAAAAGAAACATATTAAAAATTGAAAAAATCAAACACACAGTCGTAAGAAACAATAAGGTGACAATGTATGTTACCTTTGGCTTCAACAATCTCAAGTCATTTTTTAAAGCCGACCTGTAGGAAGAAATCTCAAATTGCCAGGAATGTAAGGTGGGGCAAGGATATAGTATCGTGCTATGTGTGTCTGAACGGTTCTCAAAAGCTTGAATGTGTATAATAACCCATGCGAGACTGCATTTGATATGTTTCTGACCGTACAAAATAAAAGCAAATATTATTTGCAAGATAATTTACTGAAAAATCTTCATAGTTTTGCAAGATAATATCATACCATTTAAAAGTTGTGTGGATTTTTTAGCTTGCTTGTGGTAGAGGACCGATAACCATTGTTGGATTTATAGCACTATGTCCATTCTGTTTTCTTATGCGAATTTCCAAGCATCATCTTTGGCCAATGTTTCTTGTGTAGTTCTTCTGGAGGGATAAAACAATCCATCGAGAGGCCAGGGACATTGAATGCCAAATCATCAGTAGTCCACTTCTCCTCCATCCTTGTGATGACTGGGCCCGCCCTCAAATTATCCCCAAATCTCGTGATTATCACATCTGATTGGCCAGAATGTGCAATCATTACACCTTCGATGATTCTGTATTCCTCGATTTTGGTTACCATATAGGTTTCCCAGTACACAGGGAAAGAACCTGGTGCCTGAACCCTAGTTAAGTAGGAGTCCTCTAAGTGGACCAATAAACCATTCTTTTGGCTAAAATAACCAAACACTACGTGTTTAATCATCTCTGCAGTACTGTCACTTCGGTCGGCTAGGTTTGCATCATCTGCTGATAATTTTAACACAAAGCAGTCAACATCCCCTATTCGTTTTTCTCCCACGTATTGTGCTTGGGAGAATAAACCTGCCACAGCCATAGGATCTAACCCCTGCGTATATGAGCAAGGAATTAACCAACAATTTTTGTTAGATTTATCTTTGCTACAAGTATAGGTGACAGTTTCTACTCATTTAGGATTGTTTTTATTGTAAGTATGTCAGATTAAAAAGATGAGCTAAAAGGGAAGTGGTCAAACGAATTTGGGAAAAAACAATGTCTATTTGAAACACATAGAACCTCCTAAATCGTCTTATTCGAAGATTAAATTGTTATCGTAAACATATTGTTTTTCTGCATCATGATTGGCATATATGTATTTTATAAGATGTAAAATAATGGACCCAGACCATACTAAAAAGAAACTTCTATCAATGGGAACCTGTTTTGACCCGTTACTCAAACAAGCCATCTTGCCACCTCTAGCTCAAAGTTATGGACCTTAGTAATTGAAGTCATACAGGCGATGGACTAAAGCGTTGCGAAGACAAAATACAAGGAGCCAAAGTGAAATTTATACTTGGAAATATAGGAGACAACATACAGGCGATGGACTAAAGCGTTGCGAAGACAAAATACAGGCAATGGACTAAAGCATTACGAGCTTCCACATCTTCAAATGAATCAAATTATTCGAGGAGCTCTTGGATTCCCATGTCAAGCCACTGAAATAAATATTCAAATGTGGTAAACATTTTTGAACAATTTTTTGAGAATAAACAGATTATGATCCATTTTAAACCAAAATATTCTTTGTCATTATTTTTTTAAGAATCGAAGATGCTGGCAGGCTCAGGTTTTTGAATGCTATTTTGTTTTGTTTTTTTCAATGAATCGGGTTTCTAGGAACGTGGTGAGCTAGTAGTGCGTTACAGCTAAAGATAAGTCATATAGGCGAAAGGTCCATAACTATATTTTTTATATATCTTCACACTTTGTGTATAGTAATTACGCAACTTGCTACCTCCCACCCAACTCATTTGTACTTATAAACTACATTTCAGCTTATTCTCTACACAAGCAAAAGTACACTATATATTGCATATTTTCGCATAACTATAATTACCAAATCGAGAAGAGTCATAAACATGAAAACAAAAAAGACAGCATACAAGGACTTCTCTCCCCAGATCTTAAGGAATGGGAAGTCTTACTACAACACAATTGTCTTTTTTATGGATAACCAGAAGAATGAGTTGGAAACATTAAGCTTACTTGTTGAAAGAGAGCAGTGCACTGGTCCAGAGTATTATCATCAGGACTTGTAACTGAAAAGCAAACAAAAATTAGTTAACTTTTAGAGTCACTCGTAATTAATAGGAATTGTTGTGTTTGACTAAGAAAACAACTCATAAATTCTTAGAAAGGCATATAACAGTCTGTTGAAAAGCCACAGCCTCGTCATTTTTTTTGTAAGTTTGTAATATGATTACCATGAGCATTTCATCGAATATGTTGTATGTAAACACTAAAATTTTATACTATAGACAATATATTTTAGTAGAATATTACAATAATAACTTCAAATAAAGATGAACAAAAAACTTGTTACCAGTTACATGATCGAGTTTTTGACAAATCCACTTTCTATCATCTACAAAACTGTAAACAAATCATACAATAAAGAACAAGATAAATCCAATCATAAAAATATAAAGGAGAAGTTTGAGAACGTGATTAAAAAATAAAAATAGTTACTCAAGGGTTATCATACGAATTAAAACAATATGAGGTAGATAACATTGTGATAGTCATTTACCGATGCAAGAAATCGTACTTCGAACCAAAATCGACAAAGAATAAAAAAAAATCCATATGAGCAACATGAACGATTCGGCGCAAAATAAAAGTCACAACATAAAAAAAACTTACAAACTCTAAAGTATATGTGATTATAATATAAAAACCTCTACATAGATCTACTCTTAGGTTGATGAATGCGGTTGCATATCATTGTGTATTTTTTGATGCTTTTTTTGAATCTTGACAAATTGGTTGTGAATTAATATTGAATCTGATAATGAAACTGATAGGAGTGTAGAAGAGTATTGAAGAAGCTAATGATTTTTAAAACGCGTATTCTTAAAAGATTTATATATTTGTAAACAAAATTAAAATAAACCTCAAACATTAAAAAATCATACCTTCGTTTGGAGGTTTGATTGGTGTTATGGCGTTCGGTGGTGGAAAGGTTAAAGTGGTGGCGCGGCTCTGTGGTAGAGGAGCTTGACGGTGGTTGGGTTCGGCGGCGATTGGGTAAGAAGCAGGTGAGATTTAAGAATGAGATTGGGTGTGTGTTTTTTTAGGGTGAAAAGAAATAGAAATAAACCGGATGATAGGTAGATATGTTTGGTGTAATTAATTTTTCAACATTCTCAAAAATACAAATAAGAAGTATAGATTTTAGTGGGGCCCACAAATTTTCAACCATTCTAGATTCAACTTTCAACCATTTAGATTTTTCTTTTATAAGATAGTAGAGATCAATGTTTTAAAACCCGGGTTTTGAATCGACCCGGTCGAGCCACCGGGTCACTGGGTCACCGGTTCAACCGGTTGGACCGCCGGGTCGACCCGGTTTTCAATTAAAAAAAATTATTTATATATTTCCAATATTACTATATATATATAAATATAAATCATGAATATTTCATATATTTGGCCCAAAAAACCATTTACTAACAAATATAACACGTAAAAACAAAGTTACGTTATAAATACGTATAATTATATCGCGAAAAAACGAAAAAAAAAAACAAGAAAATCGAAAAAAATCAAAACCCGGCCGGGTCGCACGAACCGGGTCAACCCGGGTCGCTTCAAACCCGGCGGGTCACACCGGGTTTCCAAAATGTAAAACCCGGGTCAATTTAACCCGTTTTTTTGGCCGGAACCGGTCCAACCGATTGAACCGACCGAGTCGACCCGGGTTTCAAAACATTGGTAGAGATTCTTACTTTGATTTCACCAATGCATACCAAACGCCTAAGTATGACCAAACACTCCTTAGAATCACAGTGAACCCGTGATGAGTGACAAGAGAACCGCCACCACCGTACACGGCGGCGACAACATACTGGAAAAGCTACCGGAAAGCATCCTTATTGATGAAATATTTACAAAGTTAGAACCAGAAACACTAACAACACTTTCCTCAGTTGCATGTGTTTCTACTAATCTTAAATCATCCGTACACAAAACTCTCTCTTCTTTCGACTCACTCGATCTCTCCGTAAGTCTCTTTCATTAATTGCTTCTTTCTGTTTTTTTATAATTCACCTGTATCTTTTATTTTGTTCCTGTCACATTTTAGACCCACAACCTTACTAGCTTATTTGTTCATCTAATTACCAATGTGGACTTATATAAAATAAGCCCATTTCGGCTTGTATAAAATAAGCCCCGATTTTGTGGCTTATTTGGAGACTTATGGACCTATGTAAGTTTATTATGATATAATATATGATAAACTTACATAAGCCCATAAGTCTCCAAATAAGCTTAAAAAATTGGGGATTATGAATTATAAGCCGAAATATAGCTTATTTTTGGCTTATAAGCCGCAATTTTGTGGCTTATTTTGTGACTTAAGGGGCTTATATAAGTTTATCATGATATATTAAACTTATATAATTAAGCCCATAAGTCTCCAAATAAGCTACAAAATTGGAGCTTATGTTATATTAGCCGAAATGGGCTTAGGTTATATAAACCAAACCAAACACCCCTTAAGTATCTGGTGAACTTATCACTTTCTGTGATCTCGGCTTATATATCATAACCCCGAATTTCCAACATGAGTGGAGGTCCTCATCTTAAAACTTCACTGAGGGGGTTGTTTGGGATTGCTTATTTAGGAGATAAGCAGTTTGAAGTGGGTTTGGATCATCCAGATCACGTATGTGCATATTGGGGGCAAAATAAGTACTATAGTTTGTAATAAGCACGTTGGTTAGGAGTATGCTATTTTAAATTGCTTATTTTACCATATCTAACTTAAAAGTCATTAAAATAAATTAGATTGCAAATATCTAAATAATATTTTTGTTAACCCTGTCGCATTTCATTTACAAAGTAACAAATCCAAACAGCAATTTCCTGAAGTGCTTACTTTCAAGCACCTTTTAAGTGAGTATTTATAAGCAGTAAATATTAGCTATCTTAAACACCAAAGAACGAAACAGCTTAATTAAAATGATAAATATAGCCGTATTTTTACAGATCTTTTCTAAGGCGTTTGATAAGTTTATTTCAAAGGGCTTTTTCTTTTATATTTTTTTATATTTTTATTTTGGGAGAAATAAACTAATAAGCTTAAGCATGCTATTGCGGCTTTTTGACAATGTATAGGGAATTAAGCTTAAGCTTACCCAAACACTCCTTAAACAAGAAAGCTCCCTTTACAAAGGATGTAAGTTCTAAATCAGCTTGTTTTTCTATATTGATATACTAATAATTTAAATTTGAGTGGGATCTTTGGCAGACATTTTCACTCGATTCACAAACATTTGATGGAATAACAAGAAGGTTCTCGAACATCAAGAAGATCACATTGGATTGCCTCCGTCTTAATGCTTTCTCTGTAGGAAGTATTCTTGGACCACATGTTGAAGAATTGATTTTGTTGAAATGTGGTTCACTCACTTTTGAACTTTTTGCTCTTATTGGAAAAACTTGTCCAAATTTAAGGTATAAACAGACACTACTTTCATTTAATTCGTTACTTCTGATGGTTACAAATCTATATTTTCTTTTATCGTATTCAGGGTGCTGACCCTTGAGATTTCTGGCCTCACGGTGGAGTCTGCATCTGCACAACTATTGATTGTGAACCTTGGAGGCTCAATTGCAAGTTGTCGATACTTAGAGGTAACTATGATTATTTGTCACTAATAATAATGATTTGGTTTTTTTATTTCATATGTACCAACTCTCGTTTTTATCTATCTCGTGTTAGTCACTATCTTTTTCATTGTACATTTGAGTAATTATGAGATGGTCTTGTAGTTGTATCCATTTGAGTCGTCTAGAAGTACAACTTTTATATAAATTGTTATCTATAAGAAAACCACTTCTATTATTAGAAATGTTGAAAAATCAACTTACAACACTATAAGCATAATGTACAACTATATAGACATAATTAGAAATTAAATTAAAACATAATTTAATACTCATATTAAAACTAATTAATACATAATAGTTAATACACATTTAGAAATAAAAATAATTAATACTAATTACATACTCCATACACCCCATTTCTTATGCAGTTATATATTCACATTTTACAACAATTAAAAGCATATATCTACAAAGTCGTACATATGTTATCTATCTAAAATGATGGTGTACGTAGTTTTGAAAACCGAACCGGACCAACGGGTTCAACTAGGAAACAAAGTCACAATCTGTTCGACTAGCCCATAAAAGCCGTCAAAAGACGGACCGGAGAGAACCTATCAAAACCGATAAGAACGGCCTCATTACATAAATCTGCACTACTTTCTTAACGACATATAAACATGTACTACTTATAAAAGAGATGTTGCATTTTATCTCTAAAATTTTAAGTAGTACAACCTTACAAGCTTTTAGTACAAACCTTTACAACACCATAATTTATAAAATTTATTTATGTATTATTTGATGAGTTATACACATTAAATGACAAAATGAATACAAATTAGTATGCAAGTATGCAACATGTACAATTATTATTGTAAAAATTTATAACTTTTTACATACAATTATTTAAATTGTTCACTAATGTAAGTTTACTATCAAATTTGTGTTTGATTTTGAACCATATAATTTTTTATAAATTCGCACATTCGAATATATGTATCGTATATGTATGTATTTTAGTACAAATTTAGTGAACTACTAATCATTTTGCTAATTAATTCGATTTAATCGGACAGATCAAAGTTGCAAGATTTTAAGGTTATTAAATGTATGAAAACGTGTAAACATAAAAACTACGAAGATTTTCTTTATTTACACATTATACAATAATGTGACCAATGTTACACATATTAGCAAATACCTTTCACCATTAATTATTACAATCTCGTAATAGTAATTTTATATGAGATGGTTTATTATTTTAAAGTTATTCCAACCTAAACTTTCACTATTATTTGTAAAACTATTATTGAAAAATATGTATAATTATAAACGTTTTGCTTGCAGAATTTAATTTTAGGGTACTCGCAGCCAATGGGACACAAATATGTAAAAAAGATGTTTGAATTATATAATATGAGCTTATAAGGGAAAACCCAATGGGACACAAATTCATCTTTTGACGACTAATCTTTGCATAAAAGTACATTTTTACTATGTTGCGTAAGCACTTTCTTTTTACTAAATAATGCAAACAATGTACTAATCTACACTATTGTATACAAAATTAAAGATTCGCGTCAACATAAAAACTATGCCACATCAGCAAATAATCCTAAATTTTGTATACAGTAGTGTGGATTAGTACATTGTTTGCATTGTTTAGAAAAAAATATAAATGCTTACGCAGCATAGTAAAAATGGACAACTTAGTTACATTGAGAAATAATTATCCCTATGTGTATAACACTAAAAACACATCTGATCATTTTTGTTTCTACCATGACCAATTTGATTCTTTCACATTTACAGTCCCTTAGAGTTAAAGTACGTGGAGGAGACATCCAGAAGTTTGGCATGATGTTGGCTTGTATCAGCAACATGATGCCCCAAACGGTCAAGGTCCTCAAGCTTGAGCCAGCTGGTGGAACAGATATTTTGTACGCTATTAAAAAATGGACCCACGTCGATATGGGGCTTCCTATCACTCATGCGGATGATGCACAAACGTTGACGCACATATCACTAGTTTTAAATTACATTACTGATGAGGTAATTCAAACTATTGCACATTGTCTTCCTTCACTGATTGAGTTGGATCTTAAAGACACGCCGGAACACGAACCATATGATGACCTATCTGACTTGGGGGTTCAGTTATTAGTTGGTTTTAAGTATCTGAAAAGCCTATCCCTTATACGCAGCCGACAACGTAGTGTTACTTCATTCAAAAGGGTGACTGATATGGGCATGTTTTTGCTATCAGAGGGCTGCATAGGATTAGAATTAGTTAGACTTGGTGGGTTTTCTAAAGTGAGTGATGCTGGTTTTACATCAATCTTCAATGCATGTTTGAAATTGAAGAAATTCGAGATTCAAAATGCATTCCTTTTAACAGACTTGACATTCCAAGATGTCAGTAAGGTTCCTAGATCTCTTGTAGAGGTTAAGTTGGTGTCGTGTAGTTCTATTACGAGTGAGGCTGTGAGTGAATTGGCGACATGCAGTTTGTTAGAGGTTCTTGATTTACTTGGTTGCAGAAGTGTAGCAGATTCTTGTCTTAACAATGTTTCCCGCCTTGATTTGTTGACATGCTTAAATTTAGGGGGTGCGGATGTTACTGATGTTGGTATGAAGGTTTTAGGTACCGGGAATGCACCTATTGCTTGCTTATCTTTAAGAGGCTGCAAGAGGGTAACCGATAAAGGGATCATGTTTTTGCTACGAAGTGACGGAAAGATAAGCAAAAATTTATCATCTCTTGATCTCGGTCACATGCCTGGAATTACAGATACTGCTATTGCCACTATTGCTGATGTTTGTGCAGGGATTACAGAACTGTGCATCAGAAACTGTTTTCATGTTACAGATGCATCCGTGAAGGCTTTAGCTTTTAAGGGAGTGTTACGGAGGCTTGATCTATTTAATTGTACTGCATTATCAGCTAAATCTTTTGAATTTCTGAAGAAGCCTTTGTTTCGTGGCTTACAATGGATTGGAATTGGAGGGACCCGTGTGTTTTACGAAGATGTTGGGTTGGCTGAAATTTACAATGAAAAACGCTGGCTGTTTATTTGTACTGATGGTTGTGAGGTCGGATGCCACGATGGATGGCAATATCATAAAACTTGATGCTGAGTTACTTGTTAGTTGGTCGATGCTAATGTCAGATTTGGTCTACTTCGTTTGCTCAAACTTGTAAATTAGACTTATGGTACTAGTATGTGTCTAGTGACTTTTGTATGCTTAATTCGATGCTCAACTCTATGCTCAACTCTATGCTCTACTCTATGCTTTACTCTATGCTTAATTCTATGGTTGTTGAGTTTGTCGATTAATTTATTAATCATTGCCGTCGCATTTCGAGTTGCATAAGTTGTGTTTAAAACACTTTGTTTGGCGTCAGTAATTGGAAGCATGGATTTAAGCTAATGTTATATTTTTAAGTTTTGATTTGAACATTTTGATTCGAGTTGCGCAATATGGTCTTTAGAGTACATTTTTTCTCAGATATTGTGAACAATCTTTACCTTTGAAATTATTGGGTGAATACATTTAACCTAACTTTTTTATTTTCTGAAAAAGAGAAACCAGTAAATTATAGAAATTGAACAGTTGCAATATCTGGAGGATAATATTGACTTCAGTAGAACAGTAACGCGATCATATCATAAAGATAACTCGGTTTTTGACACAAGAATCCCATCACTATCTGCATACAACCATTCCGCATCATGGATCAAAGTTTGTTAAACCGATTATAGATGGCCAATCTCCAAAGAAATAAGATACGAGAAGAGATAGATAAGGCCCTTAGAGCGGGCAAGACTCCAAGAATACTAGAGAGAAACTAGACTCTAAAAATTGTTGACTAGAGCAAAGATAGAATCCGATAAACATAGAAATAATTGTGTGTATTATTTAGCCATATATATTCCTTGTATAGCTCCTTAATTTATGTTAGTCGGTTAGTTGTATTCCTATATATGTATCATTGTTTTTGTTAATGAGATACGAAAATCATTCCCACAATTCTAATACTCTGTTACATTGTATCAAGAGCATATGAAAAACCTTCGAAACCCTTGTAATTGAATCACTATGTCCGGCAAAGAAATCCCTATCCCAGAAACCCGAATAATCGTTCAAGACGCTCCCTTCCCAACCGGGATTATCTTGGATGATTCGAACTATCAATTGTGGTCACAGTTGATGGAAATGGGAATATCGGCACGTAACAAATTAGGGTTCCTCACAGGATCCTCCAAGAAACCCGAAACGGACGAAAAACAAATCGAAGTATGGCTTATAGATAACAACATAGTCAAGAGTTGGCTCATCGACTCAATGAACCCCACTCTAATTCCAAGGTTCATTCGACTAAAGACCGCAAAAGAAATATGGGATGCTGTTGCGAAGACGTTTTATGATGGGACTGACGAACCCCAATTGTTTGAACTGAATCAAAAATCATTTAGTACCCGACAGAATGGCCGGCCTCTTGCCACATACTACAATGAACTCATTGGAATTTTCCAAGAAATTGATGCTCGACTAAAGTTTCAAGAACAAACTGTAACGCAGGTAGTTTCCATAAACAAATTCCTAGGACGTCTTCGTGTTCATATTTTTCTAGCAGGACTAGATGTGGAGTTTAATCAAGCAAGAGGTAAAATACTAAGGAAAGATCCACCACTTGACATCGAAGCATGCTATGCATTTGTTAGAAAAGATCAAAGCCAAAGATCCGCCATGAATGAAGGAAAATACGAACCAGATAGCTTGGTCAATCTTTCTAACATCCCCAAATTACATGCGCATCAGAAATACATAACTTGGGTGCTAGGCAGTTATAATCACACACTAGTCATACAAAACGACTCAAAAGAGATGTTGAAAAGTTTACATTTACAAAAATGTACAACAACAAAGCCTAATTAGTTTTCTCAACCCAAAAGTTACAACAGAGAGCGTTTACGTCCCCACCGAATCCCAACCAAATATCCAAATTCTTACATTTTAAACAAAATAAAATTTAAATTGTTTAAATAACAGGGAGGAAAACATAATAGACCCCAAAAGCCAGACCAACTCTCCATAGCATGCTCCGCCACATCCTAGCCTTGATTACCTGAAACACATGCTTAAAAGGGTCAACAAATAATGTTGAGCGAAATCTATAGGTTTTACAATCACATTTGAACATAAGAGTATAAATTTCATTCACGATCATTCATAGAATTGTCGATCAAACAATCTATTATTCAAGGTTGTTATCTATAGCAAAAGCTAATAATTGTGTTTGAGCTCATGACACCGAGCCGTTAACTAATTAGTCACCCGCGCCAAATGCCGGCGTAACTTATATGAAACCATTGCCCCTCTAAAGGCATTATTTGCAATTAATCCTTATTTCTCATACAAAATATGCGTACGCAGAGGGTACTCAACGTACAACTCTCGTATCTAATTGGGTCGTCAACCCCGTAGTACCACAAATTGTATAAGCGGCTATTTCCATTTCACACAAGAATTAGACAATAACTAACGGTTCATGAAATTAGGGACTTTTTTCAACTAGGTACTCAACACAATTCAAGGCATCATCCGGGTCCAACAATCATTCATGACTTATGTTCATTTTCATTTACATAGCATGTATCTTCCTCGCGGGTAAAAATCATTTGAAATACAGTAGAAAACGAGGCTATAGACTCACCTTATGTAGAATTATTAGTCGAAGTAACGGATGACGATCACCGACGATGAGGATGCCCGGGAAATTCGATGACAATACCTAACGAATAAACGCGAAATGGGTCAACTCATTTATATACCATTAGGTACTATATAATACTTATATATAGTCAAATGTTATAATTACAAACTCACGCCAAAACCAAACAAGTGATAGTTACTAGACTCGTACCATTTATCTATGTAACTAAAAACATTGCTCATTTTATAATTCTGCCGGTACTTACCAAAAGTACGGGCTGTTTTCCTATACTTAGACATCACCATAAATTATGAGAAAATTTGTAAAATTCACTTATAACCTGTAGATAACCCATATTAAATTTCATAAAAAGTTAAGGGAAATGCATAAATACTCCCTGTGGTTTGCTCAAAATGCAGGCGGCCTCCCCGACATTACGAAAGTGAAAGCAAGTTCCCCAACGTTTAGGATAAGTCGGCAGGCGGCCTCCCCAACGTTTAACGCTGTTAAGTTTGACTCGTTATCTTTGTTTGACTAAGGGCAAAACCGTCTTTTTATTATTAAAAAATTATTAAACATTTGTCCCCTTGTTTCCTAAAAGTACAATAGATTCACAGGCCTTTTTTTCCACACAATCATAATCACAGCAACAACAATCTCACAACACTCATATATTTTCCACAAAATAAAAAAAAAATAAAAATCGAAACATGATCAAATTAATGGACCAAGAACCTTCATCGTTAGTTACCCGTTTCGTCTTCTTCCTTAATTTTGACAATTCAACTCTCAAATCCTTAAAAAAACCAAAAAAATTTTCATTGAGGCATTTCGTCGAACACCTTGTGTTCGTTTTTAGAATTATATAAAATTCTCCTTCGTTAATGGGTTTTTTTGGGAAAATTGCAGGTTTGAGACGAGTGAGATGTCGGGAAGATTCTTAGCGAGTACCTTATACGGTGACTTAATCACTTGTACGAAGAAAAAAATGATACCAACAGAGTGCCCGGTTTTAAGTTTGATTATAAATTAGATATTTAACGATTATATTGCCATATGAAAACCTCATGGACCGTAATTTAAATTCCCTAGCTAGTTTGCTCAAATTAAGACTTGCACTCTCCAATTCATTGCATATTCAAATCCAATTATTTGATTCCTACACGTTTTATCCATCCTCCAATCATGAAGAAGTACGGAGGCCACTTGTAGTTTGGTTTAGATTTTGATAATGATTTATTCTCAGAGATTAAGTTTGGATTTTTTAAAGAGTGTTAATGATGGTACAAGTAATTAAGTCGTGGTATAAGTAAATTTACACTATAATGTTGGGAAGATTCTCCTTCGTTAATGGTACAAGTGATGAAGTCGCGGTATAAGGAAAATTGTAGGTTCGAGACGAGTGAGTTTTTTTTGTTGTTGATTGATGATGGATTGGATTTGTTTAGTGGGAAGATGGTGGAGTTGAGTGATGTTTAGTGGGAAGATGGTGGAGCTGGGGTGGTGGTGATTGATGATGGGTTGGATTTGTTTAGTGGGTTTAATAAATTTTTAATAATAAAAAGACGGTTTTGCCCTTAGTCAAACAAAGATAACGAGTTTAACTTAACAGCGTTAAACGCTGGGGATGCCGCTTGCCGACTTATCCTAAACATTAGGGAACTTGCTTGCACTTTCGTAATGTCAGAGAGGCCGCCTGCATTTTGAGCAAACCACAGGGAGTATTTATGCATTTCCCTCTAAAAAGTTTTCACTTTTAAGATTTTCTGCTCGACACATTTCTAAACTTAAATTTTCGGACAGTTTTGTACCTTCACATTGTAAGACCTCTTTGACTCATTTAAAATATACCACTTGAAAATATGACTCCTAAGTCCCCGACTAAAAAACACAGGTTTATAGCTAAAGAACAACTCTCAACTCTTTCTAAAACTCTAGTTATAGTCCCCGAGATTTGACCTAAAATCGAACACAATTTCGGATTATGTCGACTTTCATCTTCCGGTACACGAAATTTCAAACTAGCGTAACTTTTGACTCGCTAGGAGTTAAAAGCTTTATCTTATATCAAAACGAAGCTTGAGAAAATCCCTACCACTATATCTAATCCTTATAATCTGGACTTAGACTTAAGACTACGAAAAATGGCCTTAGACAATCTGTTTGAAAAAGACATTTTAAAACTCGCATCAAATCACCATTTCAACCAATTCCAACAACACTTATACCTATAATGACATCACATGAACGTCCTAAAACATCCTAAACACCCTATATCACTTGTATGATCACTTATTCACAAAACTCCATTTTATAAATTAAACATGCAATGTGTTTTAACAATTTTAAAAACATCAAAACATCATCACATACAAATACCCATGCTCAAAATTAATCAACTCAAACCAAACAAAAACCCCCTTTGGGCCGTGGGTTTCAAAGAACCAAAACAAGAAAAAAAATTGATTCCAAGCTTAAATAATCAATACCCCATGTTTATAAACACCCAATTACAACATGAATTCAAGAAAAACCAATCAAAACACATTTGTTCATAAGATTCAATTATTGGAAAAATCAAGTTGATGCATGTGTGTTTTTGTTAGATTAAAACACTTACAATGGAATTACAAGAATGGGTCTTTGATTAATTTTATCAAAAACCAAAAAAAATATGGTGGTGGTGGCTTGGTGGTGAGGGTGGCCGTCGGCTTCAAGAGAGAGAGGGGAGAAGAAAAAAAAAATTGAAATGATTTTTGTGAGTGTGTGTGTTTGTTTGTTGGTTTTGTAAAAATAGGACGGACCAAAGTGCAATTTTGGCATTCTTTTGGCCCTCTTGGCAAAACTAATTTCTAAAGAGCGGGAATCGACTTACTTGCCGGTTTTGAAATTTTGCGGGAGTCGGGGTTCGTCCCGGCTTCTTAAAACATATTCATACGTCTATACTCACACAAAATTAAGTAAGAACGGTTCCGAATCGACTAATCACGTAAGTAAAAATAAAAATCTCGAAAAATTAAATATCGATCAATCGATAATAAAATATAAACTTTTGGGCATACTTCGGTATCACGATCTCTATCGATTCTTCTTAAATCGTCACACATCGAAATTTAGTCTCGTTTATCGGTTTCAACTTAAACCGTCAAATACTTCCACGATAAAAAGTTTCAAAAATTTCAAAAATATGCGTAAAATAGGATAAAATAATGACCTCGGTTTTCGGGGTGTTACAATCTTGCTACTCGAAACATGCCCATGAAGGAAAGAAACTCAAGCAACAAAAACAATAATCTGGTATGTGCGAATTGCGGAGAAGAAGGCCATTCGAAACAACGGTACTACGAGATCATAGGCTACCCAGAATGGTGGCATTTCTCGAAGAAACCACGACAAAATTGAGTCAAGCCGCTGTAGCCTCAACAAAGAAAGATGAGACCACATCGATGGTAGCCCACACCGAATCAAACAAAAAAAATGGTATGCCTAACAGCTCTAAAATCTCGAATAACTCTTGGATTATTGATACAGGGGCAACTGATCATATGACTAACGATTCAAAGAAACTCTCAACTCGGTCACTTCCAAAACGGTCATTGATCAAAACTGCATATGGAGGAGTTACAAATGTTACATGTGAAGGAGCGATTCAAGTTTCACACGAAATGAATCTTAATACCGTTCTTGTTGTTCCCTCATTATCATCACCTTCTATCTATTAGCAAAATTATTGACCAATTTAAATGTTACGTAACCTTTTGGCGTACAAATTGTGTTTTTCAGGATCTAGCGATGGATCGGATAATTGGCTATTGTATTAGGAAAGGGAACTTGTACTATCTTGAGGACGAAGAACATGTTGCAGCCTACAACATGGAAACTATGCATGGAAATAAATCGCCTTGGTTATGGCATCGAAGACTGGGGCATTTATCGTTTAGTTATTTGAAAAAACTGAAACCGGATATTTTCGTTAATAAAAGACTTGTTTTTAATTGTGGTGTTTATGAAATGGCAAAAGGCCACCGAGTCTCATATGTGCCCAGTGAAAATAAGGCTAATGTTCCGTTCATGAAAATCCATAGTGATGTTTGGGGTCCCGCGAAAATACCTACACCGAGTGGGTTTTGTTATTTCGTTACTTTTATTGACGAATATACTCGTATGATTTGGATTTCTCTACTTAAATACAAAGGAGAAGTATGTAATGCATTTCAGGAACTGTATGGAATGGTGAAATCACAATACGAAATTAATATTATGGTGCTCCAATCTGATAACGAAGGCGAGTATATAAATCAAGACATGGAACAATTTTGCAAAGATAAGCTAATTAGACACCAAACGTTCCTTTGCAAATACGCCACAACAAAACGGACTCGTTGAACGAAGAAACAAACAAATTCTGGAGATAGTCAAAGCTTCGTTATTTGACATGCAAGTGCCAAGGCAATAATGGGGAGAAGCGGTTCGCGCTGCATCCTACATCATGAATAGAACACCATCAAGTGTTATTAACTTTAAAACCCCTTTACAACAGTTGCATGAAGTCATGAATGAAGTCATGAATGCTCCGATGGTTCCAAACCTTGAACCATGTGTGTTCGGGTGCACCACCTATGTATATCAAAACAATGGGAAGCTTGAACCCCGAGCTATTAGATGTGTCTTCCTTGGATATGCGGAATTAAAGAACGGCTATAGGTGTTACGACCCGAAGAAAAAGAAAATGTATATCACTCGAGACGTTAAATTCCATGAAGATGTATCCTATTCTGAACTCGGATGTTTCCCTCAGGGGGAGATGATAATGTCTAATGATGAAAACATCCAAGGTTTATTCGACTAAAGACCACAAAAGAAATATGGGATGTTGTTGCGAAGACGTTTTATGATGGGACTAACGAACCCCAATTGTTTGAACTGAATCAAAAATCACTTAGTACCCGACAGAATGGCCGGCCTCTTGCCACATACTACAATGAACTCATTGGAAATTTCCAAGAAATTGATGATCGACTAAAGTTTCAAGAAGAAACTATAACGCAAGTAGTTTCCTTAAACAAATTCCTAGGACGTCTTCGTGTTCATATCTTTCTAGCAGGACTAGATGTGGAGTTTAATCAAGCAAGAGGTGAAATACTAAGGAAAGATCCACCACTCGACATCAAAGCATGCTATGCATTTGTTAGAAAAGATCAAAGCCAAAGATCGGCCATGAATGAAGGAAAACACGAACCAGATAGCTTGGTCAATCTTTCTAACACCCCCAAATTACATGCGCAGCGGAAATACATAATTTGGGTGCTAGGCAGTTAGCATCACACACTAGTCATACAGAACGACTCAAATGAGACGTTGAAAAGTTTACATTTACAAAAATGTACAACAACAAAGTCTAATTAGTTTTCCCAACCCAAAAGTTACAACAAAGAGCGTTTAGGTCCCTACCGAATCTCAACCAAATATCCAAATTCTTACATTTTAAACAAAATAAAATTTAAATTGTTTAAATAACAGGGAGGAAAACATAATAGACACCAAAAGCCACACCAACTCTCCATAGCATGCTCCACCACATCCTATCCTTGATTACCTGAAACACATGCTTAAAAGGGTCAACACATAATGTTGAGCGAAATCTATAGGTTTTACAATCACATTTGAACATAAGAGTATAAATTTCATTCACGATCATTCATAGAATTGTCGATCAAACAATCTATTATTCAAGGTTGTTATCTTTAGCAAAAGCTAATAATTGTGTTTGAGCTCATGACACCGAGACGTTAACTAATTAGTCACCCGCGCCAAATGCCGGCGTAAATTATATGAAACCATTGCCCCTCTAAAGGCATTAGTTGAAATTAATCCTTATTTCTCATACAAAATATCCGTACGCAGAGGGTATTCAACGTACAACTCTCGTATCAAATTGGGTCGTCAACCCCGTAGTACCACAAATTGTATAAGCGGCTATTTCCAATTCACACAAGAATTAGACAATAACTAACGGTTCATGAAATTAGGGACTTTTGCAACTAGGTACTCAACACAATTCAAGGCATCATTCGGGTCCAACAATCATTCATGACCTATGTTCATTTTCATTTAAATAGAATGTATCCCCCTCGCGGGTAATAATCATTTGAAATACAGTAGAAAGCGAGGCTATAGACTCACTTTATGTAGAAGTATTAGTCGAAGTAACGGATGACGATCACCGGCGATGAGGATGCCCGGGAAATTCGATCACAACACCTAGCGAATAAACGCTTAATGAGTCAACTCATTTATATACCACTAGGTACTGTAGAATACTTAAATATAGTTACTTGTCATAATTACCAACTCATGCCAAAACCAAACAAGTGATAGTTACTAGACTCGTACCATTTATCTATGTAACTAAAAACATTGCTCATTTTATAATTCTGCCGGCACTTACCAAAAGTACGGGTTGTTTTCCTATACTTAGACATCACCATAAATTATGAGAAAATTTGTAAAATTCACTTATAACCTGTAGATAACCCATGTTAAATTTCATAAAAAGTTGAGGGAAATGCATAAATACTCCCTGTGGTTTGCTCAAAATGCAGGCGGCCTCCCCGACATTACGAAAGTGCAAGCAAGTTCCCCAACGTTTAGGATAAGTCGGCAGGCGGCCTCCACAGCGTTTAAAACTGTTAAGTTTGACTCGTTATCTTTGTTTGACTAAGGGCAAAACCGTCTTTTTATTATTAAAAAATTATTAAACATATGTGTTGAGTCAGTATTTACTGACCCTGAAGCAACTCTAGGATTTGAATGTAAAATCCCCCTAAGTGTTTCATGCTCAACAGTAAGGTCAGTCTGCTGATGGATGACTAGAGGAACAAAGTTCCAACTGAAGACTTTAAAGCTGAAGAAAGTTCAGCACTCCCCTTCCTGTGAACTTAGAAGACAAAGGAGTCTTCACTTCAAATATTAGGCGGTCTAGTTGCTGAAGAACAAGGACTGAAGAAGGGCTTTCAGTTCAGTTTGGCTTGACAATACCAAACTGAATGATATCGATCTCCTCTAGGATACTGAAGACACTTCAGTATTCTGATGGTTTGCATTAGGCGGGAAAAGATAACTTTAAGTCAAAGTAGGTTGCTTGTATACTTAATTATAAGTACAACCTTTATCTTTCCTAGAATAGTTTATTAAGTAATTTGTACTGTTTATCCAGCATGGGCATCAACCACCCACTGGATAAACTGATGCATTGGTACATGAAAATGCAAACCCTAATTTACACTGCCTATATAAAGGAGTGTACATTGGGAGAGAAAGTTAAACAATACAAGAGCTTAAACTCTGGAAAACCTTTCTCTCTCGATACCAACTAAACCATATAGCCAAAGTTGCATATGAACGTTTAGATTGGAGCTTAGAGTTTAACTTTGGTTAAACGTTTAAGTAGAGGAGATCAAACCCCATTGTCATTCAACCATTTTGTTATTCCGCAAACAAAGTGGGTTATAGATTCTTTATTTGATTCTAATAAAAGTCTATACGTTGAAAAGTATATTGGTATTGTTGTTTTTATTTTTCATAGTTCGTATCTTATGTTAAAACAACACACTTGAGTCAAAGTAATAGTTATTACTTAAGATAATAAGTAATATCGATTTACTAGGGACCAACAAGTGGTATCAGAGCAGTTTGATTAGTTAAACTCTTATTTTATTAAACTGCTCATTTAAAAGTTTTCAAATCAAGATCCAAAATGGCTCAAGTTATACTACCAACCCTAGAATATAGGGGTGGCCAACTCAATGCTGCTCCTGTACTAGAGGTAGCCAACTTTACAAATTGGAAGAAGAGATTTCTTGTCCACATGGTTGGAATTGAATCTCAATTCCTTGGAATCATTGAAAATGGTCCTTTTGTTCCCATGGTTGGTGACAATAAAAAACCTTAAGTACAATGGACTGCTGATGAGAGAAAAGCTGCTAACCTTGATCAGCGTCTCAAAAGTCTCATCATGTCTGTACTACCAGATGACCAAATGAATTCTGTTGTAAATTTTAAAACAGCCAAATCAACATGGGAGGACCTTATTCTTTACCACGAGGGACCCTCTGATGTAAAAGAAACCAGAATCATGGATTTAAAGCTTCAATACAACACCTTCAAGCACAAAGAAGGGGAAACCCTCACACAGACATTCACCAGATACAAAGCACTGATGAATGAACTTGTGAATGATGGTGTTGAGCTTTCAAAACTTGAAATCAACACAGTTTTTGTTAATGCATTGCCAAAGAAGTGGCTCAGTTTCTGCCAAAGCTTGAGAAATGCTAAACACATTAAAGATTGTGATCTAGCCTCTCTTTTTGGGAATCTAATATATGAAGAAAACCTAGTTGATAGGATTTATGAAGGCTCAAGCAAGAGTAAAGCAATAACCATTGCTACACTCTTGTCCACAGCCTTCTTCAGTGAAGCTGTCATTCAAGACTACCAAGATAGTCCTGATGATGAGGAAGATACTAGATCTAGTGAGGAATATCTGAATTACCTCGAAGAGTAATTTCATGAAAGAGTTCTTCTGGCCAAGTGATATGAGCTTAATTACTCATATCATTTGTATCTAGAAACAAACAATAATTGCACATAATCAATAGAAAATGCCTTGTATTCGCTTGTTTCTTGTTTCATGTGTGTAGGTACCAAGTTCACGAAAACCGACGAAAACCGACACGAGATTGATGAAAAAGATCGAGGAAGCCAAAATCGAGTTCGATTTAGAGGATTTAATATTTAAATAAGTGATTTGAGCCAAGTGGGACCCACAAATGCTTATTGGGCTTGAAGAATCCAATATTGGTTAAATATTGTAACATGTTTGAAACTTGGCCAAATCAGGTCCAAATGGAGTGATATAACGAATGGATTTTATTAAATCTTGGCCCAAATCTAGGCCCATAAATAATAGGAACGAAAAAAAGTGTTAAATGGGCTTTAGGGTTTACTAAGAATGGTCAATGTGTATTCACTTTGCAAATAAATAAAACAAACTTTCCCCATTCTCACACTGTCACACGTTCCATTAACTTTTTACAACAAATAAAATCGTTTATTTATTCCACCCACTCACTCTATTTTTCACATGTTTTTCACTTTCCCAGTTACATATTAAATAAAACTCTCGTTATTTTCTATGTGTATCTCACCTTCTTTCTTCCTCCATCTTCCCCAAACGAATAAACTAGTAACAAAAAGTTACTGTACCCAAACCATAGCCTAATAAAATCACTATTTTATTTAGGGCTTTTGATTAATTTAATTAATTCACAAAAAGGGGATTAAGACCCCCAATTTCTAGGAAGAGAAGGAATGGTGAGGATTTGCTACGTGGCAAAAAGTTATTGGAAGATACACATCATTAAGCAAATCCCACCAATCAGAAGTCCCAAAAAAAGCACAACTAGCACACAGATGCCACGTTGGCTATCCGTGTGCTAGATTGAGTCATCCTCTACCATCCGATCAAAGGAAATCATGAGAGAGAATAAAGAATAAAGATCCAAGGGCTGAAGAAGAATGAAGAATCTCCCATAGAATATTCGGATATTCCTCATCACAAAGCCTTTGGGGAGGCTATAAAACCCCCAATTTCTATTGTATTTATCCATCCCTTTTTCCAGTATTGTTATAATGTTAGTTTATAGTTAGAATTTATTTTAAAAGCTTTGTAATGAAATTCTGAATTAATAAAATTTCAATTTTAGTCCTAAACTTGTGTTATTTAATTTTTGTCTTACTGTTTAAATGCTTTGATGAATCTAGCCATTATAATCTATCATTATTAGCTTTAATCAGTTAAGCTTTCTCATGGCTTAAGTGGTTAAGTTTACTAGATGAGGGAAACTTTTTATCAAATTGATAAATCATAAGAAAATCACTTAAAAGTTGTTGAAGGCTGCCTCACTAGGAGAGTGAACAGTGGGTTTTAATTTAAGTTAATAAGCTTGGAATGAGCTTATTTGATGATTATTGAAATCGGGTTTGAAGAAACAGGCCTTAGGCAAAGGCTATGATGCTACACGTGGGCTAAATAGCGCAACGGTAAAACCTTAATTTAAGTTTCCTCTAAATTTTTGAATGATGTGACTTACTATTTATGCATGATCAGTTTTACTGTTAGATTTGCTATTGAAGTTTTCTGTCATTGATATTGATTTGTAGATCGCTTTGGCTGTTGTGTGTTATTATATAGTCTTCTGCTACTAGTTAATTAGTTAGCTGCGTACGTTGAAGTTTCTTACTGCTTAGTTGTGAGTTAAGTCTTTGCTGCCTTGTTGTGGATTGTACTATCGATTTCCTACTGAGTTTGACCTGTGAGATGGTTAGTTGCTGTATCGTATGCATGTAGTTGTAGTTATAGCGAAAATTGAGTGGAATCTACTAGGAATTTTATCTTAAGTTACTGCTGTGATGTTGTCTCTGTTGATACAGTATAGTGCATAAATTTCAGTAGTTGTTAATTGAATCGTTCTCGAGTTTTCATTATTTACTGTGGTTAAATGTGTTGTTAAACTGCTGCACTGATTTGATAGATCGATTGCTGCTACGTATTGTTATCATTGCTGTTAAGTTGAGCATATATTTATCGTTTCGAATAGGATTCATTTCAGATTCACTTGCTGATAATATATACTGTCATTGATGCCTGTGGAGTGGTGGATTAGATCGGATATACTAGTTTTCATATCAGCTGTTTTTGGTTTTCCATAAGCCTGAATTTACAGCCTTCATGATTTTATTTTGCACTGATGGATATAGTTAGTGTTACTGTAATATTATTCTTTTTAGTCTGCATCTTTATATTTGCCTTACTAACTTGAAATATTTGATATCTGTATTCGAATTTAAGTAGTGATATTTTTGCTGATTTTGTTTCTCTGAGTTTGTTTATAGCAGAGTCTCTATGACTCTGTCAATTTGATTACTTACGTATGAATATTAAATATAATATCTGAGCTCCAAAAATTTTGATAACAAAAATTTGTCCATGGCAGGACTCGAACCTGTGACCTCCTGGTCACAGGCATAAGGAGTTAACCAACTGGGCTAACTGGCTTTTTTGGTTTTATAACTATTTGTTTTATTAATATAGAGTAGTAAACTTTGGCAGATTTCTTTTAAATAACTTTTGATTTATTTTGCTTTTGTTTTTAATAAACTTTTTTTTTAACAAAAAATATGGTTTTGTTAAAGTTAATTTTAGTAAAATCATAATAAATTAAAAAATAATAGTTAAATAAAATATATAAAATATAAAAATAAAAAAAATGTTTTTATTTTAAAAGTTTAATTAGTTTATTAATTAGATTTTTGTAATAATTAGATAAAATAGTTTTTATAAGTAGATTTGTTTTTAAGTATTTGTGATAAAGTAAATTAGTTTTAAAAGTTATTAAATAAATTTATTTTATAGATTTTTAAATAGTTTAATTTTGCATAGATAATTAAATTAGTTTAATTTTTAAATAGTGTTAATTTTTAAGTAATTAATTAATCGTAGAATTTAAATAGGCGGGGTTTACAATTCATGCACTTTAGGATAATTTTAAATAGCTTAAAATTTGTAGACTTTAATTTTAGTTTAAAAACCGAAAACCAATTCAAATCGATTGTCCAAATCAAAACAAAACGTCTCAAATTCATAAGATCTTCGTGTACAACGAACTCGACTCACTCACGTGTTTAATTGAATTCGTCATTGGTATTATTAGTCTATTACTTTTTCCTAAAGGTAATTTTCTAATTTACCCTATAACGTAATTTCAAATTAAATCACTATACTATCCACGACACATCAAAAATTTTGGCGCCGCTGCCGGGGATCTTGTGTACGATTCGCTTTTGTGGAGATTTGTTGATCGTTGATTTGAAGACCCTTTCTGTCCTCGGAAAGTTTTGTTATTTTCTTATTATATAGTATGTATCGTTTTTATGAAAAATACCAAAAATAATCTTCTTAACCCTCTATCATGTTTAATTCTTTTTCTCCTCACCCTCTAAATTTTAATTCTTCCTTCGTCGATTGTGTTGGGTGTGGAGAACCGTTATATGGTTTTTCACCATGTCGGTGGTGCACGTGTGACCGTTGTGGAAATGACTTACGTCACGATGTACGAGTTGGATTTTGTCCTTATTGTAATGAGATTACTTCATGTGGAAATCCGAATTTTTCGAATAATTCTCTCGATTTCAATCCACCTCCACACCCTACATACGAGACACCCTCGAGTGAGTTTTTTGGAAACGATTCTCATTTTGGTGGTGATTGTTCGCATCGATTCTCGCTTAATTACGAGCAAGAACCGAGCTACAATCAGAATTTTAATGATAATTGTTATCCACAAGATTTATCGAGTTTATCACAACAACATCCTTGTTGTGAGTATTGTGGAGGTCCTCACGAGAGCTTTAATTGTCAACCGAGGGATAATAATTTTTATGAGCCCTTTTCTCGCGTGAATGAAAATTTTAAATGACTTGAAACAATGTTCCAACAAATAATGAATCAAAGAGATGTTGAAGTTGTTGAAAAAAGTATTGAAGATTTGTTGCTTGAAAAGAGATAAATTAATCAAGAGATTAATGACATTACAAATGAATTAGGAAGTCGACGATTTCATGGAGAAATAATTGATGAGGGATTTAGACGAGATTGTGAGCTTAAGATTAGACAACTTTCGCAAGATTATAATGGATTAACAATTGAAATTCGAGAAAAAGAACGAGCTCAAGCGGAAGCAAAATCTCTTGCTAATCGTGAACTCGAGCGTTCTCTTCTTTTCGATGATGATGAGGATAGTACTCTTTCTTTGAGAGATCTTATGGCTCTTCATCCTTCGTCTAGTGCTATCGTGTTTCCTATTCGTATCTTGCCGGCTATTGAGCCCGAGGATTCTCCCATCCTAGATGATGAGGAAATCTGTCATGACATCACCACTCTTATTCATGATTCTTCCACCGTGGAACTTGAAAATTCTCTAAGCAAGGGGGACGAGCATATTAGCACTATTCTTGTCCAAAACCCGAGAGAGTTTGACGGTATTTCTAATGAGATGTGTGATTTGCCACATTGTGATGACTCGACTTCTTCTATTCACTTTGAGATTTTATCCAAATCTAATGATGAAAATTGTAATGGCAATGAAGATTTTGAGAATGATTCTACTTCTAGTGAATTTTCTAATGAGGAGTTCTCCGATGAACTTTCTTATAAAGATAACATTCACGACTCGGATTTTGAGGGGTTCGCCGATGAACCTACTCTTCTTCACCCATTTCCACCGGGAAATGAGGATGATAGTGATCCGTTTTATGAGAGGTTCACTTTTGAACTTGCTCCTTTAGACCCATTTCCACCGGGAAATGAGGTTTATTTGACTATTCCGATCCTTGAGAAGTTCACCGATGAACTTACTCATTTAGATGTGGAAGACGTGGTTCTTCGTGAGAAGTTATCCAACGTCTATCTTCTCATATCTAGGATCGAGGCTTTAAATTCTAAGCCTAATCCCAAGTCTTTCTCTCCATCTCCTATTTCCGTTGAGGATAGTGATCCGCTTATGGAGGAGATTGATACTTTTCTTACTTCTCATGATTCGGTACCACCGGGTGTTGATGATATCGACCCGGAGGGGGACGCTCTCTTTTTAGAGAATTTACTTGATGATGATTTCATCCCAAGTCCTCCTCCCACCCACTTTGACCTTAATGTGCGGGTTTTCCATGTGTCTCATATTGAGTACCATGACCCTGTTGATCATATTTCTAAGGGTGAAATGGTCGTTAAAGCTAAGAATGTTGATTCCACTATGGATGAGATTTTTATCCCACCATTACCATGTGCTTTATATGATCATGGATTAGCATGGGGGGATGACACCGTGTTATCCTTTCCTTTCTCCACCGAGGACGAGGTATTCGATCCCGGAATCGTTTATTTAGGGAAATCTCGGCCTTTCACCGATGTAATAATTGAAAGATTTTTCGATCATCTTGGTGCGAGTTTATCTCGTGGAGCATGCTACATCCATACTATTCGTTGTGACTTCTATCTCTTATTAGAGATTTGTGTTGGAGTTTTATCCTTTCGTTTGTCATCCGACAACGAGGATGAGATCTTTGACCCCGGCATCGTGCTTTATGTTGGATTTTATCCCAATGTGCCGGTTTTCACCACTTTCCCTAAGGACCAATGAATGCGGGGATCGAGTCGAGCTCATGACTCGGTTAACAAAAACGAGTACTTTCTATCTTCTTTCTATTTTCTAACATCTAATAAGGCTTGATCTTTCAAGCTCGTGCTCGTGATTTGTTGTGTTGTGATCTTAGGTATGAACCTAATATTTGAAGACTCTCTTGTTCGGTTTTTGCTGGTCCACTTGATCTTCCATTCTTTGAATGCCAAAAAGGGGCACACTCTCTTTACCCTTGATTTTTATCGACTAACGTTTTTCTTGAGGCATAATTAATAAACAGATAGATTTGCGTACTCTTTCCATGCTAGGAATTTGCATTAGACTCTTCGTGTCTTAGCAAGGGGGTGTTACTTTTGAGCTAAGAAACATTGAGGACAATGTTTGGTTTTAGCATGGGGGAGTCATTCGATATAATCGCTTGCTATTGCTTTTGTCGTGTCCAAACGTATTGTTTTCTCATTTTTAAAAAAATTTTAAAATTTTTAGTGTTGTTTTTAAGTTTTAATAAATAAAATAAGTGTTTTTGACACGAGTGTAGACTTTCAATTAGAATAGTTTTTGACTCGACTCGGTTTTTAACCTTAGCTTTTCCTCAACGTATTTGAATTAAGTTTTGCTAGGCTATTATATAGGGAGCTTTAAAACGCGAAAGTCTTAATTCATACGAGTTAAGAACAAGAACTTTTCGCAAGCTCCTATAATTGATCCTAGAAAGTCGTCTATCAAGGGAACTTTAAAACGCAAATTCTAAAACTTGCAAAAGTATAAGAAGATGCAAGATCCTATAGATGACTTGAAAACCCAAACTTTGATTTAATAGGCTAAGTATCCATTGATTTCACATTTTTGAAATTTTTCGAGATGGAGAACAAGAGATGATAGAGTCAATTATAAGTTTGGTATTCTTTCATGAATTTATGTGAGTTAATTATAAGCCTATTCTCCCATCACTTGTTAATAATTTTATTTGCAATAAATAAGGTTGAACGATTTAAAAAGTTACTTAGCTTCTAGCCCAAGATCGTTTAAAAGTTGCTCGGTATGGATTAGAGTTCATAGCCAAGGCATAACTTATTGAAGCGGGATGCAAAGATTGGCGAGTCCAAAAAGGTCCTAACAAGACATGAGGGCTATGTTTTATTGCTAAAGATCTCAAGTGATGTGAAGAATCATTTATCGAAAATCAATATGAAGGATCGAGACACACGACGAAGCAAAATACTCCCAAAAAGCCATGGAGAAGTCTATCCAAAAAGACCATAATAAGGTATGAGGATAAATGAAGCCAAGTCCAAAAAGGAGGCGGATCGTTGTAAATCAAAATCCCAAATAAAGATTGGAGAAAAATGAAGAAGTCGTGGTCCAAGTATGAATCTCTCAAAACTTCAAGTGAAGAAATATTATGAAGAGAAGACCATTATTTCGTGAACGTCTCTCAAGGTTGGAAGTATAAAGTCACTACCAAATATCGGTCCGAGAAAGGTCTCAAATCGCGAAGCAAGTTATGCCAAGATATGAACTTTATGAAGTCCCGAGAAGCAGTTTTAAATGATTTTGTCCTTTAGCTAACTATTGATTAAATCGTTCACTTTATTTTCGGCCTAATAAATTATCGAAATAAGTCAACAATGCATCCTCGTGATCATTCAAGACAACAATAAAATAAAAGAGATACACCTAGGAATAAGGGAGTCTAAGTGATTAATTAGCCCACATGAGTTCGTGTTAGTCTACCAACTTATAATAACAATGATCTTGTTTTTGCACTTGGCATGGAAAAGTGAAAAGTCAAGGACGATGAATCTATTTGAGTTTTTATGATCCTTAAAGTTATTTTTCAATAAAAGCAATACATTTTGTCTTTGCAAAATAAAGTGTCATAAGTTGAATAATGGTGTAGTTAATGTTTTATTTTATCATTGCGTGAGGACACGACAATTGCTTAGCATGGGGGAATTTGATATGAGCTTAATTACTCATATCATTTGTATCTAGAAACAAACAATAATTGCACATAATCAATATAAAATGCCTTGTATTCGCTTGTTTCTTGTTTCATGTGTGTAGGTACCAAGTTCACGAAAACCGACGAAAACCGACATGAGATTGATGAAAAAGATCGAGGAAGCCAAAATCGAGTTCGATTTAGAGGATTTAATATTTAAATAAGTGATTTGAGCCAAGTGGGACCCACAAATGCTTATTGGGCCTGAAGAATCCAATATTGGTTAAATATTGTAACATGTTTGAAACTTGGCCAAATCAGGTCCAAATGGAGTGATATAACGGATGGATTTTATTAAATCTTGGCCCAAATCCAGGCCCATAAATAATAGGAACGAAAAAAGTGTTAAATGGGCTTTAGGGTTTACTAAGAATGGTCAATGTGTATTCACTTTGCAAATAAATAAAACAAACTTTCCCCATTCTCACAGTGTCACACGTTCCATTAACTTTTTACAACAAATAAAATCGTTTATTTATTCCACCCACTCACTCTATTCTTCACACGTTTTTCACTTTCCCAGTTACATATGAAATAAAACTCTCGTTATTTTCTATGTGTATCTCACCTTCTTTCTTCCTCCATCTTCCCCAAACGAATAAACCAGTAACAAAAAGTTACTATACCCAAACCCTAGCCTAATAAAATCACTATTTTATTTAGGGCTTTTGATTAATTCAATTAATTCACAAAAAGGGCATTAAAACCCCCAATTTCTAGGAAGAGAAGGAATGGTGAGGATTTGCTACGTGGCAAAATTATTGGAAGATACACATCATTAAGCAAATCCCACCAATCAGAAGTCCCAAAAGAAGCACAACTAGCACACGGATGCCACGTTGGCAATCCGTGTGCTAGATTGAGTCATCCTCCACCATCCGATCAAAGGAAATCATGAGAAAGAATAAAGAATAAAGATCCAAGGGCTGAAGAAGAATGAAGAATCTCCCATGGAATATTCGGATATTCCTCATCACAAAGCCTTTGGGGAGGCTATAAAACCCCCAATTGCTATTGTATTTATCTATCCCTTTTTCCAGTATTGTTATAATGTTAGTTTATAGTTAGAATTTATTTTAAAAGCTTTGTAATGAAATTCTGAATTAATAAAATTTCAATTTTAGTCCTAAACTTGTGTTATTTAATTTTTGTCTTATTGTTTAAATGCTTTGATGAATCTAGCCATTATAATCTATCATTATTAGCTTTAATCAGTTAAGCGTTTTCATGGCTTAAGTGGTTAAGTTTACTAGATGAGGGAAACTTTTTATCAAATTGATAAATCGTAAGAAAATCACTTAAAAGTTGTTGAAGGCTGCCTCACTAGGAGAGTGAACAGTGGGTTTTAATTTAAGTTAATAAGCTTGGAATGAGCTTATTTGACGATTATTGAAATCGTGTTTGAAGAAACAGGCCTTAGGCAAAGGCTATGATGCTACACGTGGGCTAAATAGCGCAACGGAAAAACCTTAATTTAAGTTTCCTCTAAATTTTTGAATGATGTGACTTACTGTTTATGCATGATCAGTTTTACTGTTAGATTTGCTTTTGAAGTTTTCTGTCATTGATATTGATTTGTAGATCGCTTTGGCTGTTGTGTGTTATTATATAGTCTTCTGCTATTAGTTAATTAGTTAGCTGCGTACGTTGAAGTTTCTTACTGCTTAGTTGTGAGTTAAGTCTTTGCTGCCTTGTTATGGATTGTACTATCGATTTCCTACTGAGTTTGACCTGTGAGATGGTTAGTTGCTGTATCGTATGCATGTAATTGTAGTTATAGCGAAAATTGAGTGGAATCTACTAGGAATTTTATCTTAAGTTACTTCTATGATGTTGTCTCTGTTGATACAGTAGAGTGCATAAATTTCAGTAGTTGTTAATTGAATCGTTCTCGAGTTTTCATTATTTACTGTGGTTAAATGTGTTGTTAAACTGCTGCACTGATTTGATAGATCGATTGCTGCTACGTATTGTTATCATTGCTGTTAAGTTGAGCATATATTTATCGTTTCGAATAGGATTCATTTCAGATTCACTTGCTGATAATATATACTGTCATTGATGCCTGTGGAGTGGTGGATTAGATCAGATATACTAGTTTTTATATCAGCTGTTTTTGGTTTTCCATAAGCCTGAATTTACAGCCTTCATGATTTTATTTTGCACTGATGAATATAGTTAGTGTTACTATAATATTATTCTTTTTAGTCTGCATCTTTATATTTGCCTTACTGATTTCCTTCATCTGCTGATAATAGATTATTAGGCTGAGTATTCTTATAGTTGTAGGATTTTTGTTTGATATTATTTTAATGATGTTGAATGTTTGATATTCTATTCTTCAACTTGAAATATTTGATATCTGTATTCGAATTCAAGTAGTGATATTTTTGCTGATTTTGTTGCTATGAGTTTGTTTATAGGAGAGTCTCTATGATTCTGTCAATTTGATTACTTACGTATGAATATTAAATATAATATCTGAGCTCCAAAAATTTTGATAACAAAAATTTGTCCATGGCAGGACTCGAACCTGTGACCTCCTGGTCACAGGCATAAGGAGTTAACCAACTGGGCTAACTGGCTTTTTTGGTTTTATAACTCTTTGTTTTATTAATATAGAGTAGTAAACTTTGGCAGATTTCTTTTAAATAACTTTTGATTTATTTTGCTTTTGTTTTTCATAAACTTTTTTTAACAAAAAATATGTTTTTGTTAAAGTTAATTTTAGTAAAATCATAATAAATTAAAAAATAATAGTTAAATAAAATATATAAAATATAAAAATAAAAAAAATGTTTTTATTTTAAAAGTTTAATTAGTTTATTAATTAGATTTTTGTAATAATTAGATAAAATAGTTTTCATAAGTAGATTTGTTTTTAAGTATTTGTGATAAAGTAAATTAGTTTTAAAAGTTATTAAATAAATTTATTTTATATATTTTTAAATAGTTTAATTTTTCATAGATAATTAAATTAGTTTTATTTTTAAGTAGTGTTAATTTTTAAGTAATTAATTAATCGTAGAATTTAAATAGGCGGGGTTTACGATTCATGCACTTTAGGATAATTTTAAATAGCTTAAAATTTGTAGACTTTAATTTTAGTTTAAAAACCGAAAACCAATTCAAATCGATTGTCCAAATAAAAAAAAAAACGTCTAAAATTCATAAGATCTTCGTGTACAACGAACTCGACTCACTCACGTGTTTAATTGAATTCGTCATTGGTATTATTAGTCTATTACTTTTTCCTAAAGGTAATTTTCTAATTTACCCTATAACGTAATTTAAAATTAAATCACTATACTATCCACGACACATCACCAAGTCTAGAAGGTTCTTTAAGAAAGGAGGCAAGTTCTCCAGCTCCACAAAAGCTTCAGTTGACACTGAATGCTACAAATGTGGGAAGACTCGTCACTATGCTAGGGATTGTTATTCAAAAACTTCTTTCCCTTCATATTCCTCACCAGCTCAATCAAGACCAACTGGTCAATCATCATTTCAAGCAAAACAAATTGCTTCTACTCCATTTCAGCAAAGCAGGGTTGAACTCAGGCCTACAAAAGACTTTGAGGCCAAATACAGGGAAATCAAGGCAAGATTGGCCTTAATGAGCACTGAAAGCTCCTCATCCAAAAACCCTAAGCAAAACAAGAACAAAGGACTTGTTGCTGAAGCATATGAATGGGACGAAGAAGATGTTTCTTCAGATGATGATGAGTTGGTAAATGTCAAAGTGTTAATGGCACTTGCTGATGATGAAGGGGCAAGCTCAAATGTTGTCACCAATGAAAGTGCCAGAAATGGAGAATGGGTCAATGTCACAATCAAAAAGGTACAAACTATTCTTGAATTAGAAGATAAAGATGACATTAAATTTGTCTTTGATTACTTGTGCATTGATCTAAAATTTGTTGAAGAGCATGTTGGAAATACGTTTTACGTTTTAGGAAGGATCGGTCACTCCAATATTAGTTCGTATAATAGCTCGTAGTTTAGTCATTTGCATTTACTTAAACAAAGCCCAAAACTGAGCCCATGAAATGTATGGGCCGGCGGCCAAATGTAATCCCAAGCCCATGACAAGGGCTTGGGTATATAAACCCTCTCCTTTGATGGAGAGGGGTGTGGTTTTCATTATTTTACACATAGTTGTTCTTAACTTTCTCTCTCTAGAAGTGTGAAATCCACCATCTTTCTATCTCTTTCTCTCTCTAAAAACATAAGCATAGATTTACAAATCTACAAATGGTATCAAGAGCTTGGGATGAAATATAGGTTTGTTTTTGTGTTACGTATTGTTTTCTAAACAATTCGTATTGTATAAGTGTGTTTTGCCGAAATCTTCAAAATTTTTTTTGTGTTGGATCGAAGTTTAAAGTAGTGTAACATAGGGATTCGTGCTTGAAAGTGTTCTTGGTATCTTGGTTTTCATTAAAACATCAGTTTTCTTGGATCAAAAGTGCAAAAAAGTTGGTGTTCTTCATTCCGAAATTTAAGCAGAAACATCCATCGGAAAGTACAAATTGTACTTGGGCTTCCATCGCAATAACCTTCCATCGGAAAGGGTTTGGTTTCTACATTGCGATCGTGGAATTTTTATCACTTATTCCGATCTGAATCATTCCGATAGCTATTGCGATCTGAGATTCCGACGGGTATAAGGAAGGTTTGTTAAGTTGTTACTCTGCTTAAATTTTGTCAGCCACTTTACGATCTGAATTATTCCGATAGTTCATTGCGATCTGAATCTTTACGATAGGACTTTGCGATCTGAATTATTTCGACAGCTTTGCATTGCGATCTAGGCATTCCGATACCATCATCATTCCGACAGTGTTGCATTACGATCTGGTATTCCGATCTGACATTGCGATCTGGTATTACGATCTGACATTCCGATCTGGCATTCCGATAATCACAAATTTTTCCATAAAAAATTTCGAACAATCGTGTGTAATTTTGACTTGGAATTTTTGGTTTATCGAGAACATATTTTAGGGGATTTTAACATTATTTCTCGGTTTTAACTCACAACAACACAAAAATACTTAACCTTATTTCATTGTTCGATCAACTTTGTAAATCCTAACTTATTGAAATGGAGTATACATCTCTAACGGATAAGTCCATCCTCTCGGGTACGGATAATCGTCCACCAATGTTGGTGAAGACTATGTATGAGGAATGGGCTTCCCGAATGGAACTCTATATGTTGAACAAGGAGAATGGACATCTAATTTGGGCATCGGTGCTCAATGGACCATTAGATTATGGTACTGTGACGGAAGGCACGACCACTCGTCCTCGCACAACGGGTGAGTTGACTGGAGATATGAAGATTCAAGATAAATGTGATAAGTATGCTACAAACATCATTCTCCAAGCCCTTCCTCCAGATGTCTACAAACTCGTCAGCAAACATAAAGTTGCCAAAGAGTTATGGGATAGAATTCGGGTTCTAATGCAAGGCACCTCGTTAACCAAACAAGAACGAGAGTGTAAGCTTTATGATGCGTTTGATAAGTTTGCCTATGTGCCAGGGGAGACTCTCAATGACTACTATCTGAGATTTACTCTATTGTTGAATGAGCTAAATATTTATGGCATGGCAATTCCTACCTTTCAATTGAACACCAAGTATTTGAACACTCTTCCTCCAGAATGGAAAAAATACGTGACGGATGTTAAATTGGCTAAGGATTTGCATAACACCAATGTGGATCAACTGCAAGCTTTTCTTCAACAACACGAATGCCATGTGATCGAGGCTCGGTTGTCTACACCTCAAGTTCATGATCCACTTGCAATGTATGCTTCTCAACAAAACATGGCTTTTACTTATCAACAACCATCATACTTGCATCAGCCACCACCACACATCTATCAGCAACCACAACAACCATCTTATCAACCACCAATGATGCCACAGCAAGAATATCAACAAAGTGTTCATCAACAATCTTTTCAACAGCAACCACCATATCAATCATCACCATCACAAGCCAACACTTCTCCATTGGGTTATACTCCTCAGCAAGGATATTTTCCAATAGAAGCACAACCAGCACAAGCTTTCTACTCTAATGAACTTCCACTAATCCAAGCACCGGTCTTTACTCCAAATGATACGCCAGCTGATGTACTAAACCATCTCACCGCTTACTTGTCAAAACTTGTTGCAACTAGAGGATTTCCACCAACAAACAATCAGCTCCGCACCTCATCAAATCCTCGACAACAAGCCACTGTTCAAGATGGTCAAGTGACGGTGCAACCTATTCAGGGAAGGCAAAATTCATATGGACCTCCTACAAGGACTGGGAACAATCAAGCTGTGAATGCTCAAGCTAGTGGAAATGGGAGTCCTATTGGTCCTAAGAAGGTTGTGACTTGCTACAATTGCCGAGGACAAGGTCATATGGCTAGGGAATGCACTCAGCCGAGAAGGAGAAGGGATGATGCATGGTTTCGTGAAAAGATGTATTTGGTTGATGCTCAGTCTAAGGGGAAGATTTTGGATTCAGAGGAGTTAGCATTTCTTGCAGACCCAGGGGCAGCAGATACTGAAGGCATTGCAGTTGTTTCCACTTCTAATGCAGCTTATCAAGCGGACGATCTTGATGCATACGATTCAGATTGTGATGACATTCACTCTGCCCAAGCTGCTCTCGTTGCTAATCTCTCTCACTACGGTTCTGATGTCATCAGTGAGGTACCAACCACATCTAATATTATTGATGAAAACCAACATCAAGTTGGGCATGAAAATGACAACCTCGAACAGCATTCGGGAACTAGTAACTCAAATAAAATGGTACCCAATCCAACACATTTGAGTGAACCTCAACCAAATGCTGCGACGGGTATGGAATCTTATGCTCAACATGATTTGGTCATGGTGCCTAAACATATTATTGATCAAATGCATATGGCCCTCAGACAATCCGTAGATACCAATTCCACCCTAACTGCTGAGCTTGCGTTGCATAAAGAAAAGGTCAAAACTTTTGAAATGGTCCCTCAAGAAGAGAAAATAACATGTTCTGAATTTGACCAATTTCGTTTTGAAAAGATTGAACACTTGAAAGAAATAGAATCATTAAAAGCTAATCTTTCCAATGAATTAAAAGCAAAAGAGTCGGTTGTCAATGATTTTCAGAAACTTAAAATGGATTTCGAAACTCTCGAGTCTAAAAAGGTTGAATCGGAAATTAATGCTACCAAACTTCTTAAATTTAAAGAACAACAGCTTTTAAAACAATACGCTTCCACAGAAAAGGTTCATCTTTTAACTAAATCATTTAAAGAATTCGAACTTAAGCGTCTTCAAGATTTACCACCTAATCCCGGTTTTGCAAAACAAGCTCAGGAATATATTCCCGGTCTTTATGATATGACCATAATTGGAAAATTGAAAGAAGCACCTTTTGTTCGTAGTACTGAGGAGACACAATCACTTGGGGATGAAACTCATTCTAAAATGCTTTCAAAATTCCATACAATTGATTATGATCAACATAACAAAGATCAATTTTCGAAAAAGACACGCATTCGCTTACAAAAGGAATTAGCAGAATTAACAGTTCTTGTGCCCCAAAGTTTGTCAAATGAAAACCTTCCTAGTACGTCTCCTACACTCGTCAAAAAGGATTTAACGAAGTTAATTCCACCGGTAAGTAAGGCGTCCGTTAACTTAAATACGGTTCACCAACACTTAGCCGATTTTGACAAGGTTATTTTGGAACGTACGACGGCCACGGCCATAACGGAAGGTGAATGGAACTTTGAGCACACTAGAGCTGCGTTTCGAGATGAAATTGTTCCGTTTGTAAAGAATGTTAAAGCTTGTCTTCGTAATATTGATCAAGATTTGTTTTTGGAAATAGAAGAAGTTAGACGTGTTTTCAATGAAATGGAAGATGCTTATGAAAACAGTTTACTTGAAATAGAACGGGTTTCACGCCATAATGATCTGCTTTTGAATCAAGTGATGTCTCATGATATAGTTTCTGTCTGTGTGAATACAAGTGTTGATAATGATTCTATTGTGCATAATGTTGAATCTGTGGATAATGTGGTAGATAGTACTTGTCACGAATCTGACGCTGAATTTTTAAAGCTTCAAGATTCATATTCATCGCTTTCAAAACGTTTTGATGAGATTCAAACACATTGTATTTCGCTTGAATGCAAGCAACAATTTATTCAAGAAATCTTTGAAACGTCATTCGAAGGTGTTAATATCGATGATGCAAAATTTGAAAAGAATTTTCGATTGAATTTACAATCAAAACAGCGTCAGCCAAGTGACAAAGTTGCTAACTCTTTGCCGATAGAATTAGAGAAATCTAAGGAGCTTAACTGTGTGAACGTACTTGAGGCCGCTGAGAGTTTTAGACTTGATCTAGACAATCAAGTTTCCAAGATTTTGTCCAAAGTTGATAACTTAAAATAGAAAAATACACGACTCTTCGATTCAGTACAGCCCGCATGTGTTGATACCACTGCACAGAATCAATCATTGATTGAACAATTGAATCGAAAGTCGATGGAAATATCTGATTTGAGGGAACAAATTTGTGATAAGAACCTGGTCTTGGCTGAGTTAAAGGAAACACTTCGTACTCTAAAAGGTAAGAATGTTGTGGATAACGCAGCCACTATCTCAGCTTCGTCCTCTAGTGCAATTAAAAGGAACCTAATAGCCGTCACACCACTTAACAAGGGCCCTAGGACTAAACCATCTCAAACTTTGGTCACTAAAGATAAGGCGGAATCAAAACCAGCTTCTAATATTCCCGTGTTGCCTTCTACAGGAGTAAGCACCACTACTAAGGCTCAAAGATCTAAGCTTAAAAGAAACAAGACGAATGATAGGATCTTGCCCCCATCTAGTAGTCAAGTGAAGAAGAAAGTAGAAACCCATCCTAGGAATGTTATTTCTGTTTTGAATAAAAAGAATCATGTAGCTAAACCTAAAGGCTCTGCGGTTGTGCAACGTTCTAAGCCTACTGTGAATTCTAATTTAAAATGTTGGAATTGCAATGAATGTATGTTTTCTAGTCGTCATGATTCTTGCCTTATTGACCATGTGAATGAGATGCATGCCCGGAAAAATGGATTAGAATGGAAACCGACTGGGAAAGTGTTAACCCAAGTTGGTTGGATGTGGCGCCCCACTGGTAGAACTTTCACTATAGTAGGAAATATGTGCCCTTTAACTAGGATCACTCCCACTGAAGTGAAGAAAGCGTGCCCTTTAACTAGGAGTACCAAGGCTACCAAAACACAAGCGTGTCCTTTAACTAGGAACACTGACACTACTGTAGGAACCAAGTGCCCTTTAAATAGGTCTACTCCCACTGTAGTGCCCGCAAATAATCCAAAACCTAAGAAAGTTGGAACAGTAAAATCTGTTAGTGCTAAAACTCACATTAGAAAACGCAGGAAATCTAAGGGTCTAAAAAATGTTAGCAATTCTGATAATTCTATATCTGTATCTGCTAACACTCCGGAACCAATAGTTTCCAATGCATTGTCTACTGTTGTTATTAAAAACAGGTGGTCCAAATTGTTCTCTGGTATTTGGACTCTGGTTGCTCCAAGCATATGACCGGAGATCGCTCTCAGCTCAGAAATTTCGTCAGCAAGTTTCTTGGTACGGTTCGATTTGGAAATGATCATATTGCAAAGATAATGGGTTATGGTGAATATCATATTGGGAATGTTATAATTTCAAGAGTGTATTACGTGGAAGGTCTCGGTCACAACTTATTTTCTGTGGGACAATTTTGTGATGCAAACCTAGAAGTTGCTTTTCGAGAGCATACCTGCTTCATTCGTAATTTGGAAGGGGTTGATTTGTTGAAAGGTACTCGAGGGAATAATTTGTATACTTTGTCTCTACAAGACATGATGGCCGCTTCTCCCGTATGTCTTCTCTCCAAAGCATCGAAGACTAAGTCATGGTTATGGCATCGACGGTTATCTCATCTTAACTTTGACGCTATTAATCACTTGGAGAAAAACGAACTTGTTCGTGGTCTTCCTAAACTATCATTTCACAAGGATCATTTGTGTTCCGCGTGTACAATGGGGAAAAGCACTAAGAAGTCTTACAAACCCAAGACTGAAGACACCAACCAAGAGAAACTTTATCTGTTGCATATGGATCTTTGTGGGCCAATGCGTGTTGAAAGTCTTAGTGGCAAAAAGTACATCCTCGTCATTGTCGATGATTACTCTCGGTTTACATGGGTGAAGTTTCTTAAAGCAAAAAATGAGGCACCTAAATTCATCATCAGATTTCTCAAGATGATTCAAGTGCGTCTCAACACTACTGTCCGACGCATCCGTACAGATAATGGAACCGAATTTGTGAATCAAATTTTGCGTGATTATTATGAAGAAATTGGCATATCTCATGAAACATCCGTTGCACGCACTCCACAACAAAACGGTGTCGTTGAAAGGCGAAATCGCACACTTATGGAAGCTGCTCGAACGATGTTAATCTACGCAAAGGCTCCATTGTTTTTATGGACAGAAGCAGTATCTACAGCAGTGTACACCCAAAACCGGTCACTAATTCGTAAACGCCATGGTAAAACACCTTATGAGCTTCTCCATGGAAAAGTACCAGATTTATCATATCTTCATGTATTTGGTTCTCTTTGCTATCCAAACA